>LR738711.1:434533703-434556391 GCA_902687465.1 Secale cereale | reverse complement strand
CCCCCCGCCAGGAGCCAATGGCAGTCCATGGCACGATGGCCGCTATGCGTGTTGACCCAGAGGAACACCTCGCTTTCGCCGCCGCCGCCAACATGGTGCAGGCTTTGGCCCAGATGAAGTCCCCCAACGACTACTCCCCAGGCCTTATCATGTAAGATCTGACCAGCTAAATCTTACCAATACCACTTGCAACAGCTATGATTTGTACGATTTATGTATTAAGCATGTTCGTGCCTTGTATCCATTTTTTAATCGATCCATTTGCTACCATGCTACTCTCCGCAATGATGATATACTAGAGATGCTGCCCCATTTGCTATTTTTGGTGGATGCTAATCATGTTGTACTTAACATGCTTTTCCATGTACTTATGCAGGGTCATAACGACCGATGCTGTTGTTTGCCATCGAGGTTAGCTCCATCCCATGTCTTGCAGTATTTCACATCATTTGTGCAATTGCAGCTTAACTTCTACCATTTACTGGTTGCCTGTAGGTACACATGCCAGTGACACTTATCCACGCTTCGACCCGGAGGAACATCTCGCCTCCACCGCCACTGACTTTGGGCGGGTTCTGGCCAAGATGAAGTGCCCCAGCAACTACCTCTCAGGACTTACCAAGTATGTACCAACCAGTTCAATCTTACCAATACCAGTTGCAATTAATGGCTATGTTTTGTGTTGTCGATGTATTAAGCATGTTGTAGTAAACATGCCTAACACGTTTGAGCTATTTTCCCTACCTTTTTATAGACAACTAGGCCATTAGCTGCTCTGGCAGCACCTGCCCTGTGATGTTTAACTCTGCCAATTGCGTTTTCATCAGTACCGGTTTCAATGGCCATTGAGCCTATTGCAATTAACAATTGTATCCATTTTTAATGAGTTGTATTTCAATGGATACAAACTTACAAAACATGAATTAGGATGTTGTTAAGGCTGTTGCAATTAATAGTTGTATCCATTTTTTAATCCGACCCTTTGCTACCGTGCTACTCTTTTGAAATGAAGATATCACTGCAGATGCTGCCATTTTATTACCATTTGCTATTTTTGGTGGATGTTAACCCTGTTGTAGTTAACATTGGCTTTCCATGTACTTACACAGGGCTACAATGGGCGATGTTGTTGTTTGCCGTCAAGGTTAGCTGCATCACATGTCATATACACCATCTATTCCTAAATATAAGTATTTCTGGAGATTCCAATATAGACTACATAAGGAGCAAAATGAGTGAATCTAGAATTCTAGATTCTAATCTAAACTATATCTATAATTCTATATACATCCGTATGTAGTTCATATTCAAATCTAAAAAAAAAATACTTGTACTTAGGAACATAGGTAGTTGTATTTTACATCATTTGCGCAATCTCAGTTTAGCTTCTAACATTTACTGGTTGCTTGTAGGTACATATATGAGCGGTACTGATCCCTGCTTCGATCCTTTTTGCGTATGGGGCAATGAGATATTTATGAACAAGCGTCAAGTGAGGAAACTAAGAAATATTGTTAAGCGAAAGAAATGGGTGATTGGAATTAAGCTCTTTATTTACACTTTGTCGAAGACAACAGTGAACTTTAGGATGGTAAGAAATGTGTTACCTTTTCCCCCTGCCCACAATAAGTTACTCTTTTATACCTCAATATCTGATATTTTTCTCTTTTCAGTGGTTTCCGAAGCTATTTACTGATGATTACCTTGCAAACTACATGACCGGAGTGGAGGAAACTAAGGTTAAAGCATATAATTCATGCTACCATGGTAATGCTCTAGAAGTCTTCCTAAAGGCGGTGAAGGATGTGTGGCGATCGTCACAAGGGGTTGGACAAAAGTGGTTCGTGCCTATGGCATGCAGGAAGGCACATTATGGGCATTCCGCTTCATCAACACCGTCGGCAGTCAAAATAATTTACACCTTTACCGCCTTTAAATACTGTGGTTCATCATAGTTAATTGCTTCCTAATCCTGTAATTACTGAACATATTGTACTATCAATTTTATTTATGGATTCATTGTTGGACCATTGTGCTGAGAATTTGAATTGCACATTTCATATTTCAAAATTTCCAATTGCAATAATAAATTATAGGCAAAAATAAAAAGAGAACAGACGGTCATGGAACTTTGCAAACGGTTCTGGCAGCAAAAGCGATTGTGATGGATAGCCCAATGCCACACAGTTTTGTACATCAAATCGTGTGTGATGTAGTTAATGAAAGCAAACAGTAAACCAAGGCAGAGCGTGTGTGATAGTTACACCTTTCACACACGAGCGTATACAAAAAAACTGTGTGGGATGTACATCCGAACAAAAACGTTTTCCCAGGATTGACTCTATGGGATGTACATAAGAACAGAAACGTATTCCTTGGATTGACTGTGTGTGATATACATACGAACGGAAATGTTTTTCTGGGATTCACCATGTGGGACGTACATACCTACGGAAATGAATTTCTCGGATTACCGTGTGGGATTTAAATACCTACGGGAATGATTGGGTTTTGATACCTTGCCCGATCGCACACAGCCCCAGCCTGGGTCCCAGGAGGGCCTATCATCGACAATTTCTGGGTCATGTGGCGACGGTTCCAAATGCCGTCGCGGAAAGGGGTTAAAAATCGTTTGTATAGCACCGACGCGTACTAGTGGATGTCGGGGCTAAAGCAAGTCGACTGTTGACTAAGGGAAGGGACGGGGAGGAGGAAACTCACGCTCGCACACCTTGCGCCCTTTCTCCGAATGGCGTCCAAATGACGGTTATGCCATACGGGACGCCAGGGCGGATCCATCGCCACCAGCGATGATCTATGCCGCGACGAGGCCCCCGGCAAGGCACATAAACTAATAATGGAATGCGGGGATATCCCCACATTGCTCCAGTGTCTTCGCGGGTGCCATCGTCGAGGGCGTTGTTGAAGATAAGAGCGGTGAAGAAGACGGCACGCTGCGCACGCTTACAGGTTCGCGCAAGCGAGCCCCCTACCTAGCGCGCCAAAGATGTCGCGGGATATCCGCGACCACCTATGGGACCCGGAGGCCCCTTGCTGGTTCGGCGGGGGGATGTCGCGTTGCACAAAGAGCAGACCAGCGTACGACAATGCGGATGGGAGCACACAAGAAATTTACCCAGGTTCGGGCCGTCGCGAGGCGTAAAATCCTACTCCTGCTTTGGTGGATTGATGGTGGAATGGAGGTGGTGGAGCGTAGCACACTCGCGCGGCAGGGGTTGCGTTTGGGCAGCAGCGACTACATGCGTACGGGGTTGTGTGTTCGTCTATTTTCCAACCCTCTCTATGATTGCCATGGGCCTCCTTTTATAGATCAAGGGGCGACCATAGTGGCAAAATAGTCTTTATGCACTAATATGGTAGCAAACAGTGCTATCATACCTATCTCCACGGGCTGACAGGGTGCATTAAATGCACCGCTTAGTGTCACATCACTGGTTGCCCGGCAAGGCTTGCCGGGCTATCTTGCAGCTCCGCGCCTGTCTCCTTGAAACGTCATAGGACGGGTGTCATCTGCGGGTTCCTCCTGTAGGAACTGGCTGCCATGTGGCTAATGGCTGCCACTTAATCATCTTGCGGCTTGACACCGCATTGATTGATGACGTGGGTCGTGCTTGAGTGTTTGGTGATGTGGTTTTTGCCTCCGCTAGCCCCCGCCAGGCCCGGCCGGGGTGTTTCTGTTATCTGCTTCTAGGGGTGGCCTCGCCCCTTGCCGGGCTCACCTGCCCAGCAAGGGAGGCCCTTCTCTTGGTGATGTCTTACTTCTCAGGGTCAGCCTTGGTCTCTCTGATGTGCTTGTTTGCCCCCTTGGACCTCTTGGTCTCTTGTATATCTTGGCTTGGCCTGGCTTGTCCGTGCACGAGTCAGGGGTAAACACATACCCCTGTATATTTTCCCCGACACAATATATTCATTCCTTTGACTTCTTGGGATAATATTTTGGCTTTATATTTCACGACATTAGAAGAGTAATCTTGCATAAGTGTGTCACATGTGCCACAATTGAGATCAATAAAAATGGATGAAATATACATATACAACGTGTACACCTTTTCTCTATTGTAAGCCACATTTTAAATTAAGCAACACCGAGGAAGGCTTTGTTTTCAAGAAGGGGAGGATGATGAAGACATGGATACCACACTTACACCCACAACCCCTACTACTATACCTATCGGACCAATTACTAGAGCCCGCGCACGCCAATTAAATTACCAGGTACTTTTGTTTCTTAGTAATGTTTCTAAGTTCATGAGGATGTGATGCTGCCTAACTTGGATACATTTGCGTTGCTTACAATTCAAGGGCTTAACACGGACAAGAAGGATGAACAATGGAGCATGATCAAGCACGGAGATGAAGTCGTGTGTGAATAGAAAAAGAATGGGGGTTCCAATGGAGATTTTCGAACATTGAAGCTACCATGATGAAATTCAAGAAGATGGACGAAATATACAAGATGGCCTTTGATAAATTTCGTCCATAGATTATTGTTGGTGTTGCACTACCTTATTTTTGGTCCAAGCCCATTTAATATATTTTTATAGTATGTCTTTGTCGGTACAAAACGAAACCTATGGGATCAGTGGAATCCCTTCTACGGTAGGCGGGCGCGAGGTTGTACAAAGAGCAGGTGTAAGAGTCAGCCCAGCAATCGTTTACCCAGGTTCGGGCTGCAAGGATGCATAATACCCTAGTCCTGCTTTGGTGTATATTTGAGTGTTCTTGAGTTCTTGAGCTAGCTACGGTGCCTGCCCAGCTTTCCAAGATCCGAATCCTTCTCCAGTATGCCGCAAGCCTCCTTTTATAGTCTAAAGGGGCTGCCACAGTGGCACAGAGGAGGTGGAAAGGTGTACATTGTATAGGCTTATCCCATGCCATTACAGGACAAGGTGCATTAAATGCGTTGCTTAGGTGTCTATTTACTATATCAGGGACGGAAAAGAAGCCCGTCCTGTTCGTGGCCGCTCTGTCTGGTCGCACGCGCGTCTAGGCCAGCGAGGCAGGCAGCTGAGGTGGCGTCATGGTAGGGCATTCACGAAGATCTGCATGCCACCACACATGTGCTTGACTAGCTGGCCCAGGAACCACGCATCGCCACGGGGGTGCCTGCCTGGGCCAGCGGGCCGGCCGCCGAGCTGGAGCGGCGCCGGGGCGGCAAGGGCTTGCCGCAGACTTGCTTCTGTTCCCGGCCAGGGTCTTGCTGGGGCCTCCATGAGTATCCTGCAGCAAGAGGCTTGCCGGGGCTCCGGGGTGTCTTCGGCAAGGAGCCTTGCCGGGGCCTCGTGGGCGTCCTCGGCAAGGAGCCTTGTGATCGCCATGTCTTCTGGTTCTTATCTTGGGAGTCATAGATCTTTGTCTTCACAAAGATCTGCATGCCATCACGTGGACGCTTCCCGAGCCTTGGCTCCAATGTTGTTGATACCATTGGAGCCCATAGGCTTCAAGGGTGGCTGCGATGGAGGCGTCTGAGTGGATCGCCCCGGCAAGAGTCCTTGCAAGCGGAGAGCCTGTCTCCTTGTTTGGTCTTCTCGTGCCGCCATCTTGGCATTGTTCTGGTAACTCCACGTTCCTGGCTTCCCCCTTCTGCTCCGTTATGTTTGGCCACAGGCGTGGCTCTGACTGTCCGTGCCCAATTAAGGGGTAAAAAAGAGCGCCCCTACTTTTGTACACCGACAGGAGCCCCTGGGCCTGGGCCATCCATAAGCGCAACGCGTTGTTGGGCTAGGCCAAGAACGGTGCGCAGTAAGTAAGGTTGGATTCCCCTTTACCGCAGTAACTCCTCAGATGGTTGCACTTCCCTACGATTTGCGCTGACGTAGGGGTCGTGCGTGGGGCGGTTTGCTGCATGCTGGTGTCACGTCACAGTAAATGGTAAGGGAGGGCGGACCATGCCTTCCCCATAAAAAGGGGAAAAACCGCAGGCACGCCTCTCATTTACCTCTTGCCTCCTCCAATCTCGCGCCCGCCGTTCTTCTCCTTCTTCCGCAAGCCAGAGCCTTCGCCTCCGCCCGCCACCGCCGGGCTCCCCTTTGCCTTCGATCCCTTTCTTTCTCCCACGGCTACAATGGCGCCCAAGTCCAGCAAGGGGAAGGCAGCAGCCGAGGGCGCAGGGGAGAAAGAGCTCCTAGAGAGTGACCTGGCGGTGCTTCGGACGAAGCACGCCTACTTCCCTCCGATGGTCGACGCAGTCCATCTTAGGGACTACTTCAGGCCCTTGTGGGGGTGCGAGACGACGGTGCATCCAGCCATGCACGTCATCCCCGCCCAATTCGCAGAGGCCGGCCCAAATCGGTACCCTTTCTTTGTCGACTACTTCTATCGCGGCCTCTGTCCTCCTTTCTCTGAGTTCTTCAACGACATCATGCACACATATGGCTTCCATCTCCTCGATTTCAAGCCGAACGCCATGGCATGCATGGCTTTCTTCGCCCACCTCTACGAGGGTTTCGCCGGGGTGGTTCCAAGCATGGCGCTCTTTCGCCATTACTTCTTCCCTCATATCCAGGGAGGGGACGCCATCTCCGGCTACGTCGCCTAGATTCCACGGGCCCAGGAGAAGGGCACATATCCGGATGGCACACAGAAGGAGAGGTGGGATGAGTGGAGGAGCCGGTGGTTGTGGATAAAGGAAGAAGACCCACCGGACTTCTGTCGAGTTCGTGAGAGGCCGCCGATCCGCAAAGGAGACTGGGGGCACGTCGACGTCAACGACAAGAAGCTCTCGATCGCCACCACCAGGATCCACCGTCTTGCCCAGGCCGGGCTCACCCTCGAGATGATCGGGGCTGATTTCATCCGCCACTGAATTGCGCCGCTGCACAACAAAGGGAGGCCGGCTTGGCTTTTCGAGAACGCGACCGACGTCATGAGGCTTCGCCCCGGCCTGGAACACAACTTCACGATGATGGAGCATGCCCACATGTGCCAGAAGCTCTTTCAGCTTGATGTGGATCGCGATGGCAGGGCTGAGAGGACCGGCAAAGCTGCCAAGGCCGGCAAGGCTGTCAAGGGGCCCCTCTTCGGGTTGCCGACGGGAGTGGTCCCGCTAAGCAATAACTCCCGCCTGTCCGACATCATCGCCATGATGCCGTATTTCAACGCGCATAGCCTTGACCCATCTTGGGTTGAGCCGTCGGCAGATCAGGTGCAGGAGTTCTTCGATACTTTGTCGAAGAAGCGCATCTGCGACGAGCCGGTGCTCATCCACGATACCACCCAGGCAGAGCTCGATTACATTGCCGCCAGGGCGGCGGAGGCGGCGCTTGCCCTGCAGGCCGGCAGCGCCGGCCATGTGGAGGACGAGGCCAACGCGGCCGCTGAAGAGAAGGAGCTCGCCGAGTGGGCGAAGTCTGCCTAGGAGGCCAGCCGCGCGGGCACCGACGCCAACGCTCCCCTTGTCGAAGACGTGGTCGAGGAGTCGACTGATGAGGAGGCCGAGGTTGCGGACCCTCCTGCCATGGCGAGGCAGCTGGTCCTGCGGTGAGCTGGTTCGGGCGAGTCGGTCCGGCCCGGCAGCATCTTGCGGCGGCAATAGCCCCCAGAGCCGCGCGACAATATCCCCTGGAGTAGCTCGTGCGTCAGACGAGGTCGATGGCGGCCGCGGCAGGGAGGAAGACGGGGAAGACCGCGGTGGCGAAGAGGATGGCGGCTGCCTCCTCTTCGTCCAGGCATGGCCGGACCCCATTTCCTTCTCCCCCTCCCGCAGGCGTTGCTATGGACGTTGACTTTGACCTTGGGTCTCTTAGCCCAAGGAGGAAGAGGAGGAAACCAGAGGAGGAGTAGGAGACAGAAGACGAGTAAGCACCTCGCCCCTCACGTTATCTCCTGGTTCCATCTCTGTATTATCTCTCTTTGATCCAATGCCATCTCTGTAGGGATACAGAGATGCTGGTCCAGAGGGCGGCGAAGAGGGCCAGGGCGTCGTCTGCCGATAAACCCCCAGCGGGTACTTCAGGCATGCTGCTGGTGGTGGAGAGCAGCCCAGACAACAGCCTCCAGCGTAAGTTCACTACTCACTCTTCCAGGGAGGAACACTGGGGCGTGAATTCTCGATGCTGACCTTGTCGGCTTTGTAGGTGGGGACCGACAGCAGGAGGGCCCGCAAGGGGCCACCCCCAACACGCCGCCCCTTCAACTACACCGCCCCGAGGGGCGTCTCTGGCAAGGGCACCGACCGCCGAGCCCACGCCCATGGAGGAGGAGGAGAGGGACTTCAGCGCCGACGACTCTTCCCCAGCAATGGTTGTTGGCGAGGAGAGCATCGCTCCTCCCCTGCCTGGCGCGCCAAAGATGTCGGTACAAAACGACACCTATGGGATCACTGGAATCCCTTCTACGGTAGGCGGGCGCGAGGTTGTACAAAGAGCAAGTCTAAGAGTCAGCACAATAATCGTTTACCCAGGTTCGGGCCGCGAGGATGCGTAATACCCTAGTCCTGCTTTGGTGTATATTTGAGTGTTCTTGAGTTCTTGAGCTAGCTATGGTGCCTGCCCAACTTCCCTGGATCCGAATCCTTCTCAAGTATGCCGCAGGCTTCCTTTTATAGTCTAAAGGGGCTGCCACAGTGGCACACAGGAGGTGGAAAGGTGTATAGTGCATAGGCTTATCCCATGCCATTACGGGACAAGGCGCATTAAATGCGCTGCTTAGGTGTAATTTACTTTATCGGGGATGGAAAAGAAGTCCGTCCCGTCCGTGGCCGCTCTGTCTAGTCGTGACACGTGTCTAGGCCAGCGAGGCAGGCAGCTGAGGTGGCGTCGTGTTAGGGCCTTCAAGAAGATCTGCATGCCACCACGCAGGTGCTTGACTAGCTGGCCCAAAAACCACACATCGCCACATGGGTGCGTGCCTGGGCCAGCAGGTCAGCCGCCGAGCTGGGGCGGCGACGGGGCGGCAAGGGCTTGCCGCAGACTTGCTTCCTTTCCTGGCAAGGGTCTTGCCGGGGCCTCCCTGAGTATCCTGTGGCAAGAGGCTTGCCGGGGCTCCGGGGTGTCTTCGACAAGGAGCCTTGCCGGGGCCTCGTGGGCGTCCTCGGCAAGGAGCCTTGTGATCACCATGTCTTCTGGTTCTTATCTTGGGAGTCATAGATCTTTGTCTTCACAAAGATCTGCATGCCATCATGTGGGCGCTTCCCGAGCCTTGGCTCAAATGTTGTTGATACCGTTGGAGCCCATAGGCTTCAAGGGTGGCTGTGACGGAGGTGTCTGAGTGGATCGCCCTGGCAAGAGCCCTTGCCGGGGGCGCGCAGGCCGCCCCGGCAAGAGTCCTTGCTGGGGGAGAGCCTGTCTCCTTGCTTGGTCTTCTCGTGCCGCCGTCTTGGCGTTCTTCTGGTAACTCCGTGATGAGGACATCGCTAACAAGGTTACACCCACAGCCCCAACTGACACATATACATGACCAATTACTAGAGCTCGCGCACGCCAATTAAATTACCAGGTACTTTCGCTTCTTGGTAATGATTCTAATGTTCATGAGAATATGATGCTACCTAAATTGGATACATTTGTCTTGCTTACAAATGAAGGGCCTAGCTTGGACAAGAAGGATGAACATTGGAGCAAGATCAAGCATGGAGATAATGGCATGCGCAAGGGGAACAAGAACGGAGTTACAAGTGATGATTTCAAGACTTTGAAGCCACCATAATGAGTGCGTGAAGCCTTGGACGAAATATACAAGATGCTACTTCATAAATTTCGTCCAGAGGCTATTATAGGTGCTGCGTCACCTTATTATTGGGCCAGACCCATGTAATTTTGAAATACTTGAGTATAGGCTGTTTATAGAGTCTATATGTGTGGGGAAACAAGAGTTAGGGTTGGTTTTGGACCCCTTCTCCAAGGGCCACGAAATTCCCCCCTCTTCCCCCATATATACAGCCCTTAGGGCATCGTTAAAATTTTGGGTTTTGTTTAGATTAAAGTTTGCCATAGCTGCAACTTTGCGTACTTCGTTTGTGTTCAACGACCAGACAAAGGCGTCACAGATCCCCACCTTGATCAATAAAGCTTTCCTCTTATGTTCGCCATATCCAGATTGTAATCTCAGTTTCTTGCTTGTTCTTTGTTTTTCTGCAGGAAACAGACCTTCGTGGTCAGGTTGATCGTGCTCCGGCGTGGTCAATAACCTCTCGGAGTTGGTTGAGCGATTGCTAAGGCGCGACGTCCTCGCACATTCGTAGTCGGATCATCAAAGTTGACTTCCTCCAAAATGATAGCCACTATCTCATCGAAAGACGGGACACCTTTGCCTCTATCAAGCGGTATCAGATTTCTAGGTTACTCGGTGAGATTTTACAGTTTTTCGTAGATTAGATCGAGTCTGTTCTTCATACCTACAGTCCACGAAAAAGCCAAAAAAGTTTATTAGGGTTAGTTCATCATATCCGAACCAATCTGAGCCTTTGCATAATCTTTCTAGGGTTTTGCTTTGTTGAATTTGCGGTTGCATCGTCGTGTCTAGTTGCTGGTCTTAGTGTCTAGTCCTTTAGAGTTTCGAGTTTTGTCAATATTTGTCACGTCGCCGCCGCACCATATTCATCGCTGCTGCCATGCAACCACCACTGCCATATCCAACCACCGATGCCATATCCCACCACCGCTGCCATATCCTACCACCATATATCCACCACCAATCCGAGTTCTTTTCATATTAGTTTTGTTCTCGAGATCCATCTAGTTTCGGATTTGTGTTTCCTTGCTTGCGTAGGTCTCGGGAAAAAGAGCTCTTTTCATATCCCACCACCGATGCCATATCCCACCACCGCTTCAACATACCATCACCGTTGCCATAACCTACCACCGCTGCCATATCCTACCATCATATATCCAACACCAATCCGAGCTCTTTTCATATTAAGTCTGTTCTCGAGATCCATCTAGTTTCGGATTCGTGTTTCCTTGCCTGCTTAGGTCTCCAAAAAAAAGAGTCTGGAGACCCCCGGGCAGTTTTTAGACCAAAATTTCGGCAGGTGAAAATATTATTTCCCTATCCCGTTTTAGGCTTTTCTGAGTCTTTTGAGACACGTGCCATCATACTGTTTTTTACCGCACTTTTTCGTCGTCGCTGCCCTGATTCCGAAAAAAATCGTCAAATTTTTTTTGTGCCTATCATCTTAGTTTCACTTGGGAAGAGTTTTGACACACTCTCCATTATAGTGATTTTCGGCAAAAAAAAAGGAGGAGCGCAAAAAAAAGCGGCGAAAAAAAATCAGAGTGTGCTTTTCCCTTGATTACGTGCAGCGCCGTGATTTTGTTAGTGTTCTAGGCTCGCGTCTCTAGTACGGTCTAGCCTAGGACCAGTACAGTACCGTCGTTGAGCGTTTATTCAACTTTACATCTCTGAATTGATTATTGCTGAGCCTTTTTGCTACCATCTTATAAGCCTTCCCAGCTCCACATACATCTACGTCGTACGTTTGACTCTCCCTGGTAATCGCTTTATCCAAGCTTCGAGAGTGTCGATCACCACTTGCTGCTGGGTAAGAACTGGTAAGAATTTGAGATTTGCTTGATGGATTTGTGATGCCCCACCACCACCATTTTCTAGTAGTCTGTAGGAACATATTTTTGTGTGTTTCTATTGCTGCTAACCATGCCAGGATCACAAGTTGATGAGACTGACTGGGAGAACATGACGAACAAGGAGTTGCATGATAAATTTCAGCAAATGATGGGTCAACAGGTAGAAGATGTGATGACCAATTTTGAAAACGCACTAGCAAGGATGGAGGGCATTGAGAAGTCAATTAACACCAAGTTGGATGCCAAATTCGCTGGAGTGCATGCGTGTCTACCCCCACCAGCTGCACCATTGCAACAGCAACAACAACCACCTTCACGTTGCGAAATAGCCCTCCGCAAAGCGAGCCGTGTCGCTCTTCAGCCTGGCCAAACTTTGGTGCTAATGTTGATACTTCTATGGCTCCTGCTGTTGCTAAGGAGGAGGACGATTACGTGGGGGATTACGAGGATTAGGTTGATCAAAATCAGAACTACGTGCAACAACCAGCACCACAACCACCAGGTCGTCCACATGCAAATAATCACAATGGTAGGGCTGCACCACACCCTCAGGTACGCGATCATGACCATCTCCCTAAACTAAAATTGAATATTCCACCATTTGAGGGTAGATATGTTCTTGATATATATCTTACTTGTGAGTTAGAAACCGAACAATGTTTTACATGTTTAAAATATCCCGAGGAGAGACGTGTTGCTGCTGCTCTTTGTGCTTTCAATAGTTTTGCTTGTGTGTGGTGGTCTGAATATTGTAGATTATATCCGGATAATATTCCAACTACTTGGGCTACTTTGAAAACTGCTATGCGTACTCGTTGGGTTCCACCATATTATCAACACGAATTACTTCAGAAATTGCAGCGTTTAAGATAAGGAAAAAATTCTGTAGAGGAATATTATGAGGAATTATAAACTGGCCTGATTAGATGTGGTATTGTTGAGGATAATAAGGCTATTCTTGCACGTTTTATGGGTTGCTTAAATAGAGAGATTCAGACAATTCTAGAGTATAAGGAGTATAATAATATCACTTGTTTATTCCATCTTGCTTCCAAAGCTGAACGTGAAGTGCAGGGTCGATAGGCCTTGGCATGAACTAAATTTTTTTGCAGGTCGACCTTCATCATGGACACCGCGTGCATCATCTACTTCGACACATCCGGCTGCACCACCGCCTACTTCATCCATCACTTATGGTCGTGATAAAAGCAAACAGGCACCACCACCATAAACCAGGAGTACACCTTCCGGTGTTGTGCAGAGCTCTTCTTCATCCATGGCATCCACAGGGCCAACACATGATGTTATATGTCGTCGTTGCACTGGTCGTGGTCACTATCGAGCAAATGCCCATCACAGCGTGATATGGAGCATCCTACGGCTATCTCCATGTACACCGTCATAGCTCCTCAAGCCCCAAGTGAACCTACCGGACTTAAGGTGAACTCGCTCCTCTTCGAGAGTTACATGAATATCATTTGGACTTGGTCACTACCTCACCACGGAACATCGTGCATCTTTAGCTACAAGGACGACCACCTCCATGAAGCCGGGGAGCACCACCAAGTCCACACGGAGACGTACGAGAAGCAAGAGGAAAGGAGCGACACAAGCGAAGAAGGGCCTGCCCAGTCCAGAACGGGCGATACTACCGCCTACAAGCGGTACTACCGCTCCCATGTGGCACTACCGCCTACAGGTGGTACTACCGCTCCCAAGCGGTACTACCGCATGAGGTCCGGTACTACCGCCCTGCCTGTGCGCAACCATCGGCCTTTGGCCTTGTATCCCTCGCCACTTACCCCTTCGTGGCTTAGACTATAAATAGACCACCTCCACCTCCTTTCTAAGTTAGCAAATATGATAGCTCATTTGTATGTGAGCTTTGCTCCTACCTTCTCCTCTTGAGAGAGAGAGAGAGAGAGACTACTCCATTGGAGGCCAAGACCTCCACCTTGGAGAAGAACCCTAGTGGATGCAAGACCTCCCAAGGGAGAAGAATCCTTGTGGATTATCAAGACCTCTCTCCTCATAGGATTGGGATGAACTCTACCATGTATCTTATTTCCCTTTGATTGTCCTTGTACCTTGTGGATCTCATGTGTTTGTGAGTCTAGTGGATGTGTGATTTGGGCTTGTTCGTGAGTGTTTCTCTTGTGTTCTTCCCTTTGTGCTCCTCTTGTTCTTGGCGATTCCCCTCCAATTCGTGAAAGATCTCCACCTAGGGTTCCACCCTACAACATCATGGTATCTAGAGCTATGGTTTCTCACGAAATTGGAGCCCCCCTTCTTGTTTTCTAGCCTAATTTTGTTGTGTTCTTGCCCAATTTCGAAAATCCCCACCAAAAATAGCCACAATTTTTTTTGTGATTTGTTGGTTTGATGAGGTTTTGTTGGATTTGATCCATGGATTTGCTTGGTTTCGAGTGGATCTAGCATCTCCCCAAGTTTCACCACTTTCCATCCACGAAATCAATCCAATTTTGCCCCCGAAATCATCCATTTCCGCCCATAATTCGCCCCGATCCCGATCTGCGAAGTTTTCCCGACACCAGCGGTACTACCGCCCCTCCAAGCAGTACTACCGCCTATAACCACAAGCGGTACTACCGCCCCGCACATTTTCAGCCTTCCGAGTTTCACCGTTTAGACCATAACTAATTCATCCGGAGTCCGATTTTGACTTTCTTGAGCTCGTTTTGAAGCTCTTGACATCCCCCATACCACAAAAATAATACCATCATATTTTTACTCCATCAATTTTTTTCAAATTTGGCAAGTTTGCCTAGGCCATCCACCACATCATCCGCTATACCACCACCGACTTCCGCAATCTAACCATTTTGTTTCCCATAGCATTTGTGGTTTCTTGAGTAGTGATTTGAGTCTCCTAAGGTGTTTAGGCTACTTAGGGACAATTGCTTCTTCATCAACCACCACCACCACTTCTGCATACCCATTGCCCACTATACATTTCCGCCAACCCAACTTAACCCATTTTTGTTGAGCTTGTTTGAGTTGTGGCTTGTGTCTCCTAAGGTGTTTCGGCTACTTAGGGACCGTGACTTCAACTCCGACAACGTGTATAGCCCATCATACACAACCACCACTGCTTGTCCGCTACCACCATTTGACATTTGTCCTTGAGATTTTGAGTTGTGGTTTTTCCGTTTCCTAAGGTGTTTCGGCTAATTAGGAACGGGTCTACATCAAGAGCACCGCATCTCATCATCATTATCAGACGGTAACTTCGACGACATCTTTGTATATACCCCTTGCAATTGCATTGTTAACCCCTAGCCCATTTTGCGTCACTTGCCTATCGAGACTAGCCTTTGAGTATTGCCGGCAATGTTACTTGTGCACATTAGTAATCATCGATCCGCCCTTCCATTATATACATACCATATCATCTTGGTATCATCATATCATCCCTTGTGTCACAAGATTGTTCCCGCATATACAATTGCTATCTTGGTTTGTGCATCTCGCATAGTGGCCACATCAAAAAAGAAGAAGAATAAGCTTTTAAGCAAAAAGAGAGCAAAGAGCTTGTAAGCAATAGCCATAGCATCGCCACATTCCATATCATACTACCATATTGATCATCTTGGATCATCGTGTGTGAAACACCGAAACATCATACACATAGCATACTTGGGATAACAAGTTCATACATTTTGCATCTTATAGGTTGTGCACAAGTGTCGTATCCGCCTATTGAGCAATCGTGCTAGCGTCTCTCTTGAGTTGTGCAACACGAGCGTTTTCCGTGTACTCCACATTTTGTGCTCATTCCTTGGTTGCACGACCCCATTTATCTATCCGTGTGTGTGTTTTCATGTGCCCCATTTTGCTATTGGTCTACTTGTTTCACTTGCGAATTTGTGAATCTCTTTCAACATTATTGACTCTTTCTAACATTTTGCATCAAATTTTTGTGCCACTACTCACCGAGCTCCACCATAAGCCTTACTTGATAGGTCTGAGTGAACAAGTCCGGTACCGACTCCACTATTCTTTCATTTCACATTGAGTGAAATGGGATACATCCTCAACGTTGGGAAAAGGTAACTTGGTATTGTTTATCTCATCTCCTACTCACCTTTTCTCGGGTCTTGTGATGGATAGGCAAAGCATTTCATCTCCTTCGGTCTACAACAACAACGACAAGTTCGATGCCATGACGAACGACTTGTGCGCCAACATGGATGCTCAAATGGAGGAGCTCAAAGCCCTCATCAAGAACCGCAAGAGGTCTCCCTCATCTTCTAGAAGACGCTCTAGTGCACATCCTTCCGAGCTACCATCTTTGGCGAGATCACATTCGCATCGACAACATCAAGGACAAGAACGTGAAGGTCATGAGCTCAACGCCAACAATTGCTCAACGACTTCACCATCTACCTTGGCATCTTCGCCAAGTGACTTCAAGGCATCTTCGCCTTCGGACTTGCGGCATCTTTGCCGACCCGCACCTCAAGAGAAGCTCCCCTCAAGTCCACGACTTCCACGAGCTACTACAACCTTGACAACGACCACGCGATTCCTTTCTATGGGACTCAAGACCCCGAGGAGTCTCTCGAGTGGGAGCGCTTGATGGACGACTACCTCACGCTACTTCAAGTTCCTCCCGAAGATCAAGTGAAATGCGCCACAAGAAACTTCCATGACCGCGCGTCGACATGGTGGCTTCACACACCTTCGGAGAGCTACAACATGAATTGGCCCAAGATGAAGAGAGCTATGCGGCGAGAGTTTGTGCCTCCTACTTACACGGAACATCTTCTACGCCAATTGGAGAACACCATACAAGGATCCAAGTCCATCGACAAGTACTTCAACGAGATGAAGAATGCCTTGCGACGAGCCGGCGTGGACGACCCCATTTGGATGAAGTTTTACTTCATGATGGGATTGGACAACGACATCTCCAAGACTATCTTCCTCGAGAACTACAAGTCCCTCGACGACAACTACATTGGTGCTCTCAAGGTGGAACAAGAACTCATGAAGGCCAAGGCTTCCCCACCGCAACCACACTTCTCGAAGACCAAGCTCCAAGATGGCGAGCATGAGGCTAGTACCACCACAATGTCCAAACCCAACGAGCTCCAAGATGATGCTCCCAAGTTCGACTCCATCGCCATCCCTCTTTGTGGCATTGATGATGCCGAGTCTACTTCGACTCTTTTTCAAGATGGTGCGGCGCCGACTACGACTACGGAGCCATTCGAAGACCAAGCTTTGGAGGCGAGCAACAAGGTGGCGAGCGAGGATGATGCTTCCATCTTTGGAGGCGAGAGTGATGATGTGCCATCTTCGGCCTTCATCCACGGTGACGATTATGAGATGGTTGAGCATGGGATTTTCCCTTCGACCACGGCGACGTATGATGACTTGAGTGACTTTTGCCACCATATGGAGAGTGAGAGTGATTTCACCACTAGCCCCATATATGATGAGTTGCCACAATTCCCATGTGAGAAGAGCCACAACCCCCACCACTTGAGTGAGATGAGTGCCTCTACCATATGTGACATTGCATGCACCTACCTTGAGGGAGTGAGTGAGCCACCACCACATAGAGAGAGTGAGGAAGTTGATAAGGCATGTGAGGACATTCCGATTTCTAACAACTTAACCTCTACCTCTATTGTGTCTTCTCATTTGGTGCTAGGTCCCATTTATGATGACGCGCCGATTCGCGATGACTTAGTCCTCCCTTTGGACAAGACGATGGCCATGGTGGAATATGATGCACCCCCCACATGGTTCCATCAAGTTGATGATGATGACCACCATTTGGTCTTTGCCACCTCACCTACACCACTTGAGTGGAATGAAAAAGGTAACATAGGTGAAGGTGATGCTCTAGTCCCACTAGTGGACATTCTTGACATTGATTGCTTGCATGATGTTGATCCACCTATTGTCATGCTTCATGCTAGTTCGACTTCCCCATGCGATGATTTACCCATTTATGATGAGTTTGATGATTGCCATGTGGAGTCTATTAGCCGTGATGCCATGTTACATAGGATTTCTTGTGATAATTCCCACGGACACATCATGTTTGACAATCCACTTGACTTGTCATATGCTATGAATGAGATCAACAATATGTCATGTTTGCAATCTCTTCGTAGTGACTATGCATATGCCATTAAAATTAACCCAATTTGCACATATGGCATAGATGACAAGCCCATGGTTATTGGCATTTGTTTTTCTTGTGATGATATTGATATGCTACCTTTGCATCATTTATCTCTTATGCCATGCCTTGACCACCTAGCTTCGGATTTGCATTGTTTTGGATGTTGTCAATATTCTCCATATGATGTTTCCACTATTGCTCATGAGGAAACCCCCATAGTTTCCTCATACATGTTCGGAGATTTTGATTCATCCTATCCATTGCATGATCCCACTACTTGTGTGCACCATATGCTCCCCATGAATGAAAATGACATTGATGTGCCATATACTTGCATTCTCAATTTGTGTCATCATCGTGTCATACACAATAACTATTCATTCATGATGGATGACATGTTCTTATACCATGCATCAAATTTCTTTGAGCGATGCTTATCTTGTGCTAACTCACACATACACATACACATCATGATGGATGATGTGTACATTTACCACGCACACACTTTCTTTGGTTTGTGTCTCTTTTGTGTAGGTAACCATTCTTACTCGTCAACCTCGCAAGAGCACGAGTTGACGAAACGAGCTCTAGAGAGCAACGACGACTTGGGATCCCGTGGACTATCCTTTCCGCCGTTCTCTTCGCGCAACCTCTACGCGCATCTCTTTTACTTAGCTCTCACACGACTATGGGCTATTTACCACTTGTCATCTTATGCCCATTCTATCGTGTTCACTTTCCATGTTACGCCTCTTGCTATGAATTTGCCATGCAATTGTGACCCTTGCTTGCCTTTACACATGATTCACCATTATGCTATTTCTATGTGGATTTGCATGCTTGGTGGAGATGCTTGTTGCTATTACAATGTTTACCTTGTGCCCCATGCTCGTGTTGATTCTTGTGTTGGGAGAGTCATGATGTTCCATTGCTATTTACATAGGAGTTCTTAGCACCACAATGATGATACTTTGCTCACATCTTGCTTTCATGCTTGTGCTATGCCATATGCATTATGCATGCCTACTATTTGCACACATGACATGATTGCCATGATTACCTCTAGTATGTTGCATCTTTGCACTACTAGCTTGTTTGAATTGATCACTATGATTGCTTGCTATATTGCATCACCCATGTTCCACTCTTACTTGCTTTATTGGGTTGATGACATCTATGTTCATGTTTTTCACATGATATATCTTGATCATTGTCACTTGTCTCCAATAGTTGCATCTCTCATATTCACTTGTTGTGAGTGCAACCATGCTATACTTGTTGATCTCGGAGACTTGGACACCTTACTTGTGATGCATGCTTGCTTGTTTGAGCTTAATGCCTTTCGTTGTTATCGCATCATATGCTTCCATACATTGTGTAATGCCCAGGATGGAACTATACCTCCTACGTGTCGAGGCACGACTTAAAGGCATAAGTCCATCCTAGAATGATCTCAAGTTTGGTATCTTTGCACGTCTCATGTAAAAGAGGGATTAAATTGCAAAAGGAGATAGTTGGCTTACACTCGCCACTTCACACAATACATTACATAAGCATAACATCATTCAAAACATCACAACCCGACTACGGGTGAAGATCAAAAGAAAGATACCAAAACAACATAAAGCCACAGGTCAGGATCGAATCCTAGTAGAAACCATTACTGAACATCGAAACATCACAAACAAACGGCCCCTCTCTTCATCGAGCTCCCAGTGAAGAACTTGAACCAGCTCCTGCTTCAAACTCGGCTGAACCTGCATCTGGTGTTGTAGTAACTGCGAGCCACGAGGACTCAGCAATCCCATAACCATGGGTAACAAGACTAGCAAAGCTTTATGGGTAGGAAGAGGTAAGTGGTGAGGTTGCAGCAGCGGCTAAGCATAATATGGTGGCTAACTTACGAGTACCAGAATAAGATGAGAAGCTACGCAAACGGTCGCAAAGGAGTGATCGCTAAAGATCCTAACTACATACGGTCAAACATAACCCCACTGTGTCCTCTTCTCAAAGTGAAAAGAGACAGTCACAGTTACTCACACAGTTGTGTGTTTTACTTCGGATCCTCTGTCAAGTTTTCTACAACCGGACATTAACAAATTCCAATCTGCCACATAACCGCGGGCACGGCTTTCGAAAGTTCATAACCCTGCAGGGGTGTTCCAACTTAGCCCATCACAAGCTCTCACGATTAGCTGAAGTGATAAATATAATATCATCACCCCTTATCTTAGGGAAAATCCGATCAGGCTCGGCATCCCGGTAGCACAAGTCATTTCGACAATGGTAAAACAAGGCCAGCAAGACCTCCCGGCGTGCCGACACCCTGATAGTAGCCGCGCGTATCTCGTCTCAGGCCACGTCCGGATGAGACGTCCTACATGTTATATCAGATACCTCGGGTTTCCCCAAGGCGGCCCCGCAGTCCGCTCGTTTGGGACCAACACCATCAGCACTGGCCCCCCTGCTATGTAGAATTAAGAATCCTCGGGTAGCGCTAACTCCCTATGCAAATTAATTATTTAATTAAGTTGTTATTATGAGCAAATTAAAACCAATGTTGGGCCTTGCTGGAGGAGTTTTATTCAAAGTCGAACTGTCAAGGGGTCCCCATTACACCCATCGTGTTAGGAACGCAAAAATCAAGGAACATAATGCCGGTTTATCGGCGCCTAAGGTGGCATGAGTGGAACAAAACACCGAGCAAAAGGCCAAGCCTTCCACCCATGCCCAGTATATAAGGTGTGTTAATAATAATTATAGATATTGTGATATATCCAACAACAAGTTCCCTCCTGGAACGAACTTCATCTTCACCTGCAACTAACAACGCTATAAGAGGAACTGAGCAAGCGAGGCTGAGCAAGCGGGTAACATAGCCAAACAGTGGTTTTGCTAGGAAGGTTTCAAAATTAGAGGTTTTCATGGCAACAAGGAGAGGCTGACATAAAAGATGGGTAGCGCGACATGTAAAGGTATCCAAGGGTATGATCATCTTGCCTGGAATTCCACAAGGGAGAAGAACGGATCCACGAAGTAGACGGAGCAACAGTCGAGCGAATCCTCACAACTCCGGAACGAAACCGAAGCTAACAAGAGAAGCAACCGGAAAGAAGAAACAACACGGTAAACACACAAGCATAAACATGACATACGATGCACATTCAAGTATGATGCATGACCGGTTTAATTATGCATGGCATGGCAAAGTGCACAAACAAAACTACAAGTTAAGTGGAGATCAATATGCAACGAGTTGCATATTGACGAAACACCACATCATAATTATTTAATTTACTCTCGTTATTAACAAGACAAGATTAAATGTTTTTAGCATGGCAAGAGGTGAAGCATAATAAAACTACACTATTAGGCATTTTAAATGAGGCCGGAGAATAACAACAACATATCCGGAAAATCCCCATGAGCATGTTTAATAATTATAAGCAAACAACAATTAACATTTATAATGTTGTTAAATGATGCGGATAAGATGCTCAAGTTTATGCAATTATTAATTAACAGTTGACATAAGAGATAAGAAGTATTTGTCACCGCGGTGGAAGGAAAAAGGGTGCCGCGGCAACGATCCGAAAATGATGCAACGGCATCATATCGGTTCCGGTAACTCGTTGAGAGTCCGGTGCAAAAGATAAGGTGGAGTGAGCGAACAAGATGATGGGGTGATCCCGTTGCCGGGTTCCCACGGGTCGGCGACGAGGCAACCGAGGAACAAGACAAAAGCTGAAACGGGCTCGAAGCACACACGAGAAACATCTCATACAACACAAGCAAGCATCACACGGGTCATCCACGGGGTCGTCTCGTTATACCTTTGAAGCGTGCGTTTCGGGGCGGTTCGAGACGTCGAGGGACGTAGTGGAAGTAGAGGAAGTAGTCATTCACGTTTCCGAAGAGGAAGTAGCCGTTTCACGAGGTCGCCAACGAGTAGTCGTTCCGTAGAGGTACTTGGCGCCTCGGTAGTCGTTCACGGGGCGACGGTAGTGGTACACATGTTGTCGGGGTACTTGTCGTTCTCGAGTGCTCCGGGCGTCGAGGTACTTGTACATGTAGTGGTACTTGTCGGGTCATCGTGTAGTCGTACTTGATCCGAGTAGTCGTTCGTTCGTAGTCGTTCACGTCATCGATGTCGGGGTACTTGTTTTGTCGGGTCTTGCGACGGTAGTTGTTCGGGCCCAAAAGCAGTTATACTTGCTGCTCCATGACTATCTGAGATTAACATTAACAGCAACAAAACAACAAAAAAAAGGAAAAGAGGCTGCGGGTTGCTCGGGACGACGCCGATCTGGAAAAGGACAGGGCCTCGGGGCGGCTAACTCGCGAAGGAAGAGAGCGGAGGCGAGGCCGCTGGGTGCTCGGGAGGAGGCCAGGGAGGACCCGCGCGGCGCGAGGCAGTGGCCTCCGCGAGGAGGACGGGGCCCCTGGTCATCCTTGCTGCTGGAGGACGGGAGGCGACCACGGCGTGCGGGCGACCCGGGCAGAGGGGCGCGGACGGAGGGAGCCGGGGCGCGAGGAACGGCCTGGCGAGGCCCTGGAGGGCGCGCTCGGGGCGTCATCCCCGACGCTGCAGGGCGGGAACGGCACGGCGGCCGGCGGCTGCTGGTGAAGCGAGGAGCATCGGAGGCGGGGCCTGGCCGACCCGGCCTTGGGGCGCGCAGGCGCGGAGGGAGGCGAGGAACGGGAGACGGGGCTGGGGACGCTGGCCGGCGCAGAGCAGAGGCTCCGCGCGGCGCTGCTTGAGGGGCCCCGACGAGGGCGCGACGAAGGAGGGGGTGAGGGCGCGCGAGGGAGGCGAGCTGGAGAGTTCGAGGGAGAGAGGGGAAGCGATCGAGGAAGGCACGGTCGAGGGAACGAGCTGGCGGCGCTCGGGAGGAACGGAGGGAGAGAGCGAAGTAGCTAGGGTTGGGAGGCTGCGGGCCAAGGTGCCAGGAGGTGCGGGCCTTGGGCCGGCTGGACCTAAGGGG
>LR738711.1:434482697-434533693 GCA_902687465.1 Secale cereale | reverse complement strand
CAAAATAAAAAGAAAGAGCCACAGAATAAGAATAAAATGATGGACATTTTCGTAAGGCTTTACGGAATAAAACCAACCCAACAAAATAATTCCAACAAAAAGGGAAGTGCAAACTAAAACATTTAGCTTGCAATAAAAGGAGTTTGAACGGAGTCTAGATATTTGGAGGAGCCTCGATAAATAGGAAAAGAATATAGGGAAGGTTTTTGATGGAGAACTCGAAGTGAAAAGACATGGGGAAAATGCAAGTGTGTTATGGTGATTCCGAAGCAATGGAATAATTAATAAATATAGCTCCCTAAATATTGAGAGGCTTTTATATGTTATAAAGAGAAGTCACCTTCCCTCGATTTAAATGGACCGAAGGTCCATACGATTTATTTAAGTTGAGATGCAAAAATTAAAAATGACATGATGGCATGATGACATGATGCAATGCAAAAATAAAATAACACAAGCTCAAAAGAAACACACGGGCAACCCGGAACATCTGGAATCTTCTGGAATCTTCTGGGATCTTCTGGAACGTCGGTCTCGGGCGTCACAACTCTCCCACACTAACAGAGGATCTCGACCCGAGATCCTAGAGATATCACCGGGAAAAACGGAAGAGGAAGAGGTAAAACAAAGTTGCTTCTTTGACAGACGAGTGAAACCACGAACCTTGAGAGGTTAAACAAACTTGAAGGAAAGAATGCAACGGAGATGAACGAATATGAAAATACTCCGTTAGAAAAGAGGAACAAGTAGCATTATAAGGACCTTATAGGTTGAAAGACATGAAACAAGAGCTCACGGATGACGAAAGAATAAGAAACCACAATGGTATAGCCAAGGAATAAGAATGACAGAATTTGGGCAGCACTCCGTCTGAAAATGGAAGGAAATGAACAAAAACTTGAGGAGATGGAATGATACTTGATGAAAACAACAACATATTGCCTCCGAAACAATTTAAAGAAAGGCACAAATTGTAAGAAGGACTCAGACAGCACTCCGGTTAAAAGACAGGCAAAACTTGATAGGATGACGGAACTAGAATGAAGAATACAACACTCCGGTTAAATGATAAACAAGGGTAAGAACATGATCCTTAAAAAAACGAGATGATGGTTTGGAGAGAGCAACATTACAAAGCCTCCGGAACGAAAGAATAGAAGCAAGATCGTTGGAAAGAAAGAACGGAGAAGAAAATGACAACTTCTCTCAAAATTGAATTTGAAAGAGCATCCTTACGAAGAAGGGTTGAAGGGAGTTGATGGAAAAATCAACAACGAAAAGAATAAGCTTGATGTGGGCTTATGGAAAACATATCAAAATTAAGAGGTGATAACCAGCCACTAACGACAACATTTGATTGGATCGAGATCAACAAGGAGATGAAATCTTATTTCACCGGATGATAAATGAAGAACTTGGGTCATTTATAAGCACCATAATTACAACAATCCTTAGGGAAAGCTTATAGGTGTAATACAACCCAAGATTACTCCAACGAATAAAAATGATAGGATGAAAGGATCTCCTAAAGAGAAAGAAATGATGGTTTTAAATATCTCATTCTTGACAACTCGTGAATCATGAAACATGAAGGAATTGTCAAGAATGACATAACACCACCTCAAAAGATAAGGGAGCAAGAATTGCAATTGGAAAGCATGATGAAGAATGCTTAAGCTCCAACAGAATCTTGATGAAAAACTTCAAGGATGAATTAAAACATGATGAACCATCACGAAAACTCCGGTAATGAAAGCATGAGAAGTGAAAGATGAAAGAATAAGATTCAAGGCCTGCGATGAATTAGATGGAGTTTTGAAATGATATAATTGAAATAACTTGGAATCCGGAAAACAAGATGAACAACTCGGGACCGAGGATATGATATGATGAACAAGCTCCAGACAAAAGAATTAAATCACCTGAAGGAACAAGAATAAGAATTATGTGATGCATCTCCTTCACCAATTAAATTGATGACAACCAAAAGGATTTGACATACTACTTATTCTCGTTGGAAAGAATTAAAGAGGGATCAAGCACAAGCTTGGATAAATCTTCAACAAGGCACCGGTAGGATTGTGAAAAGAACAATTGAATTAAAACGATAACACTGGAAGGGTAAACTAGAAAGAACCACCGTAAGAATATGGAGACGAACAAAGAGACATCACTGAAGAATATTTGGAGAACGAAGTTGAAAACTGAGAACAAAGAAATATTCTGAAATGATGGCCTTCGGAGGATCACAAAGAAAAGAATTCAAGAAATGCTTCAGATGGTATGAAAATAATTCCACACAATCGAAACAATAATGAGGATGGCATGAAGCTAGAACCACAATCTTCAAGAAGACGGGCCAAGATTAAGAGAAACACTTCTCCGGTCTCCAAATGTTGAGAATGAAGACGAGAAATGCCATGAAGAATTGTTGAGCACTCCAGAATGAAGAATAAAAAGATGGAAGGTTTAACCAACCATGAAAAGAATTTGAAAGCGATCTTGGAGAAGGCATGTGACTGATGGGAATTATTTTTACGTCACACTTTAAAAAGAATTTGAGTATAACTCCAGAAAATAGAAGAGTCAGGTAAGATCCTGGGAAAAGACCTGTGGGTTAGGGCCCACTCAAAGAAATCACCGTTGAAAAGATTGGTTGAGAGGTATTGCACCGGTTGAATTAAATGGCTTGAATAAGATGATAATCCTCAAAATAGCTTGAACGGATTAAGAATGGAATTATGAATCTTCAGCACTCCGGATATGAATAACAAGAGGAGAATGATTAATTGGTGCACCGGAATAAGAAAGCATGATGAAATGGGGAAAATGATAAGATCAACACCGAATTCTTGAATTACATCCACCGGAAGAATTAGAGAACAAAAGAATGATGAACTTGAAGCTCTTGAGCATCTTCACGATAATTCACCGGATAAGAACATTGAAGGAAAAGAATGAAGAAACATCACATGAATAAAATGGATATTTCATTTAAGAATTTCTTGCTCCATAAAGAAAAGAAGGGAGGGAGGGTGGGGAAACAAAGACAACTTGGGATGAAAGAACATACACCGTTGAGAAAAGACTAAGAGTTGATCTTGCAAATGATGAAAAGATCTGATTAACTCGAAGAAAAGGACGCCGGTTGAGGAGAATTTAACATGACCACCTTGATGATCAAGAAGAATTAACAGTCTCATAGGAATATGAGAACACCGATTAAGAAAGGTATGGAATCAACATTTGACATCGAAGCAACTCGAATACCAGAATCAAAACAAAACAAAGGATAGATGTGCAACATGATCTTCACAATATCATTCGAACAGAGAATTGAACGAATGAATTCCGCAGGTACATCAACTTGACGAGAAGCCAGTTGAGAGAACAAAAAGTAAATAAAAGGAACAAGGATCAGATAGAACAAATACAGGATAGAAGTTTCGTTCGACATCTTCGTGCTGAAAGCTCATGGAACATGTTACAAAAGGGTTTTGCAATCCCCGGATCAGCATAGCCAAGGACCCTTTAAGATGCAACTCCCGATCAGAACAAGTCCATAAAACCACTTCACTCAATGTCGAACCCCGAACTCACTAACCTGCCTTCGTTGGAAGAATGCCTACGATCTACTGGATAAAACCCACCTATAGATTTCTGAAAGATTCCAGTTATGCAATCAGGTGTTGGGGATACACGGGAAGCACCGCGCAATCAACTCTAAACCTACATCCAGGTGTATCCATCCTTCAACACATAACCAGTCTTTCTCGGAAACTGTGTACCTCGGACCTTCGAAAAGCATCCACTATAACAAGCTATGGCAATACTCTCGAACTACCTCCCCAGTACTGGGTGATGTCGGGGTTATCTTGCCACTGGCCGTATAGGAGAGATTTTCGATGTCGGCCGTCTTAAGTATTTAGTACTACCGCGATATGCTTGTGTCAATGATACCCCGAAGCTCAACTCCTCGGTAACAGGAGGCATCGAGAACAATATCCTTGTCACAAGAACATCGAAACAATCCCAGAATACTCGCGGGATCCTAAAAAAAATTTGGTGCAATTTTTGAAAGTAGAAGAGGCAAGAGTAGACGTCAGGAGTCCTCACCAGAGAGAAAGGGGATGAGAAGCAAGAAATCCTACTCTCCGATATAATATAGGACTCAAAAAGTTTTCAGTGTGTGCCTAGACTCGACCGTCAACGATTCGATCAATCAGTGGGGGCTTCTAGGTCGGAGAAGACTCTGATACCTACTTGTAATGCCCAGGATGGAACTATACCTCTTACGTGTCGAGGCACGACTTAAAGGCATAAGTCCATCCTAGAATGATCTCAAGTTTGGTATCTTTGCACGTCTCATGTAAAAGAGGGATTAAATTGCAAAAGGAGATAGTTGTCTTACACTCGCCACTTCACACAATACATTACATAAGCATAACATCATTCAAAACATCACAACCCGACTACGGGTGAAGATCAAAAGAAATATACCAAAACAACATAAAGCCACAGGTCAGGATCGAATCCTAGTAGAAACCACTACTGAACATCGAAACGTCACAAACAAACGGCCCCTCTCTTCATCGAGCTCCCAGTGAAGAACTTGAACCAGCTCCTGCTTCAAACTCGGCTGAACCTGCATCTGGTGTTGTAGTAACTGCGAGCCACGAGGACTCAGCAATCCCATAACCATGGGTAACAAGACTAGCAAAGCTTTATGGGTAGGAAGAGGTAAGTGGTGAGGTTGCAGCAGCGGCTAAGCATAATATGGTGGCTAACTTACGAGTACCAGAATAAGATGAGAAGCTACACAAACGGTCGCAAAGGAGTGATCGCTAAAGATCCTAACTACATACGGTCAAACATAACCCCACCGTGTCCTCTTCTCAAAGTGAAAAGAGACAGTCACGGTTACTCACACAGTTGTGTGTTTTACTTCGGATCCTCTATCAAGTTTTCTACAACCGGACATTAACAAATTCCAATCTGGCACATAACCGCGGGCACGGCTTTCGAAAGTTCATAACCCTGCAGGGGTGTTCCAACTTAGCCCATCACAAGCTCTCACGATTAGCTGAAGTGATAAATATAATATCATCACCCCTTATCTTAGGGAAAATCCGATCAGGCTCGGCATTCCGGTAGCACAAGTCATTTCGACAATGGTAAAACAAGTCCAGCAAGACCTCCCGGCGTGCCGACACCCTGATAGTAGCCGCGCGTATCTCGTCTCAGGCCACGTCCGGATGAGACGTCCTACAGGTTATACCAGATACCTCGGGTTTCCCCAAGGCGGCCCCGCAGTCCGCTCGTTTGGGACCAACACCATCAGCACTGGCCCCCCCTGCTATGTAGAATTAAGAATCCTCGGGTAGCGCTAACTCCCTATGCAAATTAATTATTTAATTAAGTTGTTATTATGAGCAAATTAAAACCAATGTTGGGCCTTGCTGGAGGAGTTTTATTCAAAGTCGAACTGTCAAGGGGTCCCCATTACACCCATCGTGTTAGGAACGCAAAAATCAAGGAACATAATGCCGGTTTATCGGCGCCTAAGGTGGCATGAGTGGAACAAAACACCGAGCAAAAGGCCAAGCCTTCCACCCATGCCCAGTATATAAGGTGTGTTAATAATAATTATAGATATTGTGATATATCCAACAACAAGTTCCCTCCTGGAACGAACTTCATCTTCACCTGCAACTAACAACGCTATAAGAGGAACTGAGCAAGCGAGGCTGAGCAAGCGGGTAACATAGCCAAACAGTGGTTTTGCTAGGAAGGTTTCAAAATTAGAGGTTTTCATGGCAACAAGGAGAGGCTGACATAAAAGATGGGTAGCGCGACATGTAACGATAGCATCGAGACAACTAAGCATGGCAATGGTAGTAAAGGTATCCAAGGGTATGATCATCTTGCCTGGAATTCCACAAGGGAGAAGAACGAATCCACGAAGTAGACGGAGCAACAGTCGAGCGAATCCTCACAACTCCGGAACGAAACCGAAGCTAACAAGAGAAGCAACCGGAAAGAAGAAACAACACAGTAAACACACAAGCATAAACATGACATACGATGCACATTCAAGTATGATGCATGACCGGTTTAATTATGCATGGCATGGCAAAGTGCACAAACAAAACTACAAGTTAAGTGGAGATCAATATGCAACGAGTTGCATATTGACGAAACACCACATCATAATTATTTAATTTACTCTCGTTATTAACAAGACAAGATTAAATGTTTTTAGCATGGCAAGAGGTGAAGCATAATAAAACTACACTATTAGGCATTTTAAATGAGGCCGGAGAATAACAACAACATATCCGGAAAATCCCCATGAGCATGTTTAATAATTATAAGCAAACAACAATTAACATTTGTAATGTTGTTAAATGATGCGGATGAGATGCTCAAGTTTATGCAATTATTAATTAACAGTTGACATAAGAGATAAGAAGTATTTGTCACCGCGGTGGAAGGAAAAAGGGTGCCGCGGCAACGATCCGAAAATGATGCAACGGCATCATATCGGTTCCGGTAACTCGTTGAGAGTCCAGTGCAAAAGATAAGGTGGAGTGAGCGAACAAGATGATGGGGTGATCCCGTTGCCGGGTTCCCACGGGTCGGCGACGAGGCAACCGAGGAACAAGACAAAAGCTGAAACGGGCTCGAAGCACACACGAGAAACATCTCATACAACACAAGCAAGCATCACACGGGTCATCCACGGGGTCGTCTCGTTATACCTTTGAAGCGTGCGTTTCGGGGCGGTTCGAGACGTCGAGGGACGTAGTGGAAGTAGAGGAAGTAGTCATTCACGTTTCCGAAGAGGAAGTAGCCGTTTCACGAGGTCGCCAACGAGTAGTCGTTCCGTAGAGGTACTTGGCTCCTCGGTAGTCGTTCACGGGGCGACGGTAGTGGTACACATGTTGTCGGGGTACTTGTCGTTCTCGAGTGCTCCGGGCGTCGAGGTACTTGTACATGTAGTGGTACTTGTCGGGTCATCGTGTAGTCGTACTTGATCCGAGTAGTCGTTCGTTCGTAGTCGTTCACGTCATCGATGTCGGGGTACTTGTTGCGTCGGGTCTTGCGACGGTAGTTGTTCGGGCCCAAAAGCAGTTATACTTGCTGCTCCATGACTATCTGAGATCAACATTAACAGCAACAAAACAACAAAAAAAGGAAAAGAGGCTGCGGGTTGCTCGGGACGACGCCGATCTGGAAAAGGACAGGGCCTCGGGGCGGCTAACTCGCGAAGGAAGAGAGCGGAGGCGAGGCCGCTGGGTGCTCGGGAGGAGGCCAGGGAGGACCCGCGCGGCGCGAGGCAGTGGCCTCCGCGGGGAGGACGGGGCCCCTGGTCATCCTTGCTGCTGGAGGACGGGAGGCGACCACGGCGTGCGGGCAACCCGGGCAGAGGGGCGCGGACGGAGTGAGCCGGGGCGCGAGGAACGGCCTGGCGAGGCCCTGGAGGGCGCGCTCGGGGCGTCATCCCCGACGCTGCAGGGCGGGAACGGCACGGCGGCCGGCGGCTGCTGGTGAAGCGAGGAGCATCGGAGGCGGGGCCTGGCCGACCCGGCCTTGGGGCGCGCAGGCGCGGAGGGAGGCGAGGAACGGGAGACGGGGCTGGGGACGCTGGCCGGCGCAGAGCAGAGGCTCCGCGCGGCGCTGCTTGAGGGGCCCCGACGAGGGCGCGACGAAGGAGGGGGTGAGGGCGCGCGAGGGAGGCGAGCTGGAGAGTTCGAGGGAGAGAGGGGAAGCGATCGAGGAAGGCACGGTCGAGGGAACGAGCTGGCGGCGCTCGGGAGGAACGGAGGGAGAGAGCGAAGTAGCTAGGGTTGGGAGGCTGCGGGCCAAGGTGCCAGGAGGTGCGGGCCTTGGGCCGGCTGGACCTAAGGGGGCCGAGGCTGGGAGGGAGGTTTGCTGGCCTGGGCCTTAGGGAGGCCTGGGCTGGCTGCCTTCTTTTTATCTCTTAAACAGAAATAAAAAGAGAGAGAGCAAAATAAAAAGAAAGAGCCACAGAATAAGAATAAAATGATGGACATTTTCGTAAGGCTTTACGGAATAAAACCAACCCAACAAAATAATTCCAACAAAAAGGGAAGTGCAAACTAAAACATTTAGCTTGCAATAAAAGGAGTTTGAACGGAGTCTAGATATTTGGAGGAGCCTCGATAAATAGGAAAAGAATATAGGGAAGGTTTTTGATGGAGAACTCGAAGTGAAAAGACATGGGGAAAATGCAAGTGTGTTATGGTGATTCCGAAGCAATGGAATAATTAATAAATATAGCTCCCTAAATATTGAGAGGCTTTTATATGTTATAAAGAGAAGTCACCTTCCCTCGATTTAAATGGACCGAAGGTCCATACGATTTATTTAAGTTGAGATGCAAAAATTAAAAATGACATGATGGCATGATGACATGATGCAATGCGAAAATAAAATAACACAAGCTCAAAAGAAACACACGGGCAACCCGGAACATCTGGAATCTTCTGGAATCTTCTGGGATCTTCTGGGACGTCGGTCTCGGGCGTCACACATTGCCATGTACCCTTGTCCTTTCTTATGATAAGAATGACGAACATACTTGTTGGGTGACTCACCACACGAATAGGTTTTGCATCTTCGCTAACCTCATTTGTTTTTCCGAGTGTTTGTCATGTTCTTTCATTTTGAAGGATTCACAAGGCGGTATCATCACGAGGCATCTTGGGCATGTGAAGGCATACACGTTGCGCGACAACAACATTTTCGACATCCTCATCAAGGTGCATTCCTTCCTAGTGAGCCATCCTCACATATGCTTGGATTTCATGGATGCACCACTGGTCTACCACTATTGCCATGACTTTGAGCATGGGTATATCAACACTCCTTTGGCACATTGCACCCAAACCTTCATATTTATTGATTGTGTTCTCACATGCCATGCTCCATGGACATATCATTCCCATAACAAATTTGCATCTTGCACATGGATTGACTCTTATTATGATTGCCTTGTTGCATCTTGTATTCCCATGTCATCCATGATATATGAGCTTGTGCGTTTTCTTAGCAAATTTGTTGTGATCTTTCTTGATGGACTCTTCATACATATTGATCACATCGCCAAGCATCAATTGCATGATCACATACTCACATTGAGCATCATTTACCATGTTCATGCTTTTGATACACAATCCCATTACGACCTCATTTTGCACAATGGTAGCATTTGCAACTTCTTGCACAATGAGCTTGATCACATGAATGCATTGTATGCCATGCTCTTTCATTTTGCTAAAATTCATGCTCATTGCCACTACCGATTTCTTTGGAAGGACTCATGCTTAAATGATGGACACCTTGCGTCCGTTAACCATTGTATTTCCAAGTGTCCCTTGTGTTTGCTCTTTTTGCATGTCTACCATTCCGACGACATCTTGGAGTCGTCCAACTCCAAGTTCATCCATGCCTACCATGTACATGATGATATGGTTCACGATCCGAGGACGGATCTTTCCCAAGGGGGAGGAGATGATGCGGAGCATCCTACGGCTATCTCCATGTACACCGTCATAGCTCCTCAAGCCCCAAGTGAACCTACCGGACATAAGGTGAACTCGCTCCTCTTCGAGAGTTACATGAATATCATTTGGACTTGGTCACTACCTCACCACGGAACATCGTGCATCTTTAGGTACAAGGACGACCACCTCCATGAAGCCGGGGAGCACCACCAAGTCCACACGGAGACGTACGAGAAGCAGGAGGAAAGGAGCGACACAAGCGAAGAAGGGCCTGCCCAGTCCAGAACGGGCGGTACTACCGCCTACAAGCGGTACTACCGCTCCCATGGGGCACTACCGCCTATAGGTGGTACTACCGCTCCCAAGCGGTACTACCGCCTGAGGTCCGGTACTACCGCCCTGCCTATGTGCAACCATCGTCCTTTGGCCTTGTATCCCTCGCCACTTACCCCTTCGTGGCTTAGACTATAAATAGACCACCTCCACCTCCTTTCTAAGTTAGCAAATATGATAGCTCATTTGTATGTGAGCTTTGCTCCTACCTTCTCCTCTTGAGAGAGAGAGACTACTCCATTGGAGGCCAAGACCTCCACCTTGGAGAAGATCCCTAGTGGATGCAAGACCTCCCAAGGGAGTAGAATCCTTGTGGATTATCAAGACCTCTCTCCTCATAGGATTGGGATGAACTCTACCATGTATCTTATTTCCCTTTGATTGTTCTTGTACCTTGTGGATCTCATGTGTTTGTGAGTCTAGTGGATGTGTGATTTGGGCTTGTTCTTGAGTGTTTCTCTTGTGTTCTTCCCTTTGTGATCCTCTTGTTCTTGGGGATTCCCCTCAAATTCATGAAAGATCTCCACCTAGGGTTCCACCCTACAACACAGCGTGTCATGATTGCTATTGAGGATGGTGGTTATGAGTCCGCTAGTGACTATGATGAGGAGGTTTTGGCGCTTATTACATGTGAAGAACATGGTGGAGATGATTCTGAAAATGAGATGCAATACATGGCTCCTGAAGACGCTGACAGGCATGAATGTTTAGTTGCTCAATGTGTTTTGAGTGTGCAAGTCACACAAGCGGAGCAAATCAGAGGCATAATTTGTTCCATACGAAGGGAGTTGTGAAGGAACGTTCTGTTCGCGTCATCATAGATGGAGGGAGCTGCAACAACTTGCCTAGCATGGATATGGTGGAGAAGTTATCTCTCTCCACAAGACCACATCCGCATCCTTACTACATCCAATGGTTCAACAACAGTGGCAAGGCTAAGGTAACATGTATTGTTTGTGTGCATTTTAGTATCTCCACATATGTTGATTATGTTGATCGTGATGTGGTACCCATGCAAGCATGTTCCTTATTACTTGGTACACCATGGCAATTTGATAAAAATTCTGTACACCATGGTAAAAACAATCAGTATACACTTGTTCATAAGGATAAGCGTATTACTTTGCTTCCTATGTCTCCTGATGCCATTTTGAAAGATGGTATTAATGGAGCAAATAAAGGAAAACAGGAGCAAAATAAGAGTGAAAATCAGATTGTGGCAAAAGAATTTGAGCAACAAATGAAGCCCAATAACACACCATCATCTCATGTTGCATCTAAAATTAAATTAAAAAGTGGATGTTTATTTGCCACCAAATCTGATATTGATGATCTAGATTTAAGAAAATCTGTTTGCTATGCTTTTGTGTGCAAAGAGGCATTATTTTCATTCGAGGACGTGCCTTCCTCTTTGCCTCCTGCTGTCACTAACATTTTGCAGGAGTTCGCGGACGTCTTTCCACAAGACGTGCCACCGGGATTACCACCTATTCGAGGGATTGAGCATCAGATTGACTTAATTCCCGGCGCATCGCTACCCAACCGCGCACCATACCATACCAATCCAGAGGAGACGAAGGAGATTATGCGTCAACTACAGGAGCTACTCGACAAAGGTTATATACGCGAATCCCTTAGTCCTTGTGTTGTTCCTATTATTCTAGTGCCAAAACAGGATGGTACATCACGTATGTGTGTTGATTGTAGAGGCATTAATAATATTTATATTCGTTATCGTTATCGTCATCCTATTCCTAGGCTAGATGATATGCTTGATGAATTGAGTGGCTCTACAATATTCTCCAAAGTTGATTTGCGTAGTGGATACCATCAAGTTCGTATGAAATTGGGAGATGAATGGAAAACAACATTTAAAACTAAGTTTGGATTATATGAGTGGTTAGTCATGCCTTTTGGGTTAACTAATGCACCTAGTACTTTCATGAGATTAATGAATGAAGTTTTATGTGCTTTCATTGGACGATTGGTGGTAGTATACTTTGATGATATATTGATTTATAGCAGATCTTTGGAGGAACATTTGGAACATTTACGTGTTGTTTTTATTGCTCTACGTGATGCACGTATGTTTGGTAACCTTGGAAAGTGCACCTTTTGCACCGATCGAGTATCTTTTCTTGGCTATGTTGTGACTCCATAGGGAATTGAGGTTGATAAAGTCAAGATTGAAGCTATTGAGAGTTGGCCGCAGCCCAAAACAGCCACACACGTGAGGAGTTTCCTTGGCCTTGCCGGATTCCATAGGCGTTTTGTGAGAGATTTCAGCACCATTGTTGCACCTTTCAATGAGCTTGCAAAGAAGGATGTGTCTTTTGTTTGGGGTACTGCACAGGAAGAAGCATTCACGGTATTGAAAGATAAGTTGACACATGCTCGTTTACTCCAACTTCCTGATTTTAATAAGACTTTTCAGCTTGACTGTGATGCTAGTGGAATTGGGTTAGGAGGTGTGTTATTACAAGATGGTAAACATGTTGCGTACTTTTCTAAAAAATTGAGTGGGCCTAGTCTGAATTATTCTACTTATGATAAGGAATTATATGCTCTTGTTCGGACTTTGGAAACATGGCAACATTATTTATGGCCCAAAGAATTTGTTATACATTCTGTTCATGAATCTTTGAAGCACATTAAAAGTGAAGCAAAACTGAACTGTAGACATGCTAAATGGGTTGAATTCATAGAAACTTTCCCTTATGTTATTAAACACAAGAAGGGAAAAGAAAATGTTATTGCTGATGCTTTGTCTCGTCGTTATACTATGCTTTCATAACTTGACTTTAAAATATTTGGTTTGGAGACCATCAAAGATCAATATGTGCATGATGCTGAATTTAAAGATGTATTGCAGAATTGTAAAGAAGGGAGAACATGGAACAAGTTCATCGTTAATGATGGATTTGTGTTTCGTGCTAACAGGCTATGCATTCCATCTAGCTCTGTTCATCTTTTGTTGTTGCAAGAGGCGCATGGAGGAGGATTAATGGGACACTTTGGCGTGAAGAAGACAGAGGACGTACTTGCTACACATTTCTTTTGGCCAAAGATGAGACGGGATGTTGAGCGTTTTGTTGCTCGCTACACTACATGTCAAAAAGCTAAGTCACGACTCAATCCTCATGGTTTATATATGCATTTGCCTGTCCCTAGTGTTCCTTTGGGAAGATATATCTATGGACTTTGTTTTGGGTTTACCTTGAACAAAGAAGGGGAGGGATAGCATATTTGTTGTCGTGGATAGGTTCTCGTAGATGGCACACTTTATACCATGTCATAAAAGCGATGATGCTGCTAATGTTGCTGATTTGTTCTTTCGTGAAATTATTCGCTTGCATGTTGTGCTAAATACTATTGTTTCAGATCGTGATACTAAATTACTTAGCCACTTTTGGAGATGTTTATGGGCTAAGTTCGGGACTAAAATGCTTTTTAGTACTACTTGTCACCCCCAAACTGATGGACAAACTGAAGTAGTCAATAGAACTTTGTCTACTATGCTTAGGGTTGTTTTGAATAATAACAAGAAAATGTGGGAAGTATGCTTGCCTCATATTGAATTTGCTTATAATCGTTCGTTGTATTCTACTACTAAGATGTGCCCTTTTGAAATTGTCTATGGTTTCCTACCTCGTGCACCTATTGATTTGTTGCCTCTTCCATCTTCGGAGAAGGTTAATTTTGATGCTAAACAACGTGCTGAATTGATCTTTAAAATGCATGAGTTAACTAAGGAAAATATTGAGCGCATGAATTCTAAATATAAACTTGTTGGAGATAAGGGTAGAAAATGTGTTGTCTTTGTACCTGGAGATCTTGTTTGGTTACATTTGCGTAAGGATAGGTTTCCTAATTTGCGCAAGTCAAAGCTAATGCCACGTGTTGGTGGTCCTTTCAAGGTGTTAGAGAAAATAAATGATAATGGATATAAACTTGAGTTGCCTGCAGATTTTGGGGTTAGTCCCACATTTAACATTGCAGATTTGAAGCCTTACTTGGGTGAGGAAGATGAGCTTCCGTCGAGGACGACTTCAATTCAAGAAGGGGAGAATGATGTGGACATCACTAACAAGGTTACGCCCACAGCCCCAACTGACACATATACAAGACCAATTACTAGAGCTCGCGCACGCCAATTAAATTACCAGGTACTTTCGTCTCCTGCTAATGATTCTAATGTTCATGAGAATATGATGTTGCCTAAATAGGATACATTTGTCTTGCTCAAAAATGAAGGGCCTAGCTTGGATAAGAAGGATGAACATTGGAGCAAGATCAAGCATGGAGATGATGGCATGCTCAAGGGGAACAAGAACGGAGTTACAAGTGATGATTTCAGGACTTTGAAGCCACCATAATGAGTGCGTGAAGCCATGGACGAAATATACAAGATGCCACTTCATAAATTTTGTCAGAGGCTATTATAGGTGATGCGTCACCTTATTATTAGGCCAGGCCCATGTAATTTTGAAATACTTGAGTATAGGCTGTTTTTAGAGTCCGTATGTGTGGGGAAACAAGAGTTAGGGTTGGTTTCGGACCCCTTCTCCAAGGGCCACGAAATTCCCCCCTTTTCCCCCATATATACAACCCTTAGGGCGTCGTTTAGATTTTGGGTTTTGTTTAGATTAAAGTTTGCCATAGCTGCAACTTCGCGTACTTCGTTTGTGTTCAACGACCAGACAAAGGCGTCACAGAACCCCACCTTGATCAATAAAGCTTTCCTCTTATATTCGCAATATCAAGATTGCAATCTCAGCTTCTTGCTTGTTCTTCGTTTGCCTGCAGGAAACAGACCTTCGTGGTCAGGTTGATTGTGCTCCGGCATGGTCAATAACCTCTCGGAGTTGGTTTAGCGATTGCTAAGGCGCGACGTCCTCGCACGTTCGTAGTCGGATCGTCAAAGTCGACTTCGTCCAAAACGATAGCCACTATCTCATCGAAAGACGAGACACCTTTGCCTCTATCAATCCGCGTTCCTGGCTTCCCCCTTCTGCTCTGTTATGTTTGGCCACAGGCATGGCTCTGACTACCCGTGCACAAGTAAGGGGTAAAAAAGAGTGCCCCTACTTTTGTACAGCGACAGTATTGTAGGGGAAACGACTTAGTAGATGTTTTAGTCCCACCTTGCCAAGGGTGGACGAAATCCCCTCTATTTTCCCTATAAATACAACACTTAAGTGATCGTTTAGACGGGGATTTGTTTAGTTAAAAGTTAGCCAACAAACGAAATCCCCTCTATTTTCCCTATAAATACAACACTTAAGTGATCGTTTAGACGGGGATTTGTTTAGTTAAAAGTTAGCCAACAAACTTCGTGTACTTCGTTTGTGTCCAACAACCACACCAAGACCGCTTTCGGATCCCCACCTTTATCAATACTTCATCTTTATTTGCAATATTCAGATTGCTTTATCATATTCTTGCTTGTTCTTCGATTGCATGTAGGATTAGACCTTTGTGGTCAGGTTGATTGTGCTCCAGCATGGTCAAGAACCTTTCGGAGATTGTTTAGCGATTGCTAAGGCGCAACATAGTGCACGTTTGTAGTCGGATCGTCAAAGTCGTCTCCACTAAATCGATAGTTATCATCTCATCGAAAGATTGGGCCCCTCGCCTCTATAATTTTAATGGTGTAAGGAGATCAAGCTTTGGGGGTTAATTTTTTATTGAATTCAGCTTTATGTTCCAATGCGTATATTTTTTTGACTCACGTTTGACTACTTAATACTTAAAATGGCCAGTCGTCGGCTTCCATACCCTTTATATAGAGTACAAGGGATGTTTCCATAGCAGTTGAATCCTTACCCGACATTTCAGTTCCCTCAGGCGGTTCTTGCATACTAATACTAGGCAATTCGACTATGGTGGCTTTATAATTTTCACTTAGTCGTAGGAGCTTAACTTGTGGGAGCTAGTTACTAGCCCTCGGTGTGTGAGGTACTCGGCTTTAGCTGAGGTCTAAAACACCGCACACTTCGGCTGTTCTTAAGAGAAGCCCATCATTTGACATGGGAGATCTCCAAAATGATCTTAAGTTTGACACTGCCATCGGATCGCCAATCACTTTGCGCATACCAGGATAGTTAGTATTTGGGTTTCTCCACTAAGGCGGTCCACCATCGATACTGGAAGTGCAATCGCAGTGGTTCTCCCTTTACACTCCTAGCCGGATGGAGTGGAACATAAGAGGTAAAAATAGAAGCTAGGCAACCCAACAATTGACCGAAATCATGGTTTGAAATTGATTTACATAATGTAACATCTGAGACGCCGAACAAAGCTTATTCATCCTATTATGTAAATGTTGGATTAAATCCGATCCCCTGGGTGAGGAGTGTGTATCGCGATAGTTATGTTTGGCTCCAAGGCAAGAAAGAAAAAGCACAAGTATATGCATAGTGACCGTGAAAGCTCTGCTTTCTTTTAATTTATGGGGTCGAGCTATATATGCCGAGTTGTATCAAAGAAAACTTTGAAAGATACATTGTAAAAAGGAGAAAATGAGGGGAGGTACTGAACATGTTCGGTGTCATCAGGTTTGATATCCCTGGTCATTTCCTGTCGCACATCTGCGCCTCCATGATGTTTACCAGCGTGTCCCTATCTAAGCCGAGGTTGTTGTGGCATGCCAGCCAACTCGCATATCTTGTGCTTCACGCATTTGAGGATCGGCCCCTTTGAAGAGGTGGTAGCCGATGTGTTGGTCAAAACCGTACTGCTCCTATTGGGCTTTTGACAATGCCTTGTAGGTGCAAGAGTGTTCGGATGGGTGGCGCTTGGTTGATCCAAGAGGAGCGCCATTGTGTTATGCTCCTCGGCCACCCATGGAATTTTTAGTCCGAAGTTGTGTACTCTAGGTATGTAATCTTTATTGATAAGGAAGGGGCACAGAGTGCGTAGCCCTATTTAGGGCGAGCGTTGGCTTGTCCAAGGATGGAGTTCGTGTCATGGATTCGCTTGGAGGAACTAGATGCACCCTTTCCTGGGGTAGTGAGAGAAGCCTCCTCAGACACTTGGACCTTGGCTGCGAAAGCCACGGTCTGTTCCTCTGTTCGGAGTGAGTGCTCCGTGTTACCATTTACTGTGATAACACCATTTAGCACTACCATCTTAGCATAGTGCGGGATCACGTTAAAGCGCATGAACGTAGTTCATCCGGGAAGGGCGTGGTAGACACTACAGAAGGGGACGACGTCGAAGATCAAATCTTCACTTTAGAAGTTATCGAGGGAGCCGAAGACTACTTCCAATGTAACCATGACTGTGCAGCGTGCTTCACCGTTGGGTATGACACCCTTAAATATGGTAGAACCGGGTTTGATCCTTGAAGGGTAGATTCCCATTTTCCTGATCGTGTCAGAATAGATCAGGTTGACGCTACTACCTCCATCCATAAGGACATGTGTTAGGTGGAACGCGTCAACAATGGGGTCCAAGTCCAAAGCCGCCGACCCTCCATGACAGATACTGGTCGGATGGTCGTGTTGTCGAAGGTGATCGGGCAAGCTGACCATGGGTTGTATTTCAGGTCACTGGCTCCAAGGCGTAAACAACCTGAAGTGCACGCGTTCTATCCTTCTTGGGTATGTGCATGACATATATCATGTTCACGTCTTTTATCTCGGGGGGAACTTGTTGGGGAACGTAGTATTTTAAAATTTTCCGACGATCACACAAGATCTATCTACCAGATGCATAGCAACGAGAGGGAAGAGTGTGTCTACGTACCCTCGTAGACCAAAAGCGGAAGCGTTAGAACAATGCGGTTGATGTAGTCGTACGTCTTCACGGCCCGACCGATCAAGCACCGAAACTACGGCACCTCCGAGTTCTAGCACACGTTTAGCTCGATGACGTCCCTCGAACTCCGATCCAGCCGAGTGTCGAGGGAGAGTTCCGTCAACACGACGGTGTGGTGACGATCTTGATGTTCTACCGTCGCAGGGCTTCGCCTAAGCACCGCTACAATATTATAGAGGAGAACTATGGTGGAGGGGGGCACTGTACACGGCTAAGAGATCAAGAGATCAATTGTTGTGTCTAGAGGTGCCCCCTTGCCCCCGTATATAAAGGAGGGAGGGAGAGGCCGGCCCTAGAGGGGGCGCGCCAAGTGTGGGGAGTCCTACTAGGACTCCCAAGTCCTAGTAGGATTCCCCTTTCCTTTCCGGAGTAGGAGAGAAGGAAAGAGGGGGAGAGGGAGAAGGAAAAGGGGGCTGCACCCCTTGTCCAATTCGGACCAGAAGGGGGGCACGCGCCTCCTTCCTTTTGGCCTCTCTCTTCTATTCCCGTAACTCCCCGGTACTCCGAAAATACCCGAATCACTCGGAACCTTTCCGATGTCCGAATATAGTCGTCCAATATATCGATTTTTACGTCTCGACCATTTCGAGACTCCTCGTCATGTCCCCGGTCTCATCCGGGACTCCGAACTCCTTCGGTACATCAAAACTCATAAACTCATAATACCGATCGTCATCAAACGTTAAGCGTGCGGACCCTACGGGTTCGAGAACTATGTAGACATGACCGAGACTCATCTCCGGTCAATAACCAATAGCGGAACCTGGATGCTCATATTGGCTCCTACATATTCTAGGAAGATCTTTATCGGTCAAACCGCATAACAACATACGTTGTTCCCTTTGTCATCGGTATGTTACTTGCCCGAGATTCGATGGTCGGTATCTCAATACCTAGTTCAATCTCGTTACCGGCAAGTCTCTTTACTCGTTCCGTAATACATCATCCTGCAACTAACACATTAGCTGCAATGCTTGCAAGGATTATAGTGATGTGCATTACCGAGTGGGCCCAGAGATACCTCTCCGACAATCGGAGTGACAAATCCTAATCTCGAAATACGCCAACCCAACAAGCACCTTCGGAGACACCTGTAGAGTACCTTTATAATCACCCAGTTACGTTGTGACGTTTGGTAGCACACAAAGTGTTCCTCCGGTATTCGGGAGTTGCATAATCTCATAGTCATAGGAACATGTATAAGTCATGAAGAAAGCAATAGCAGTAAAACTTAAACGATCATAGTGCTAAGCTAACGGATGGGTCTTGTCCATCACATCATTCTCCTAATGATGTGATCCCATTGATCAAATGACAACTCATGTCTATGGCTAGGAAACATAACCATCTTTGATCAATGAGCTAGTCTAGTAGAGGCATACTAGGGACACTCTGTTTTGTCTATGTATTCACACATGTACTAAGTTTCCGGTTAATACAATTCTAGCATGAATAATAAACATTTATCATGATATAAGGAAATAAATAGTAACTTTATTATTGCCTCTAGGGCATATTTCCTTCAGTCTCCCACTTGCACTAGAGTCAATAATCTAGCTCACATCGCCATGTGATTTAATACCGATAGTTCACATCGTTATGTGAATAACACCCATAGTTCACATCACCATGTGACCAACACCCAAAGGGTTTACTAGAGTCAATAATCTAGTTCACATCGCTATGTGATTAATACCCAAGAGTAATAAGGTGTGATCATGTTTTGCTTGTGAGAGAAGTTTAGTCAACGGGTCTGTCACATTCAGATCCGTATGTATTTCACAAATTTCTATGTCTACAATGCTCCGCATAGAGCTACTCTAGCTAATTGCTCCCACTTTCAATACGCATCCAGATTGATACTTAGAGTCATCTGGATTTAGTGTCAAAGCTTGCATCGGCGTAACCCTTTACGACGAACTCTTTATCACCTCCATAATCGAGAAACATTTCCTTAGTCATCCAGTTACTAAGGATAATTTTGACCGTTGTACAGTGATCTACTCCTGGATCACTATTGTACCCCCTTGACAAACTCATGGCAAGGTACACAACATGTTTGGTACATAGCATGGCATACTTTATAGAACCTATGGCTGAGGCATAGGGAATGACTTTCATTCTCTCAATATTTTTCTGCCATGGTCTGGCTTTGAGACTTACTCAACTTCACACCTTACAAGTCAGGCAAGAACTCCTTCTTTGACTGATCCATTTTGAACTACTTCAAAATCTTATCAAGGTATGTACTCATCGAAAGTCTTATCAAGCGTCTTGATCTATCTCTATAGATCTTGATGCCCAATATGTAAGCAGCTTCACCAAGGTCTTTCTTTGAAAAACTCCTTTCAAACACTCCTTTATGCTTTCCAGAAAATTCTACATCATTTCCGATCGACAATATGTCATTCACATATACTTACCAGAAAGGTTGTAGCGCTCCCACTCACTTCTTGTAAATACAGGCTTCACCGCAAGTCTGTATAAATCTATATGCTTTGATCAACTTATCAAAGCGTATATTCCAACTCCGAGATGCTTGCACCAGTCCATAGATGGATCGCTGGAGCTTGCACATTTTGTTAGCACCTTTAGGATTGACAAAACCTTCTGGTTGCATCATATACAAGTCTTCTTTAATAAATCCATTAAAGAATGCAGTTTTGTTATCCAATTGCCAGATTTCATAAAATGCGGCAATTGCTAACATGATTCGGACAGACTTAAGCATCGCTACGGGTGAGAAAGTCTCATCGTAGTCAACTCCTTGAACTTGTTGAAAAACTTTCGCAACAAGTCGAGCTTTGTAAACAGTAACATTACCGTCAGCGTCAGTATTCCTCTTGAAGATCCATTTATTTTCAATGGCTTGCCGATCATCGGGCAAGTCAACCAAAGTCCACACATTGTTCTCATACATGGATCCCATCTCAGATTTCATGGCCTCAAGCCATTTTGCGGAATCTGGGCTCATCATCGCTTCCTCATAGTTCGTAGGTTCATCATGGTCCAATAACATGACTTCCAGAACCGGGTTGCCGTACCACTCTGATGCGGAACGAACTCTGGTTGATCTACGAAGTTCAGCAGAAACTTGATCTGAAGTTTCATGATCATCATCATTAGCTTCCTCACTAATTGGTGTAGGAATCACTGGAACTTGTTTCTGTGATATTCCACTTTCCAATTCGGGAGAAGGTACAATTACCTCATCAAGTTCTACTTTCCTCCCACTCACTTCTTTCGAGAGAAACTCCTTCTCTAGAAAGGATCCACTCTTTTTTTTGAGCATAGAAAGGATCCACTCATAGCAACAAAGACCTTGCCTTCAGATCTATGATAGAAGGTGTACCCAACAGTTTCTTTTGGGTATCCTACGAAGATTTACTTCTCCGATTTGGGTTCGAGCTTATCATGTTGAAACTTTTTCACATAAGCATCGCAGTCCCAAACTTAAAGAAATGATAGCTTAGGTTTCTCGTCAAACCACAGTTCATACGGTGTCATCTCCACGGATTTAGATGGTGCCCTATTTAACGTGAATGTAGCTGTCTCTAATGCATAACCCCAAAAGCGATAGTGGTAGATCGGTAAGAGACATCATCGATTGCACCATATCTAATAAAGTACGGTTATGACGTTCGGACACACCATTACACTGTGGTGTTCCAGGTGGCGTGAGTAGTGAAACTATTTCACATTGTTTTTACTGAAGGCCAAACTCGCTAACTCAAATATTTTACCTCTACGATCATATCGTAAAAACTCTTATTTTCTTGTTACGATGATTCTCCACTTCACTCTGAAATTCTTTGAACTTTTCAAATGTTTCAGACTTGTGCTTCATTAAGTAGATATACCCATATCTGCTCAAATCATCAGTGAAGGTCAGAAAATAACGATACCCGCCGCGAGCTTCAACACTCATTGGTCCACATACATCTGTATGTATGATCTCCAACAAATTTGTTGCTCGCTCCATTGTTCGGGAGAACGGAGTTTTAGTCATCTTGCCCATGAGGCATGGTTCACAAGCACCAAGTGATTCATAATCAAGTGATTCCAAAAGTCCATCACTATGGAGTTTTTTCATGCGCTTTACACCATTATGACCTAAACGGCAGTGCCACAAATAAGTTGCACTATCATTATTAACCTTGCATCTTTTGGCTTCAATATTATGAATATGTGTATCACCACGATCGAGATCCAACAAACTATTTTCATTGGGTGTATGACCATCGAAGGTTTTATTCATGTCAACAGAATAACAATTATTCTATGACTTTAAATGAATAACCGTATTGCAACAAATATGATCAAATCATATTCATGCTCAACGCAAATGCCAAATAACATTTATTTAGGTTTTACACTAATCCCGAAAGTATAAGGAGTGTGCGATGATGATCATATCAATCTTGGAACCACTTCCAACACACATCGTCACTTCACCTTTAACTAGTCTCTGTTCATTCTGCAATTCTCGTTTCGAGTTACTAATTTTAGCAACTGAACCGGTATCAAATACCCAGGGGTTGCTATGAACACTAGTAAAGTACACATCAATAATCTGTATATCAAAATACAACTTTGTTCACTTTGCCATCCTTCTTATCCGCGAAGTATCTAGGGCAGTTCCACTTCCAGTGACCATTTCCTTTGCAGTAGAAGTACTTAGTTTCAGGCTTGAGTTTTAGCTTTGGGTTTCTTCACGGGAGTGACAACTTTCTTGTCATTCTTCTTGAAGTTCCCCTTCTATCCCTTTGCCCTTTACTTGAAACAAGTGGTCTTGTTAACCATCAACACTTGATGCTTTTTCATGATTTCTACCTTCGCCGACTTCAGCATCGCGAAGAGCTCGGGAATTCCTTTCGTCATCCCTTGCATATTATAGTTCATCACGAAGTTCTACTAACTTGGTGATAGTGACTAGAGAACTTTGTCAACTACTATCTTATCTGGAAGATTAACTCCCACTTGATTCAAGTAATTGAAGTACCCAGACAATCTGAGCACATGCTCACTGGTTGAGCTATTCTCCTCCATCTTGTAGGCAAAGTACTGTCAGAAGTCTTATACCTCTCGACACGGGCATGAGTATGAAATACTAATTTCAACTCTTGGAACATCTTATATGCTCCGTGGCGTTCAAAACGTTTTTGAAGTCCCGGTTCTAAGCCGTAAAGCATGGTGCACTTAAACTATCAAGTAGTCATCATACTGAGCTTTTGTCAAAACGTTCATAGCATCTACATCTGCTCCTGCAATAGGTCTGTCACCTAGCGGTGCATCAAGGACATAATTCTCTGTGCAGCAATGAGGATAATCCTCGGATCACGGAACAATTCCGCATCATTGCTACTAACATCTTTCAACTTAGTTTTCTCTAGGAACATATAAAAAATAAACGGGGAGCAACATCGTGAGCTATTGATCTACAACATAGATATGCAAAAACTATCAGGACTAAGTTCATGATAAATTAAAGTTCAATTAATCATATTACTTAAAGAACTCCCACTTAGATAGACATCCCTCCGGTCATCTAAATGATCACGTGATCCAAATCAACTAAACAATGTCCGATCATCACGTGAGATGGAGTAGTTTCAATGGTGAACATCTTATATTGATCATATCTACTATATGATTCACGCTCAACCTTTCGGTTTCCAGTGTTCCGAGGCCATATCTGCATATGCTAGGCTCGTCAAGTTTAACCCGAGTATTCTGCGTGTGCAAAACTGGCTTACACCCGTTGTATTTGACCGTAGAGCTTATTACACCCGATCATCACGTGGTGTCTCGGCACGACGAACTTTCGCAACGGTGCATACTCAGGGAGAACACTTATACCTTGAAATTTAGTAAGGGATCATCTTATAATGCTACCGTCGAACTAAGCAAAATAAGAAGCATAATAAGATAAACAACACATGCAATCAAAATATGTGACATGATATGGCCATCATCATATTGTGCTTTTGATCTCCATCTCCAAAGCACCGTCATGATCACCTTCGTCACCGGCGCGACACCTTGATCTCCATCGTAGCATCGTTGTCGTCTCGCCAACTATTGCTTTTACGACTATCACTACCGCTTAGTGATAAAGTAAAGCAATTACATGGCGATTGCATTTCATACAATAAAGCGACAACCATATGGCTCCTGCTAGTTGCCGATAACTTTACAAAACATGATCATCTCATACAAAACCGTATATCTCATCATGTCTTGACCATATCACATCACAACATGCCCTGCAAAAACAAGTTAGACGTCCTCTACTTTGTTGTTGCAAGTTTTACGTGGCTGCTACGGGCTTAGCAAGAACCGTTCTTACCTACGCATACAAAAACCACAACGATATTTCGTCAAGTATGTGCTGTTATAACCTTCACAAGGACCGGGCGTAGCCACACTTGATTCAACTAAAGTTGGAGAAACTGACACCCGCCAGCCACCTGTGTGCGAAGCACGTCGGTAGAACCAGTCTCGCGTAAGCGTACGCGTAATGTCGGTCCGGGCCGCTTCATCCAACAATACCGCCGAATCAAAGTATGACATGCTGGTAAGCAGTATGACTAGTATCGTCCACAACTCACTTGTGTTCTACTCGTGCATATCATCTACGCATAGACCTGGCTCATGATACCACTGTTGGGGAATGTAGTATTTTAAAATTTTCCTACGATCACACAAGATCTATCTACCAGATGCATAGCAATGAGAGGGAAAAGTGTGTCTACGTACCCTCGTAGACCAAAAGCGGAAGCGTTAGAACAACGCGGTTGATGTAGTCGTACGTCTTCATGGCCCGACCGATCAAGCACCGAAACTACGGCACATCCAAGTTCTAGCACACGTTCAGCTCGATGACGTCCCTCGAACTCCGATCCAGCCGAGTGTCGAGGGAGAGTTCCGTCAACACGACGGTGTGGTGACGATCTTGATGTTCTACCGTCGCAGGGCTTCGCCTAAGCACCGCTACAATATTATAGAGGAGAACTATGGTGGAGGGGGGCACCGTACACGGCTAAGAGATCAAGAGATCAATTGTTGTGTCTAGAGGTGCCCCCTTGCCCCCGTATATAAAGGAGGGAGGGAGAGGCCGGCCCTAGAGGGGGCATGCCAAGTGTGGGGAGTCCTACTAGGACTCCCAAGTCCTAGTAGGATTCCCCTTTCCTTTCCGGAGTAGGAGAGAAGGAAAGAGGGGGAGAGGGAGAAGGAAAAGGGGGCTGCACCCCTTGTCCAATTCGGACCAGAAGGGGGGCACGCGCCTCCTTCCTTTTGGCCTCTCTCTTCTATTCCCGTAACTCCCCGGTACTCCGAAAATACCCGAATCACTCGGAACCTTTCCGATGTCCGAATATAGTCATCCAATATATCGATTTTTACGTCTCGAGCATTTCGAGACTCCTCGTCATGTCCCCGGTCTCATCCGGGACTCCGAACTCCTTCGGTACATCAAAACTCATAAATTCATAATACCGATCGTCATCAAACGTTAAGCGTGCGGACCCTACGGGTTCGAGAACTATGTAGACATGACCGAGACTCATCTCCGGTCAATAACCAATAGCGGAACCTGGATGCTCATATTGGCTCCTACATATTCTACGAAGATCTTTATCGGTGAAACCGCATAACAACATATGTTGTTCCCTTTGTCATCGGTATGTTACTTGCCCGAGATTCGATCGTCGGTATCTCAATACCTAGTTCAATCTCGTTACCGGCAAGTCTCTTTACTCGTTCCGTAATACATCATCCTGCAACTAACTCATTAGCTGCAATGCTTGCAAGGATTATAGTGATGTGCATTACCGAGTGGGCCCAGAGATACCTCTCCGACAATCGGAGTGACAAATCCTAATCTCGAAATATGCCAACCCAACAAGCACCTTCGGAGACACCTGTAGAGTACCTTTATAATCACCCAGTTACGTTGTGACGTTTGGTAGCACACAAAGTGTTCCTCCGGTATTCGGGAGTTGCATAATCTCATAGTCATAGGAACATGTATAAGTCATGAAGAAAGCAATAGCAGTAAAACTTCAACGATCATAGTGCTAAGCTAACGGATGGGTCTTGTCCATCACATCATTCTCCTAATGATGTGATCCCGTTGATCAAATGACAACTCATGTCTATGGCTAGGAAACATAACCATCTTTGATCAATGAGCTTGTCTAGTAGAGGCATACTAGGGACACTCTGTTTTGTCTATGTATTCACACATGTACTAAGTTTCCGGTTAATACAATTCTAGCATGAATAATAAACATTTATCATGATATAAGGAAATAAATAGTAACTTTATTATTGCCTCTAGGGCATATTTCCTTCAGAACTTGCTTTTGGCCTCCATTATTGGGCCTTCGAGGCTCATCATTTTCCTCGCTATGCATTTGGCATTTGTCCCATCATATTCCTCGATGTTCATGGGTTTAAACCCGTCTGGGATATGATGTTCCATCACCTCGTCTGTGAAACAGATCGGGTGAGCGGGCCCACAAAATCGAGCCGTGTTGTATCAAACATTGGGGGACAGTTGGGTGTGAGCCTGTTCCCAATCACTATTGTTCCTTTCTAGCCGAGCTTCATAGACATTGTGTCCTGCTCGCACGCCCCCTCTTTACCCATAAATAGATCAGGGGAGGGGCGGTTGGCATCTATTCTTCTTTGGGCATCATAGGGCTCAGGGTATTTGAAAGTACGTTATATCGACTAGAGGGGGTGAATATGCAATTTTTACAAATTCGTCACCGAGGAAATACTTCTTGAGGAAATAGCTAAGTGACGAACTACAAGCAGCGGAATTAGTACTCAGATGCAAACATAACAACAGTAACATAGTCATGATGATAAAATGAAACAAGCACAGATAATAGGTAGCGTGTAAACATGATAAGCAGGCAGAAGACAGATTAACTGAAAAAATATGATTGAGGAAATTGAGAAAGTCTTCAGTCAAAGTCTTCAAACAGTAATGATCAATTGCATCAACAAGTAAGCGATGAAATGTAAGAGTTGAGGAAATATAACCAGTAGCTCAGTGAAGTCAATGATTTGGTAGACCAGTTCCAACAGCTATGACAGTTGTACGTCTGGTTAGGGCGGCTAGGTATTTAAACTTGAGGATACACAGTACTCACCATAATCCCCTTGAGCTAAGGTCACATAGACCTCGCCCAATCACTCGTGGAAAGTCTTCACAGGTGACTTCCAAACCTTCACAGACTTTGGTCACCCGGCGATCCTCAATTCCTCTTGGATGCTCTAGACCATTGACGCCTAACCATCTGGAATATGCACAGTCTTCAAAGATAACAAGCATCGGTTCCACACAGGAACAATTTCTTTAGTGATGCTCAATCACTTCGGGTTTAGGTGTTTGGGTTTTGGGTTTTTCCTCATAGATGATTTTTTCTCAAAGTCCTCGGAGGATGGGATGCTCTAAATGACTAGTGTTAGTTTCTCTCGGAGCAGCCAACCAACTAGTGGTTGTAGGGGGCGGCTATTTATAGCCAGGGAGCAGCCCGACATGATAATACATAAATGCCCTTTAATGATATGATCGTTAGGTCGATAAGATATTTTGGGACAGCTAGCGCGTAGCACAGCAACGGTCGGAAATTTGAGCTCTCAAATTCCTCAGGGCTATCATGTTCCTCACTTTTAGGCAATCCACACTGGCGAATTCATAACTCCTTAGTCAGAACAAATTCCTTAGAGAACAGAAGATCTTTGTCTCTGTCCCTGAAGAAATTGCCTGAACAGTATGAGATTTCCAAAGGCTTCACTGGAAGGATTGGGTATGTGTAGGCTTTGAGTTGAGCATCAGTTGGAAATTGTTTCCTTAGTTTTACGTCAACCCCCTTTAACAGTACGGTGTTTCCTATGACTCAAGAAAGGGAAAATTAAACTATGAAAATAAAAGTCTTCACGCTTCATAATCCTCACATTAATATCCAAGTCTTCAAGGTCACACCAAATTCCTCATTTCCAAAGTCTTCAAGAAAACCAAAGTCTTCAAATGAAGACATTCATTTTTAGGGGTCGACTTTCTTCGGAAATATCAAACTCCTTAGAGACTTATAGAACCTGTGTACACTCACAAACACAGTAGTCCCTTAACCTATAAGTCTTCAATACACCAAAATCAGTAAGGGGCACTATATGCACTTACAATCTCCCCCTTTTTGGTGATTGATGACAAATAGGTTAAGTTTTCAACTGGGATAAACATATGAAGTGTAAATACTGATGTAAAGGAATTTGATTGCAATATATAGAAGAACTCCCCATGTAGATGTGCATATTTGAGGAATTTTCTTTGGATTACAAATTCACATTGTAGAGTAATATCATGGAGATCTCCCCCTATATCTTGTAATTCATACACACATTTAACATATGATATGAAGAATTTGAAATGCATGATGAAATATGGTGTGTGATATAATTCAGCATGCATGCATTAAGATACTTGAGGAAATAAGCATGCACAAAGCAGTTCAAAAGTATCACACCACCATCGGACTTAAGTTTACAAGTCGTCAAACAAACACTTTAGAAGAATGAGAGTTGTAACTTCACGAAAAAAATAAACATCCCATATATAAGACCCGCTTGAAGACTAACTCAAATTTCTCCCCCTTTGTCATCAAATGACCAAAAAAGGGACGAAACTTTAGGACTAACGCCCCTGAAGAATATCATCACGAGGTTGATGGAGGAGAATCAGCGTTGTTCGGGTCATTTGTGATGGAGGGCTTGCTGCAGTGTCATCGAGATCTTCAGCTTCATCCGTCTTATGCGATGAAGAATATGAACTGGTGACCAGCTGAGGAACTTTGACCTTCTTGAATTTCTTGGACGGAGTTTGAGACAAGTCAAAGTCATGTTGAAAGTCCATCTCCTTGAAGTCTTCAGCACTGTAGAGATGTGAAAGAATGGCCCAAGTGCGGTCGAAGACTTGATGCAGATAATGGTGATTCTTCTTCAAAGTGTTTAGTGACTATCATGTTTTGAAGAATTGAATCAAACTGACGCTTGATCCACTTGTGATTACGATCGACCTTCTGATGAAGACCTGGGAGCAGTTCACGGTCAGTCATCACTCACAGGGCAGTGGCTTGATGCTTTGCTTTGAAGCTTTTGCGGCATAGTCTTGAGTTGCAGAGTCATCGCTGGTGGATTAAGATGCGGCTTTGCGAAATTGACCATCCAATGGACGAGTGCCTTCATCGATAACAACATCTTTGCCTTTTTCATCAACTGAGGAAATAGTCCTTTTGAGGACTTCAATGGGAGGCAAGTAGCTAAGGTGATTCTGACAATCTGCCTTGTATGGAATTTAGGTCCTGGTTCTGAAGAATTTCATAATCCATGGAGCATAAGGCTTCAACTCAAACGGTGACAGTGCAACATTTGCCAAAGTCCTCATGAAGAAATCATGATAGTTAATGGGAATACCATGAATGATATTGAATAACAGATTCTTCATGCTGCCAAGAATGTCTTCTTCTTCAGAGTTGTGGCCTTTGATTGGACAGAGGGTTTTGGTCAGAATGTGGTAGATTGTACTTGGCACATAGAGCAAATCCTTGACCGGGAAGGTGGTTCTTGGAGGTTGGCCAGCCTTCTAAGGATTCATCAGCACTTGCATCATATGATATGGTAGCTCATGTTCATCATAGATTAGTTTTGCACCTTCAGCAGGAGGACTGACTTGTACGGCATGAAGCAATTTAGAGGCCGGAGGTTTGTAGTGAGTGTTTTTAGTCATCCAGTCAAGTACCCATGAATTCACGTAGCTACATTACCAGTGAGGTGCAGAGTGGCATAGAAATGAAGAATTAGCTCTTCATTCCAATCACAGATGTCAGCGCAAAAACTCAGAAGCCCAGCTTCATGAAGAACATTCAAGACTAGATGGAAACAAGGAATGGATTCCATGTCAACATGAGGAATTTGACGGTGCTCAATACCTTGTGTAAGTGCATCTAGTGCCACCCCTAGTTGGTTTTGGAGTATTGACGACAAATCTGGTTGAGGGACTAATGTGTTTGTGAGAATTGCAGGATAACACATGTAGTAGTCCCTCATTGACTCGGTTTACCTACCGGAGATGACCCCTAAAAATGTATGAAGACATTGATATCAGTGGTGGTATATGAAGATAATCATATTGAAGACTATGACATGAGAAGACATTGTGTGAAGACTATGGAAAGCGAAGACGTAGATGTTTTGTTGTTTCCTTTTCTTCTTTGTTGAGTCATAGGAACCACCGTACTGTTAAGTGGGGTCCAAGTGAACTAAGTCAGAGTGACTGAAGTGATGCTCAACCAAAATCCTATGTCTTCGAGCGAAGACAATGAGAGCAAATCTTATCCAGAGCCGGATGAGTCAGCTTTACTTGTAGCTCAAGTAAAGTTGTCATGTGTGTTTGAAATCTGACCGTTGGAACATGTGTCAGTTCCTTAGTGACCCAGGGTCACTTCGGACAAATCAGGTCGGGTTGCCCAGTGGCTATAAATAGCCCACCCCCTACACCATAAATTGGTGGCTGCTCAGAGTTATTGCACGGCTTTTGTCGTTTGAGAGCAACCCACCTCCGAAGTGTTTGAGAGAGAAATCCTTGCGAGGACAAAGCCAAAACACCCAGAGCCAAAGAGTGTTAGGCATCACTGAAATCTTTCTATCCGTGTGACCTGAAGACTTATTACACTTGAGGACTGTGTTTCCTCCAGCCGGTTAGGCGTCCCGTTCTGAGCATCCAAGAGTCATTGTGGATCGCCGGTGAACGAAGTCTGTGAAGGTTTGGAAGTCTACCTTGAAGCCTTACTAGAGTGATTGGGCGAGGACTAGGTGTCCTTAGCTCAAGGGGAACAAGGTGAAGACGCGGTCTTCAGAGTTAAATCTCAGCCTCCCTAACCAGACGTACTGTTGTCACAGCAACTGGAACTGGTCTAACAAATCACTGTCTTCCCCGAGCTACTGGTTCTATCCTTTCCTTCCCTTTACTTACTGCTCTACGTTGTGAAGTCATTGCATGCTTGCCTTATCTGATTGACTTCACTGAGTATCTACTTGTTGTGATTGGCTTCATTCCTTCTTCCATCATGATCGCTACTATCTAGCTACTATTAGTCTTCGTGCTTTCACTTCATTGAATACATGACTATGGCTTATCTAGTGTAGTCCACTTTCCGGTGCATACTAATAGGATTGAGTTTATCTTTTGTCTTCGAAACTACCATGTTTTGAAGCATTTCATAAAAATCGCCTATTCACCCCCCCTCTAGTCGATATACTGCACTTTCAATTGGTATCAGAGCAAGGTACTCCCTTGTTCTGTGTGATTCGGTTTAACCACCTGGAGTTTTAGCTATGTCGACTGCAAGGATAATCAAAGTCTTCGCTGCGCGCCCCGTCTTCGATGGCACCGAATATCCCTACTCAAAGAACAAGATGCGCATGCACCTTGAAGCCATTGACGTGGACCTCTGGTTTGTTGTCAAGAACGGCGTTCCCAAGACTGGTGAAGGTATCACCCCTGCTGATGTCAAGAGGCTCGTTCAATTGGATTCAACGGCCAAGAACATCATCTGTGGTCATCTGACCAAAGGGCAGTATGGTCGTGTAAGTGCTCTGGACACGTCAAAGGAAGTTTGGGACTGGCTCTCTAAGGTCAATGAAGGAGTCTCTACCCAGAGAGATCAAAGGATCAGTGTCCTTCGCAATCTCTTCAATCGCTTCAAGAGACATGACAATGAGAATGTCCAGCACACATTTGATCGTCTCACTGACATCACAAATGAGCTTCAAGCACTTGGCGCCACTGAGATTACCAAGCATGAAATCGTCAAGACTCTCCTGAGATCACTCGACAGCTCATTTGATATCCTTGCCCTGATGATTCAAGAATGCCCTGACTTCAAGACTCTCGATCCGTCTGATATACTTGAGAGGCTCAACACACATGAGTTCCAGCTATCTGAGAAACGTGACATCTATGGTCCCAACTATGGCCGATCTCGCGCCTTAAAGGCAAAAGCTGTTTCTTTATCTGAAGAAGAATTTGACTGCAGTTCTGATGATCCTGAAGATATTGGAAAGGAGCTTGCCATGCTTGTGAAGAAGTTCCAGAAATTCACTAGGAAGAAAGGCTTCAGAAAGTCTTCACGATCCAGCTCAAGAAATGATGAAGCTTCTACTCATGACTACAAGAAGAGAACAAGTCATAAGTGCAAGAAACCTGGTCACTACATCTCTGAGTGTCCTGAGTGGGACAATGAGAAGAAGAAGAAGAAGAGCAAGGAATATGATTCTGATGACAAGAAAAAGAAGAAATACTCAAAGTCTTCTTCTAAGTCTTCATCAAAGTATTCATCACACAAGAAGAATTCATCTGGCAAGGCTCGCGCATTTGTTGGCAAGGAGATGGATTCTGAGGAAGAGTCTGCTTCTGAAGAGGCGGAGGTGGAGTCGGAGGAGGAGTCTGATTCTGGTGCTGCAAGTCTGGCTTTATCCACTGCCTACGTGGGCAAGTCCATCTTCAACATTGAAGACAATGGCCCCGTCCCCAACATTGATGATGAGGACGACGACTCTGCTCCCATCTTCTGCTTCATGGCACACGGTGCCAAGGTAAAATCACGCGATGCTTACTTTCAAACATCTAGTGAAGATGACTCTGATTGTGAATCAAAACCTAGCTACAAAACACTTGCTAAAATTGCTACTGAATAGCAGAAAGCCATGGAACATATTCAAAAACTGTTAGACAAAAGCGATGACCTGTTGGACGCGGAAATGACCCGTTCTCAGTCCTTAATTGAAGACATAAAAAATCTTCATGTTAAGTACAAGGAACTTGAAGGTCTTTATGAATCGCTTTAAAAAACTCATGAAAAGCTTTCCCACGATTACATTCAAAGGAAACGAGAACTTGAGAAATTGAAAGCGGCTCATGAAGATCTTCAAAAGGAAAATGAGTCACTCCGCGCACAACTGACCAGCTCCACTCACGAAGAGTTTGAACCACCATGTCTAAAATGCATTGAACGTGATAATGCTACATCTATTGCTGAATGTTCTACTACTTCCACTGTTGCAATATCTTCAACTACTGATGTGGTAACTAACCCCTCTGCTGAGGATACCACTACTATTGCTGATGAAAATGCTAGGTTGAAGACTTTGCTTGAAACAGGGATGTACAAAAGCCTCAAAGGGCATCAGACTGTATGTGATGTCCTCAAAAAGCAGATACTGAACCGAAACCCTAGGAAAGAGGGTGTTGGGTTCGACAGGAAAATGAATGTTGATGGATCATACTGGAAGCCTGAGCAGTATCCCAAAACCACATGGGTTGCTGCAAAGGAACCTTCAGTGGATCCATCTACCTTATCTGGCTTCACTTGTGCAAATCCTGTTATCATTGATGATTCCTTTCATGCAAACTATAAACTATTTAAGAATCAAAATGGTGAAGTGTTTGCCAGGTATATTGGTACTAACTGTAGGAACGGGCCACCTATGAAGAAGATCTGGGTACCCAAAGGTTGTCTTGAGAAGCTTCCAGCAAATATTATCATGACACCTCCTGGGATGAAGACAAACCCCAGACCAAAGGCTTCATATGGTCCTAAGGCTTCATACAGACAAAGGACTCACCTGAGTCACCCTAACGCGGATGTTTTGCAGGGAAACCATACTCAGACCCATGAATATGAGTGTGTTTCTTCAAACCGCTATATTCATAAATCAAAGAATTTTTCTGCCTATTCTTATGAGTATTATTCTCCTCCTGCAAAATTATTTGCTAGGGCTACAAAGCCAGAATTCTCAGATGCTGCTCTTAGACTCATTGCTTCTAAGCCACCCCTGAAGATGTGGGTGGTTAAGAAGAACTAACTCTTTTTTACAGGGAAGGGTCTCCAGCCAAAAATCAAAGGCGTCTGATGCTATTGCTAGGGACCTAAAACACTTGAAGGGCACAAGATCAAATGCCCAAAATGACTTATTGATCATACTATTCATAAATCACTTGCTGAACATCTTTTCAGTCCTAACTTTCATCTAAGCTTTCATAATCCACTTATGCATCAAATGTTTATGCTTCATAATGGCTTTTGGTGAAGCCTATCCTCCTAACTGCATTTTAGGGAGTGACACCAAAGTCTTCAGAATGGATTATGGATAGCGGTTGCACAAATCATATGACTAGTGATCGAAATCTTCTCATGGACTCAACCTTATGTCCATCTAACAAGAGTCACATCACATTTGCTGATACTGGTAAAAGCAAAGTGTTGGGTCTAGGTAGAGTTGCAATCTCAAGAGATCAGCACATGGATAAAGTCATGCTTGTTGAATCTCTTGGCTTCAGCTTAATGTCTGTCTCAATGCTTTGTGACTTAAACATGATTGTGATCTTTGGTAAATTTCGTTGCCTTGTACTAATGGAATCTCACAAGTCTTTAGTATTTGAAGGATACAGAAAAGGTGATCTGTACATGGTAGATTTCTCAGCTGGACCGCAGATGGCCATATGTCTTCTAGGAAAAGCTTCAGAGTGCTGGCTCTGGCATCGGAGGCTAGGACATGCTGGCATGAGGAACTTGCACACTCTCGCAAAGAAGAAGCATGTCATAGGCATCGAGGAAGTCAAGTTCAAGAAAGATCATCTATGTGGTGCCTGTGAAGCTGGGAAGATGACTAGAGCCAAGCACCCCTCGAAGACAATCATGACGACATCCAAACACTTCGAGCTGCTTCACATGGACTTATTTGGCCCTACTCACTACTCCACATTCTCTACCACAGCCTGTCTCTATGGCTTCGTCATTGTTGATGATTATTCAAGATACACATGGGTGCACATAATACTCTACAAGACTGAAGTGCAAGATGTCTTCAGGCGCTTCGCCAACCGTGCCATGAACAACTATGGCATCAAGATAAAGCATATCAGAAGTGAAAATGGCACTGAGTTCAAGAACACTGGCCTTGATCTTTATCTGGATGAAATGGGAATCACTTATGAATTCTCAGCCCCGTATACACCTCAGCAAAATGGGATCGTTGAGCGCAAGAACAGAACTCTAATTGAGATGGCTCGAACGATGCTCGATGAATACAAGACACCAAGAAGGTTCTGGCCCGAAGCTATTGATACTGCATGCCATATCATCAACCGTGTTTATCTTCACAAGCTTCTGAAGAAAACATCCTATGAACTCCTCACTGGAAAGAAGCCTAACGTAAGTTACTTCAGAGTATTTGGAGCTAAGTGCTAGATCAAGGATCCTCATCACAAGTCAAAATTTGCACCCAAAGCACATGAAGTCTTCATGCTCGGATATGGAAAGGACTCACACTCCTACAGAGTATTCAACATCTTTCTCTATAAAACTATTGAAACTGTGGATGTGCGATTTGATGAGACAAATGGTTCACAAAGAGAGACCCTACCAACTGTGCTAGATGAAGCTTCACCAAATGAATCCATCAAGCTAATGGGAACTTGTGAGATAATGCCTTCTGAAGCACAACCTGACGAGGAACTCATCATCTCTGCCCCAAATCAACCTGACGACAATGCTCAGCCTGAAGACAACACTCCTGACGATGACAATGTATAGCAAAAGCAAAATCTTCGTCCAGCTCATCCTCGTGTTGCAAATGAAGTACAAGTTGAGAAGATAATTGATAGCATAAATGCTCCTGGTCCACTTACTCGCTCAAGAGCAACACAGCTTGCAAATTTCTGTGGGCACTTTGCTTTTGTCTCAATATCTGAACCCAAGAAAGTTGTTGAAGCTTTTATGGAACCCGAATGGATTCAAGCAATGCAAGAAGAACTTCAACAGTTTGAGCTGAATAATGTGTGGGAACTTGTCAAGCATCCTGACCCTCGCAAACACAACATAATAGGCACAAAATGGATCTATCGCAACAAGCAAGATGAGCATGGTCAAGTGGTCGGAAACAAAGCTCGTCTCGTTGCTCAAGGATACACTCAAGTCGAAGGGATTGACTTCGATGAAACATTTGCTCATGTGGCTAGACTTGAAGCTATTCGTATACTGCTAGCCTATGCAAATCATCACAACATACTTCTATATCAAATGGATGTAAAGAGTGCCTTTCTCAATGGAAGGATTGAAGAAGAAGTGTATGTTGCACAACCACCTAGCTTTGAAGATCCAAAACGTCCTGATATGGTATACAAGCTCAATAAGGCACTGTATGGCCTCAAACAAGCGCCTTGTGCGTGGTATGACACTCTCAAAGACTTCCTGAAGAGCAAATGCTTCAAACCTGGATCCCTAGACCCCACACTCTTCACGAAGACATATGATGATGAGCTATTTGTCTGCCAAATCTATGTGGACGACATTATCTTCGGCTGCACGGACAAGAAATACAGTGATGAGTTTGGTCACATGATGCAAGAGCAATATCAAATGTCAATGATGGGTGAGCTGAAGTTCTTCCTTGGTCTTCAAATTCGTCAGCAAAGCAACGACATCTTCATATCTCAAGAAAAGTACCTTAAAGATTGCCTGAAAAAGTTTGGAATGCAAGACTGCAAAGGGTACTCGACGCCAATGCCTGCTAAACATCATCTGGGTCCCGATGCCAATGGTAAAGAGTTTGATCAACAGGTATACCGCTCCATGATTGGTTCTTTACTTTATTTATGTGCATCTAGGACAAATATTATGCTTAGTGTTTGCATGTGTGCTCGATATCAAGCGGCACCAAAGGAGTCGCATCACTTAGCTGTGAAGCGAATACTTCGATATTTGGCTTACACCCCAACACTAGGATTATGGTATCCAAAGGGCTCAGAGTTTGATCTAGTTGGATTTTCAGATGTTGATTATGCTGGTGACAAAGTTGATTGCAAGTCTACATCAGGCACATGTCATTTTCTGGGACGATCACTTGTCTGTTGGTCTTCAAAGAAGCAGAACTGTGTATCACTCTCCACTGCTGAATCTGAATACATTGCTGCTGGATCTTGCTGCGCTCAGCTTCTCTGAATGAAGCAAACACTCAAGGAATATGGAGTCCATCTGAAGCATGTGCCACTCTACTGCGATAATGAAAGCGCTATCAAGATTGCCAAAAAACCCAGTTCAGCACTCGAAGACAAAGCACATTGAAATTCGTCATCACTTTCTCAGAGATCATGTTATGAAGGAAGATATTGATATCATACACGTCAACACTGAAGAGCAACTGGCAGATATCTTCACAAAGCCCTTGGATGAGAAAAGGTTTTGCAAGTTGCGGTGTGAGCTAAATATCTTAGAATCCTCAAATGTCCTGTAATCAGGCACACATCCTAACACTTATGCATATTGATGACTTAGATGTGCAACACACGAAGCAAAGTATATCTTCAATCAATGAAGACTTACATTCTAAGTGTGAATACATTAACATGGAATTTGACTTCGGAGCGCCACGATAATTGTGCGCCGTGTCTGGGTCTAATACTTCCTATACGGTGGGTAACGCCACCACCAAATTCTTGTTTGAAGTGTTTCTCGTGGCGTTACATTTTCAAAGTCTTCGCACTTAGTTTATCTTCATATAGGACATATATATATAGAGTTGTGTTCTATCATCAACATCATTCACTTGTAGCTATGTCTTCATATTTGAATCTTTTGGACTAAGTGAATGTGATCGGACCCTAACCTCTCTATGCTTTCTCATCTCACACTCTGTCTGTCCAAATCATATGCATTCTGTTGAAACTGTCGAATATCTTCTCTGCGTCCTTGTCAGCAGAAGATATGGAGACAAACTTTAAATCTGATTTTAATGCTCCATCCTTTATGCCTGAAACCCGGAGAAGCCGGAACGACCACTCCGACAGTCGTGGTGAACGTGGGATCGTGGGACAACTCCCAATGTATTACATGACCGCCACGTGTCACTCGTAAGTGAACCGTTAGGGGCACCTTCGTAATTGCGTTGTGCCGTCTCCCATGCCTATAAATGCACGTCCCATCACGGTTAAAAGTTCTTCTACCACCTCTCCACCTCGACCAACCCTAGCGCCTCCGCTAGCTTTCGACAACGCCGGCGACGAAGCGCTTCCCTGCCGCAACCTCGTCGACGCCGTCCTCACGCCGGCCACGGACATCTTCTACTCCGTCGTCGCCGTAGCTGTCCTCCGTCACCAAGTTAGGGCACGGAAGACCGAACTGCTGGGCATCCAACTCCTCTCCGTCTAAGCAGTTCATCGTGTGGTAAATAAAACTTGCTTTTTACCATCTTCTTGATCCATAAAGATTCATCTATTTTACCACAAGAGGTTTCTGCCTACTTAGATAAATAGATCTATCCTGTCTGCATCTCATATCTTTCCTAGTACATTCACATATGCTTCAACCATAGTTAGATTCCTCACTTGTACCTATTCGGGGATTCATACAAATATGGAACCAACTCTCATGAGTGAATGTCTTCGCGCTATGAGGTCAAAGTCTTCAAAACTGTTTTAATCTTCAAAACTTTCGAGAATGCATATGACCTCTTCCCCTTCCCTCGCATCTGTAATGCTGTCACAGGTACATGTCCGTGGAAGAATCCCTTGGTTCTCATAGTCTGCATTCATTTGCAGAATTTTTGCAGCGTCACATTCACTCCCCTGAAAACAGTTCATGTCTAACCAGCAGACCGAAGCATTTGCCTGTTTTGAAGCCATTCAGTTTGAAGCCCTTCAGGTTGAAGCAAATGGCAACTGACAAGACAATTAGAAAGGGTGGCAGACAGCGCCGTTGTAACATCCCAAATTTTCAATTTGGAATGTTATACATAGATCATATTGCATTGCATGCTCTCTGCATTTTTGTTGTGGCGTTCCTCGAAATTCTAAGCAACTCAAGGACCTACGGAGAGAGTTGGGAATTCTACTGTTTTCGTATTTGAGTTTACTCGAATACCGGTACGAGGACAGTGTGATTTTAATTATTTTTCTCTCCTAAAAATATTTATAAATACAATATATGAGTGGAGATAATATGACTTCTCCAAAATAGCAAAAATATTGGAGGGAAAATGCTAAAATCACTTTTGGTATTTTTCTGGATTTATTTGCGATTTTATTTGCATAGGAAAAATGCGCGTTTTTCAAAATTACATTTAGGTCCGGGAAAAATGTTCACTTTGTCCTAAGTATTGTTAGAGGAGGGTGCAAATTTATTTCGGGATTTTTGGAGTCCGTTTAGTATTTCTTTCGTTAGTTTTTCTGCACCAGGACTCTTTTCGAAAAAAAAGTGCAAACCAACTTGGAGCCGTAGAGGCCCGGGACTCTGGGCTTTATAAGCCGCGGCCCCCGGCCCGTTAGCGCCCAGCTACCCCAGCCGCCCTAGCGCCGCCGCCGCCTCCGCCCGCCGCCCCGCAGCATCGCCGCCTCCGCTCGCCGCCCCGCCGCCCGCAGCGCCGCCGCTCGCCGCCCGCCGCCCACAGCGCGCCGCCGCTCGCCGGACCACCGTCTCGCCGGAGTTCGTCGTTTGAGGTAGTTATCGGGTTTTTTAAAGAACCGATCGGTTTTCGTAAACCGTAGATCGGTTTTTTTTGTTAGATCGGTTCGGGTTTTCGTCGGTTTAGCTAATTAGTGGACGTTCGTCCGTACGTTCGTTTTAACGAACGCTTTTCGTCCGTTAGCCGCAGACAGCGAACGTTCGTTCGTTAGCCTGTTCGTCAGTTTTCTTTTTCGGGGTTTTTATCCGCGATTATACCGATCGCAATTTCTGCCCTGATCTTGTTTTTCGTTTTTCTTTTCGCTCGAGAGTCGGAATCAGGTGATTCAAAATCCCAGATCTTCGTCTCAATGCCCTCTTTACGTTTAACCAACTTGAACAGAGTTTTGGCTACTGTAAAATTTGACTTTAGATCAATTAGTAACCGGAGCTCGTTTCTTTCGTAGTTTGAGTTTCGTTGCTTCTTTCGATTTGATTCTCTTTGCAAACCGGAGTTCTTAAGTTGAACCTTCTGGTTAGATCTTATCTTTTGGAGTTTTGTTTGTGCATCTGTGCTTGTTCGCTTATGTATGCTATTGTTTGCTTGCGATTTATTGGTCGATCCCAACTTTTACGGAATCAATTCCTTTTTTGAATGTGCAAAATTTTTGGGAGTTCAGCATGTCTGGAAGCACGGGAGAACGTTCTTTTGCTGATATTTCGGACTGTGAAGCGTGCTACTACGAGTAACTAGGTTTTGCGAATCGTTAGCAAGGCAAGTAACACTTTGATCATACTTTTATTACCCAGTTTTTATGCATTAGATCAAACCCTCACATTGCATGAGTAGGATCTCTTAACTTGTGGGACTGGGAAGTAGATTGAGGTAGAACCTGTTACCTGCATTATTTTCAAACCCTTGGGAGTTACTTCTACGTTTGCTTAGGTTGCTATGCTATGCTCGTAGACGTGGTTTGGGTTTGAGTGAAATCCATGACAGATGTGAGTTGTTAATTAAGGATTCAACTTAAGGTGGCTACTTGAATACACATCTGGGTGGATTGGTTGCAGGGCACCTAGGGAACCCAGTGTTATCCTAGGAAATCCCGGGGTTCCGTGTGATTTTTCCTATGGAATGCCACCCAGGCTCAAAGGGATCATAAAACTATTCATGCTAGAAACTTCCGTGTGCAGCCACATGCCAATATGGGCTCTGGCATAGTTGAGTAAGTTGTGGGAAACCTTTCCGTGATGGGCTAGCAGATGTAGAGGGATTGTAGGTGTACCGGCCTATCTATCCGGTTAAGGGGACCTCTTCGGAAAGACTGTGTCTCGGTCATCCGTTTCTCAAACACCATGCAGTGCGAGAAACCAAATGGAGGCGATCGAGTCTTGTGGGAAAAGTGCACAAACCTCTGTAGAGTGTACAAACTGATCATGATTAGCCGTGTCCCCAGTATTGGACATCTTGAGTATCTGGTACTTGAATTATTGGTTGATCTCATCACTCTATAATTTACTTTGTTGGGTTAATGATGAACTCTTAATTTGGGATTGAGTTGGGGGTACCTTCTCAATGATTTTCAACCAACATGATAGTTAAAATAAAATTTATTCCTTTGTTGTAGGGAAAAATTGGCTTTACGCAAAAACTTTAACCTTAGAGCCTCCACCAGCCAAATATGCATATAGTGTTAGCCTTTATTCTGTTACTTGCATCTTTTGTGTTATCTTGCCAGCATATTCTATGTGTTGACCCGTTTTTGGGCTGCAACATATTACATTGCAGACTTTTCAGACGAGGAATAAGACGTGCTAGGTCGTTTGTCATGCACTCAGCTATGCCGTTGGAGTTAATGGGCTCACTTATCTTCCAAGCCTTCCGCTGTTATTTTGTTAGATGGCCTGAAGCCATACACTTTTGTAATAAGTTCTCATTGGAGACATTCGATGTAATAAGTGTGTGATTGCCACTCTGTTATAAATCCTTCAAGTACTGTGTGTGTCAGCATTACCGATCCAGGGATGACACAGAACACAGAGACTTCGGTCCATTCGGATCGTGGTCGCTACAAAGATGGTATCAGAGCACACGCTCACTGTAGGACAGGACCACTAAGACAGACCCCAAATCACTCTTCTCTACTCATTTCTGACTTCTCTCCATTTTCTACTTCTTTAGGATGGTGGACCCAAGGAACAAGTTCACTCAACCGGATGAAGACACACCATTTGGACGACACTTGAAGGAAGTTACTAGGTACCTGAACATAGGAATACCAAGCTTTACCGGGACCTACACCGCCACTTTACCGGAGGAGGAGCGATGAAGCATTCAAGTTCAAATTCCCGGAAGAACCTTCGCACCATCCATTGAGCCAATAGAGTTTTCTTTTGATGCGCCAACTTGGTGTCTAGGAAAGAGCATGGCCGCCCACATCACGATGGGAAATATCGGAGAAGTCTACCAGCAGGAGCTCAAGGACACCATCTACTAGATTTGTGGGCGCCGAGATGAGAATTGGGATATGATCAGCACCAGGAAGGATATGTCCATTGCAGCACTCATCCAGGAGTTGAACCAACACATTCGACGACAGGAGCACCAGATGTGCGCTGGGATGATAGAATTGAAGAAGGCACTAAACAGGAGTTTGGAGCTAGAAGAAGAACTTAAGTCTACTCGTGACGGATACGAGGAGGAGATGTTGATACTAGTAGAGAAGAATGATGATTTGACAAGGAAGCTAGGAGTATTCATGGGAGATCCAGCACCAGGAGGTGAAGAAGAGGGAGAAGAACCCTAGGAAATTCCTCCCGAAGATTACATTATCATCGACGACACGGATTCAGAACCCGATGATAGTAAAGACGAAGACTATGAAGATGAAGCTGGAGCAGATATCATGGAATCGTCCGCCGATCAATATTTTTACATGACCACCCTGTGACTAGTAGTTTACCTCCATATATTAGTTCTAGAGCACTTTTGTAACGGTAGTTAGATTTGTAAGATCTTGCTTGAAATTGATTGGTGTGATATGATTGTGTTTGTCTCATGTGCATATGGGTAGTGATTTTCCCTTAGACCTCAATTTTGTTCTAATCTCTTCCCTCTACACCCATCAGATGCCTCCAAGACGTGAGCCCGGATTTGAGTTTCCCCCTGAGCTCACCCAGTTGATCCAGCAGCAGAACACCCTGATGCAACTACTTGTCCAGAACACTCAGAACAACCAGAACAACAACAACAACCCTCCACCACCACCACCCGTGGACAACCTGACACGTTTCTTAAGGTTGCAACCACCAGTGTTTGCTAGCAGCATCGGACCAATAGTGGCTGATGACTGGCTACGCAAGATTGGAAGGGATTTGACCACTGCCAATTGCTCGGATGCTGAGAAGGTGCGATTTGCTGCACACCAGTTGTCTGGACCAGCCGCAGCATGGTGGGAGAACTACACAGCCACTTTCCCCATAGCCAATGTCACTTGGGAGCAGTTTCAACAAGCTTTCCGTACTGCCCATGTCTCAACTGGAGCTATGAGCATGAAGCGGGAGTTTCGCAACTTGCGCCAAGGAAACTGTACTGTGGCACAGTACATGGATGAGTTTAGTACCCTATCTCGTTATGCCCCAGATGATGTGGCCACAAATGCCGCTAAGCAGGAGAGATTTATGGAAGGGCTGAATGATGAGATGAGCGTACAGTTGATGGTGGCAACTTTCAACAACTACTAGGAGTTGGTAGATAAAGCTCTTATGATTGAAGGGAAGCAGCAACAGATTGAAAGCCGCAAGAGGAAGTATGGACAAGGAAGGAATAATTCTGGAGCCCAGCAGAAGCCCCGATTCACTCCGAATTCGGGAGGGCATACCCACAACCATGGAATTCCCCATAACCACAATGGCCCTAAGAATGGAAATGGGAATGGAGCAAGTAATAACCAGAGCCGCTCTACCCCGTCCACACCCACCAAGAAGGATTTCAGCCATGTCACTTGTTTCAAGTGTGGGAAGAATGTACATTATACCAATGACTGCCCTGAAGCTAAGATGGGAACGTCAATGGAAGCGCCGGGAAGAAGCCCAACCCGTTCAACAAAGGACAAGTGAACCACGTGACCGTGGAGGAGGTAGAGGAGAAACCAGATGCTGTTGTCGGTGAGTTTTTGGTTAAGACATTTCCCCCAATAGTTCTTTTCGATACTGGTGCATCGCATTCATACATTTCAAGGGGATTCGTAAATAGACATAGGATGTCCACTCGAGTCCTTTAGACCCCCATGTTAGTAAGTTCACCAGGAGCAGAGTATATGGCACACCAAGGATGTTTTCAGACGCCATTGACCATCGGACGCCACACTTTCCCCTCCGACCTAATAGTTCTGGAGTCACATGGATTGGATGTGATATTAGGTATGGATTGGCTATCGAAGTATGGAGGTAATATCGATTGTGCCAGTAAGTCTATTTTGCTCACCACCCCGGAGGGTAAAAGGATTAAGTATGTATCTAGGCATTCGCCTATAAGGACTCAAGTACATTCTCTCACGGGAGTTGTTCAGGAGGAAGTGCCAGTAGTAAAGGATTATCCGGATGTGTTTCCAGAGGAGTTACCTGGCATGCCACCGGATAGAGATATTGAGTTTTTGATAGAGTTGTTGCCTGGCACCGGACCAATATCTAAGAGACCGTATCGGATGCCAGCGAATGATCTGGGGGAGATCAAGAAGCAGATTAAGGAGTTATTGGAGAAAGGATTTATTCACCGAAGTTCATCACCTTGGGGAGCCCCAGTGCTTTTGGTCGAGAAAAAGGATGGATCTTTAAGAATGGTCGTTGATTATCGTGCGCTGAATGAAGTGACTATTAAGAATAAGTACCCGCTGCCGATGATCAATGATTTGTTCGACCAACTCCAGGGAGCGAAAGTATTCTCCAAGATAGATCTACGATCTGGATACCACCAATTGAAGATCCGAGAGAAGGATATACCTAAGACGGCCTTCACCACACGGTACGGGCTATATGAGTATACAGTTATGTCATTTGGATTGACTAATGTGCCTGCCTATTTCATGAGTATGATGAACAAAGTGTTCATGGAGTTCTTGGATAAGTTCCTCGTGGTATTCATAGATGATATTCTGATATACTCAAAGGATGAGGAAGAACATGCAGAGCATTTGCGTTTGGTATTGGAGAAGCTCCGAGAACATCGGTTATATGCCAAGTTTAGCAAATGCGAGTTTTGGTTGAAGGAAGTTGGATTCCTAGGGCATGTTATATCGGGAGAAGGTATAGCAGTAGACCCCGTCAAAGTGCAGGCAGTCACTGAGTGGTTGGCACCCACTTTAGTTGGAGAGATCCGCAGTTTTCTTGGACTTGCGGGATACTACCGGAGATTCATAGAAAATTTCTCCAAGATTGCAAAGCCAATGACGACATTGTTGAAGAAGGAGACAAAGTTTGATTGGACTGAAGAGTGTGAACAAAGTTTCCAGGAGTTGAAGAAACGGTTGACGACAGCCCCAGTGCTGATATTACTAGATATACACAAGGATTTCAAGTGTACTGCGATGCTTCACGCTTAGGACTTGGAGGAGTACTCATGCAGGATGGAAGAGTTGTTTCCTATGCATCCCGTCAACTGCGCCCACATGAGTTGAATTACGCGACGCACGATCTGGAATTAGCAGCAGTAGTGCACACACTGAAAACCTGGAGACATTACCTTATTGGAAATCGTTGTGATGTGTATACGGATCACAAGAGCTTGAAGTACATTTTCACATAGAAGGAGCTGAACCTTAGACAGAGGAGATGGTTGGAGCTTATAAAGGATTATGATATGAAGCTGCACTATCATCCAGGAAAGGCCAACGTCGTGGCAGACACTTTGAGCCGAAAGAGTTATGCCAATACCCTAGTAAAAGGGGGATTGCCATAGGAGTTATCAGAAGATCTCAGGGAGCTTCGTTTGGAGATAGTTCCTAGAGGTTTCGTTGCAATGTTGGAGGTTCAGTCAACATTGCTGGGAAAGATACGTGAAGCCCAGAAGGATGATAAGGAAATCGCAGAGATAAGGAAAAGGATGAGTGAAGGAAAAGCCAAGGGATTTCGTGAGGACGAACATGACACCTTGTGGTTTGAGGATCGAATCTATGTGCCCAACGACCCGGAGATCAGGAAGTTGATACTGCAGGAAGCACATGATTCACCATACTCGATACACCCCGGAAACACCAAGATGTTTTTATTTTCGAAGGAACGTTTCTGGTGGACGGGAATGAAGAAGGACATTGCTGAGTATGTAGCCGTATGCGATGTATTCCAGAGAGCAAAGGCAGAGCATCAGAAGCCAGCAGGATTGTTGCAGCCTATGCCGATACCCGAATGGAAATGGGAGAAGCTTGGCATGGATTTTATCACCGGATTGGCCAGGACCAAAGCAGGATATGATTCAATCTGGGTAGTAGTGGATCGATTGACGAAGGTAGCCCATTTTATCCCAGTGAAAACCACATACACCAATGCAAAGTTGGCCAAGATATACATGACCAGGATAGTATGTCTGCACGGAGTTCCGAGGACCATTCTATCAGATAGAGGAACACAGTTTACCTCAAAGTTTTGGCATCAGCTACACCAAACTTTGGGTACGAGGCTGGAATTCAGCATCGCTTTTCATCCGCAGACCGATGGACAGACGGAAAGAGTCAACCAGATCCTGGAGGACATGTTGAGAGCTTGTGCATTAGATTATGGATCTAGTTGGGATGATAATTTTCCCTACGCGGAGTTCTCGTACAACAACAGTTATCAGGACAGTTTGAAGATGGCACCGTTCGAGGCATTGTATGGAAGGAGATGTCAAACACCGTTAATGTGGGATGAAGTTGGAGACCGACTGTTGTTTGGACCAGACGTGATCAAAGAGTCTGAGGAGAAGGTGAAGTTGATTCGAGATAGATTGAAGGTAGCCCAGTCCAGGCAGAAGAGTTATGCAGACTCGAAGCGCAAGGAGATAGCCTACGAAATCAGAGACAGAGCATACTTGAGAGTATCGCCTCTGCGAGGAGTTAAATATTTCGGAGTTAAAGGAAAGCTAGCCCCGAGATTTGTGGGACCTTACCGTGTTTTGGAACGCATGGGAGAGGTTGCCTATAAATTGGAATTGCCTGAAGGATTGTCAGGAGTGCACAACGTGTTTCACGTTTCGCAGCTTAAGAAGTGCCAAGCGGAGATGGCCGATATACCGCTTAGAGAAACCGTACCCCTGGAAGCAATTCAGTTGGACAGTGATCTGACCTACGAGGAGAAGCCTGTTAAGATCCTCGAATTTTCGAGCAGAGTCACCCGCAGTAAGGTTATCAAGTTTTGCAAAGTTCAGTGGAGTCACCACACCGAGGAAGAAGCCACTTGGGAACGAGAAGATGATCTACGCAAGGACCACCCACACCTGTTCTCTAGCCAAGTCGAATCTCGAGGGCGTGATTCATTCTAAGGGGGGTAGGTTTGTAACATCCCAAATTTTCAATTTGGAATGTTATACATAGATCATATTGCATTGCATGCTCTCTGCATTTTTGTTGTGGCGTTCCTCGAAATTCTAAGCAACTCAAGGACCTACGGAGAGAGTTGGGAATTCTACCGTTTTCGTATTTGAGTTTACTCGAATACTGGTACGAGGACAGTGTGATTTTAATTATTTTTCTCTCCTCAAAATATTTCTAAATACAATATATGAGTGGAGATAATATGACTTCTCCAAAATAACGGAAATATTGGAGGAGAAATGTTAAAATCACTTTTGGTATTTTTCTGTATTTATTTGCGATTTTATTTGCTTAGGAAAAATGCGTGTTTTTCAAAATTGCATTTAGGTCCGGGAAAATTGTTCACTTTGTCCTAAATATTATTAGAGGACGGTGAAAATTTATTTCGGGATTTTTGGAGTCTGTTTAGTATTTCTTTCGTTAGTTTTTCTGCGCCAGGACTCTTTTAGAAAAAAAAGTGCAAACAGACTTGGAGCCGAAGAGGCCCGGGACTCTGGGCTTTATAAGCCGCCGCCCCCAGCCCGTTAGCGCCCAGCCGACCCAGCCGCCCTAGCGCCGCCGCCGCCCGTGCCCTAGCGCCGCTGCCGCCATTCGCCGCGCCTCCGCCTCCACCCGCCGCCCCGCAGCGCCGCTGCTCGCCGCCCGCCGCCCCGCAGCGCGCCGCCGCTCGCCGGACCGCTGTCTTGCCAGAGTTTGTCGTTTGAGGTAGTTATCGGTTTTTTTAAAGAACCGATCGGTTTTCGTAAACCGTAGATCTGTTTTTTTTGTTAGATCGGTTCGGTTTTTCGTCGGTTTAGCTAATTAGCGGACGTTCGTCCGTACGTTCGTTTTAACGAACGCTTTTCGTCCGTTAGCCGCAGACAGCGAACGTTCGTTCGTTAGCCTGTTTGTCAGTTTTCTTTTTCGGGGTTTTTATCCGTGATTATTCCGATCGCAATTTCTGCCCTGATCTTGTTTTTCGTTTTTCTTTTCGCTCGAGAGTCGGAATCAGGTGATTCAAAATCCCAGGGCTTCGTCTCGATGCCCTCTTTACGTTTAACCAACTTGAACAGAGTTTTGGATACTGTAAAATTTGACTTTAGATTTATTAGTAACCGGAGCTCGTTTCTTTCGCAGTTTGAGTTTCGTTGCTTCTTTCGATTTGATTCTCTTTGCAAACCGGAGTTCTTAAGTTGAACCTTCTGGTTCGATCTTATCATTTGGAGTTTTGTTTGTGCATATGTGCTTGTTCGCTTATGTATGCTATTGTTTCCTTGCGATAGAATACCCGGACTGTGAAGCGTGCTACTACGAGTCACTAGGTTTTGCGAATCGTCAGCAAGGCAAGTAACACTTTGATCATACTTTTATTACCCAGTTTTTATGCATTAGATCAAACCCTCACACATTGCATGAGTGGGATATCTTTACTTGTGGGACTGGGAAGTAGATTGAGGTAGAACCTATTACCTGCATTATTTTCAAACCCTTGGGAGTTACTTCTACGTTTGCTTAGGTTGCTATGCTATGCTCGTAGACGTGGTTTGGGTTTGAGTGAAATCCATGACAGATGTGAGTTGTTAATTAAGGATTCAACTTAAGGTGGCTACTTGAATACACATCTGGGTGGATTGGTTGCAGGGCACCTGGGGAACCCAGTGTTGTCCTAGGAAATCCCGGGGTTCCGTGTGATTTTTCCTATGGAATGCCACCCGGGCTCAAAGGGATCATAAAACTATTCATGCTAGAAACTTTCGTGTGCAGCCACATGCCAATATGGGCTCTAGCATAGTTGAGTAAGTTGTAGGAAACCTTTCCGTGATGGGCTAGCAGATGTAGAGGGATTGTAGTTGTACCGGCCTATCTATCCGGTAAAGGGGACCTCTTCGGAAACACTGTGTCTCGGTCATCCGTTTCTCAGACACCATGCAGTGCGAGAAACCAAACGGAGGCGATCGAGTCTTGTGGGAAAAGTGCACAAACCTCTGTAGAGTGTACAAACTAATCATGATTAGCCGTGTCCCCGGTTATGGACATCATGAGTATCTGGTATTTGAATTATTGGTTGATCTCATCACTCTATAATTTACTTTGTTGGGTTAATGATGAATTTTTAATTTGGGATTGAGTTGGGGGTACCTTCTCGATGATTTTCAACCAACATGATAGTTAAAATAAAATTTATTCCTTTGTTGTAGGGAAAAATTGGCTTTATGCAAAAACATTAACCTTAGAGCCCCCACCAGCCAAATATGCATATAGTGTTAGCCTTTATTCTGTTACTTGCATCTTTTGTGTTATCTTGCCAGCATATTCCATGTGCTGACCCGTTTTCGGGCTGCAACATATTACGTTGCAGACTTTTCAGACGAGGAATAAGACGTGCTAGGTCGTTTTCATGCACTCAGCTATGCCGTTGGAGTTGATGGACTCACTTATCTTCCAAGCCTTCCGCTGTTATTTTGTTAGATGGCCTTAAGCCATAGACTTTTGTAATAAGTTCTCATTGGAGACATTCGATGTAATAAGTGTGTGATTGCCACTCTGTTATAAATCCTTCAAGTACTGTGTGTGTCAGCATTACCGATCCAGGGATGACACAGAACACAGAGACTTCGGTCCATTCGGATCGTGGTCGCTACAGCCGTGGCAACACCTCCATTGATTTGCCTCCTGATCTCATTGAGATATACAAGACTGATCCAGTGGAGGATTATAATCAGAGGAAGACACGAATCCAATGGATTCGAAGATACTGGGCTGAACAGTGGTTCAAGTACAAGTTCGTGACCCAAGAGTATGCTGAGAAGAACGCCATCAAGCATCCATGGGGAGATATCACCTATAAAAATATTCCCCCCAAGACTCGTGCTGAAGCCATTGCTCAAGGCTTCTATCCTTGCATGGTTAGAGGGCCTCAGCCTGCTGATGCTGATCCTAGCTCTCTGCTCTGGTGTCGCGACGACAATCTGTTCAAACGAAATCTTCAATCGCCAAGAACTCGGCCAAAGAGAACAAGAAGCATTGGGGATTAGACTTCAATCCTGGCCCCTCTGCGCCCCGCGCTGATGGCACGCGCGAAGTAGAACCAAATCTGGTTGGGCCCTTCTACAACTTAGAAGGCCTCATCAGTCACATAAGGGTTCAAGGGGCGGATGTGGATCAGCCTGCAGCAGATGCTGATTCTGAAGAAGCACCTGCAACACCAAAGCCCAGGAAGAAGAAATCAAAGGCTTCGAAGACCACTCCTCCAATGGCTTCTAGAGTGAAGCCTCTGGCCACTGCTCCACCTGCACCAAGTGTGCAATCTGAGGAACACTCTCGTATCTCCAAGAGCAGACAGCTGACGAAGAAGCCATCACGCAACCCCAGTTCAGCTCTCACTCCTGATGCTGTTCTGAAGACTGCCAATGATGCCCTTGATCTCTCAAGTGATGAAGATCTTGGTGACGATGCTTTGGAACTACTGATCAAGAGCAAGCAAGATGCTCAAATCTTCAATGATTTGCCACTCTTTGACGTTGAAGTGCTCAATAACTTCATTGATGAATGGTTTGACACCCCCAACCTCAGCTTCGACGATCTTCAACTTCCAGTTGGCCTCAGCGTCTCCTTCCATGGCGCCATTGCTTCTGAGCTGGCTCTGGCTCAGAGAATTGTTGAGCTGAAGCAAAAGATCGACTATGAAAAGGCTCAGTTCAAGAAGCATGTGGACAAGCTCAGCGTACAAGAAATTCAAAACTTCAAGGTTATGAAGCATGAGCTCAAGGAAGCCTTTCGCCAGAGGCGTGATGAAGCTAAAGGTTCTCGTGAGCGAATCAAGGACTTGGCTGCCAAATGCGTTCAAGCATTCAATGAAGCTGAAAAGTGCAAGGCCCTTGGGAGTCCAGGCACTGACCCAAGAATGGCTGCCAAGAAAAAGAAGAAGCAACCTGTGCCCGAAGCTGAAGAATCAGTGCAGGAAATGCCTCGCATAGTCTTCCCTGCTAGCATGACTAGCACGAAGCCTAAGGCAACCCCAACCGCTTCAAAGCTCAAGAAGACAAAGGTGGCTGAAACTGAAGCTCGCAAGCGCAAGCAAACTACTGATAAAGCTCCACCTACCAAGAAGCGCAAGACCAAGAAGGATAAGGCTGCTTCCAAAGAGCCTATCTTTGTCGAGCCTATCTTAGTTGCTCGCCCTGCATCTGCCCAAAGAGAACGTCGAATGACTATTCATGAGCCTGCTCCCACAGAGGCTGAAGACATTCTAGCTGTTG
>LR738711.1:434373516-434482624 GCA_902687465.1 Secale cereale | reverse complement strand
CCCCCGCAGCTGAAGACATTGGTCCTCATGACAATGTTGAAGATGATGAAGTCCTTCCTCATATCGAGTACAACGTTGAATCTTTGCCTGTTCTTACGAACAGCGGACGCATCAGCATTGGTCGTCCATTGCCGCCAATCGCATAGGATGACTCGTGGGCTGATCACCCACAGGATACACCAGCCACACCTCAGCCAACCCAAGACACCAGTTCGGTGCTTGAAGATGAAGACTTTAAGGCCCAAACTCCATCCCCTCAGGCGTCGCCAGCTTTTCGCAGGCTTCGCAAAGGACCAAGGCCTCAAGTCGTCGCCCCAAGTGTTCCAGAAGGAGTAGAGCAACCATCTGTACCAGACGCTGCTCCTACTGTGAACCCCTCAGAATCTGAAGCCAAAGCGGGTGAAGATATTCCGGCTGCATCAGCCGAAGAAGAACAACCCCAAGCTGAATGAACGTACTACCACACCCCCTGTTCTCGAGGAGTACGTGTCCGACCCTCCAGCTCCTGAAGTGGAGGTTACAAATTCATAGGCTGCCACCACCAACACTGAAGCCAATGACGTGGTCATGGCTGAAGCTAATGTGGCACCTGAAGACACAGTGACTGCGCCTGAAGTGACTGCTCCTGAAGCCAGTGCGGCGCCTGAAGTGACTGCTCCTGAAGCCAGTGTTGCGCCTGAAGCCAGTGTTGCGCGTGAAGCCAATGCTGCACCTGAAGCAAATCTGCATCTTGAAGACAATGCCTCTGCTCCTGTTCCGCCTCCAAGGCCCCATACCATTGAGAAAGCATACAACAAGGATGATCAGCTTGTTACTGTCCGGTGGCACATTCTGAGTCCACCACCTACCACTAGACCGCCTGCTGCTGGTCCTCAGTTTGATCATCATGTTGAGCACAGGCCCCAAGTTCAGAAGCCTAAGCCAACACTGCCAAGATTTCCAGGTATTGCAACCTCTCAAGGGTCATTCAATGCCAATAGCTTCACTGCGCATAACACCTTCTTTGACAGCGCCAAGAACCCATATTCCAAGCCAAGAATATCATCAGATAGGTTCTGGAGCCATCAGCAGCGCAGCTACTACTCAAGAGTACTATATGATCAAGGGCACATTTTCCCTCATATGCATCTTGACACTGAAGCTATTGCTGGTCTGCCTTGCCTGGAGGAAGCTCTTGACTGCTTCCGTGATGCTGGCCTGCTCAATTTTGTAACAGACAAAGAGCATTGGAATGAAGAGCTGCTTCTGCAATTCTATGCAACCCTCCACATTCGAGGCTACAGCAGGGATCCGAAGACATGGGTCCTTGAGTGGATGACAGGCAATGTCCATCATGAAGCTAAAGCCTTTGGTCTCATTGAGCTTACTGGCCTGCCCACTCGAGGAGATCTGTATGAACCTGGCTGTCAATTGCACACTGAAGCCTTGGAGAGTATATTTCAGAATCGCCAGCCCAACATGAGCCAAATGCTAAGCATGATGAAGCCTCTGCCAAATGATGCTGAATATCCTACGAAATTCTTTGTTGAAGACCTAGAGTACCTGCCGCGCACCATCTATCATATCCGCAGGCGTACTCTATGGCCCATCAAAGGACATTCTTCATCAGCCAAGCTTGAAGGCACTATGAAGACTTTGGTCTTCTATATCTTCAATGGCATCAGCTTCAATGCTCAAGATTTCTTCATTAGGCAAATGGCTATGTCTGGGTGTGATCTATTTGGTCTGAAATTCTACGCCCCTTGGATTATGCGCCTCATCAAGCTGCATTCAACTGTCACCTATCAGCCCTCTACTCGCAACCATCATATCTTCTTGCCTGAGGTTGATATGTCAGCTGAAGCTATCTACCAAGAGCCTGCCAAAGAGCCTGTTAGTCTTCACAATGCTGATCACCAGAGCTTCGCTCAGCAGATTGAAGGAGTTCCTGCAGTCTCACGCATTTATCCTCTGGCTGGCCGTACTCGTCTACCTCGACACACTGAAACCAAAGCCACTGAGAGCACCATTGCCCAAAGGCCTCAGAAGCGATCTCGTGTCCTGAATAACCGAGAACTTCTGGTTGCCCTTCATCAGAAACAGGATAAGCATCACCTCTGGCTAAAGCGTCAGATGCAAAGCCTCTTGGTGGATGTCAATCGCATTCGCAATCTTGCCACCAAGAATGCCTTTGTTGCACATGAAACCTGTCGGAGGTCTTGGAAGAGTTTGGCCTTGCTGAGTGCTGAAGCGGATCTTCAAGACGATGACTTCACAGAGAGATTCAAGTTTGACCACACTCCTCCAAGGACTGATGTTATGCGTCGAACTCCATCTCTTGAAGATTCTGAATACTCCTCCTCCGCTGCAACAATTAACGCCAGGGTGATCGATGATCAAGATGATGCTACCTCACCTCCTCCTACTTCAGCGCGCATCGACACTGCACCAACTACTTCTGCACCGCCAAACACCAACGTCGACCCTGCTTCCTCTCCTGCTCCAACTGGGAATGAGTAGAGGCTCTATGTCTTCAAACCTTTTTGGTCCTTACTAACAAAAGGGGGAGAAGCATATGAGTTGATAGTCTTCATGCGGGTCCATATGGGCGGGTGCTTTATAATTTGCCTAGTGTTTACAACTCTCGTTTTGCTACATTTGGTTTTTTGAGTTGTAACACTTAAACTGATGGTCGTCTGCTACGTTTTTATGCTACTCTGTAATGCGATGATAAATTCCGCATCTGCTATCTTATATTCCGCACTTAGTCATTATTGCAGACGTCCATTTTTCATTATGCATGTCATTATCTTCGACATATCAATTGTGCATGATGAATTGTCTTCATAAGTTGAAGAGGATCTCCACAAGTACAACCTGCCATGTGCATTTGCATTCAAAGGCAAATCAACTATATGCACATCTTCAGGGGGAGCCTTTTGCTACTTATGAAGACAATACCTTTATCCTTTAGAATTTCACATATCTTTATCCCCGTTGAAAACTTCAACCAGTTTGTCATCAATCACCAAAAGGGGGAGATTGTAAGTGCATCTAGTGCCACCCCTAGTTGCTTTTGGAGTATTGATGACAAACCTGGTTGAGGGACTAATGTGTTTGTGAGAATTGCAGGATAACCTCATTGATTTGGTTTACCTACCGGAGATGACCCCTAAAAATGTATGAAGACATTGATATTAGTGGTGGTATATGAAGATAATCATATTGAAGACTATGACATGAGAAGATATTGTGTGAAGACTATGGAAAGCGAAGACGTAGATGTTTTATTGTTTCCTTTTCTTTTTTGTTGAGTCATAGGAACCACCTTACTATTAAGTGGGGTCCAAGTGAACTAAGTCAGAGTGACTGAAGTGATGCTCAACCAAAATCCTATGTCTTCGAGCGAAGACAATGAGAGCAAATCTTATCGAGAGCCGGATGCGTCAGCTTTACTTCTAGCTCAAGTAAAGTTGTCGTGTGTGTTTGAAATCTAACCATTGGAACACGTGTCAGTTCCTTAGTGACCCAGGGTCACTTCGGACAAATCAGGTCGGGTTGCCCAGTGGCTATAAATAGCCCACCCCTACACCATAAATTGGTGGCTGCTCAGAGTTATTGCACGGCTTTTGTCGTTTGAGAGCAACCCACCTCCGAAGCATTTGAGAGAGAAATCCTTGCGAGGACAAAGCCAAAACACCCAGAGCCAAAGAGTGTTAGGTATCACTGAAATCTTTCTGTCTGTGTGACCTGAAGACTTATTACACTTGAGGACTGTGTTTCCTCCAGCCGGTTAGGCGTCGTGTTCTGAGCATCGAAGAGTCATTGTGGATCGCCGGTGAACGAAGTCTGTGAAGGTTTGGAAGTCTACCTTGAAGACTTACCAGAGTGATTGGGCGAGGACTAGGTGTCCTAAGCTCAAGGGGAACAAGGTGAAGACGCGATCTTCAGAGTTAAATCTCGGACTCCCTAACCAGACGTACAGTTGTCACAGGAACTGGAACTGGTCTTACAAATCACTGTCTTCCCCGAGCTACTGGTTCTATCCTTTCCTTCCCTTTACTTACTGCTCTATGTTGTGAAGTCATTGCATGCTTGCCTTATCTGATTGACTTCACTGAGTATCTACTTGTTGTGATTGGCTTCATTCCTTCTTCCATCATGATCCCTACTGTCTAGCTGCCATTAGTCTTCGTGCTTTCACTTCATTGAATACATGACTATGGCTTATCTAGTGTAGTCCACTTTCCGCTGCATACTAATAGGATTGAGTTTATCTTTTGTCTTCGAAACTACCATGTTTTGAAGCATATCATAAAAATCGCCTATTCACCCCCCTCTAGTCGATATACTGCACTTTCACCTTGTCTTTGTCAAATATGAGTGAAGAATAGAAGTTCATCTAGCTTGCAGTCCAGAACCGCTTGCGTGGAAGTCTTGCTAAGTCATATGGATTGAAATCCGTGAAGAAATGATGCTCAGCAAAGAAATCATCAGCCTTGAATTTCTTCCTTTTAGCATGAGGATTTTGTGGCTTGGGCTGAAGATTTGCTGTTGATGGACGCATATCCTCTTGTGTCACAACCTCAGGAGCTGCTTTCTGAGAAATTGAGGCTCCAGTGTCAGGCCCAAGATGCGATTCTATCCCGATCACGTGACACTTACGTGATTGGGGCACAACCGCATTTCAGGCGCTTAGCAAGATGGATATCATTACATTGTACCATTACATACATACATGGGGAATACAAAAATACATACAAGTCACAGGAATACAACATCACCAATACAAGGCATCCGACTACGGACGCAAACATGAAAAGCACAACGACATCCATCTGCTATCCCAGGCTGCCGACCCGGAACCAAACCCAAGACTGAAGAAGAAAAACTCCAACACAACAATCAACGCTCTCACGTCAAGTCATCGGAAACCTGCACCTACAACTATTGTTGTAGTATCTGTGAGCCACGAGGACTCAGCAATCCCATAACCATGGGTAACAAGACTATCAAAGCTTAAAGGGTAGGAAGAGGTAAAGTGGTGAGGTTGCAGCAGCGGCTAAGCAAAAAATAGTGGCTAACTTACGAGTACAAGAATAAGATGAGCATGTACACAAGTGGTCGCAAACTAGTACTGATCGCTAAAGATCCTGAACTACCTACGAGACAAACATAACACCACCGTGTTCTCTTCTTAAAGTGAAAAGAGATAGTCACGGTTACTCACACAGTTGTGTGTTTTACTTCGGATCCACTGTCAAGTTTTCTACAACCGGACATTAACAAATTCCAATCTGCCACATAACCGCGGGCACGGCTTTCGAAAGATCATAACCCTGCAGGGGTGTCCCAACTTAGCCCATCACAAGCTCTCACGATCAGCTGAAGTAATAATAATTATTACCCCTTATCTTAGGGAAATCCGATCAGGCTCGGCATCCCGGTGCACAAGACATTTTGACAATGGTAAAACAAGTCTAGCAAGATCTCCCGGTGTGTCGACACCCTGATAGTAGCCGCGCATATCTCGTCTCAGGCCACGACCGGATGGGTGATGCTACAGGTAAACCAGCCCTTGAGTTTCCTCGAGGTGGCCCCGCAGGCTCCCCGTTTGGGACCAACACCATCAGCACTGGCCCCCTTGCTATGTAGAAAGAAACTCGGGTAGCGCTAACTCCCTATGCAATTAATTAATAAATTAAGTTTTTATTATGAGCAAATTAGAACCAATGTTGGGCCTTGCTGGAGGAGTTTTATTCAAAGACGAAGTGTCAAGGGGTCCCCATATACCCAACCGTGTAAGGAACGCAAAATCAAGGAACATAATGCCGGTTTATCGGCTCCTAAGGTGGCATGAGTGGAACAAAACACCGAGCAAAAGGCCAAGCCTTCCACCCATGCCTAGTATATAGGTGTGTTAATAATAATAATAATGGATATTGTGATATTTACAAGCATCAAGTTCCAACATGGAACAATCTTCATCTTCACCTGCAACTAACAACGCTATAAGAGGGCTGAGCAAGCGGGTAACATAGCCAAACAATGGTTTTTGCTAGGAAGGTGTCAAAGGTTAGATGTTTCATGGCAACAAGGAGAGGGGCTGACAATAAGATGGGTAGCGCGTCATATAACGATAGCATCGAGACACTAAGCATGGCAATGATAGTAAAGGTATCCAAGGGTATGGTCATCTTGCCTGAGATCCCGCAAGGAAGAAGAACGGGTCCATGAAGAAGACGAAGACGAAGCCTTGAAGACGAACCACATGAAGTCGAACGAATCCTCACGATCGCAATGGAACAAGCACTAACGAGAAGAAGCAACCAATACGGTAAACACACAACACAAGAACATGACAATATGCTCAACCAAGTAGGATGCAAGACAAGTCTATATATGATGCAATACATGGCAAGGTAGGAAGCACTCAAAAACAACATCACCCAACAAGTATTTAGTTCACCCTTGTTTATGTACCCAACAATATTAAATGTTTTTTAAACATGGCAAGAGTGAAGCATATATAAATTATGTATTTAGACAAGTTTAAATGAGGCCGGAACAAGAAACAACAATTCCGGAAAACCCCCATGTGCATATTTCATATTCGCTATTGTTCTGCCTATAACACAATTTGAAAGTTGTCAAACAGGAAGAGTAATTGCACCAAGTTAAACTACTCATTTTTCTACCCCATTTAAATATAAAGTTTATTAAATTTGGAGCTACGGTTAATTAGTTATGAATTAAACCATTTTAACATGTTATTTGAACAAATTAATGCGAACAACAATTTTAAACATTTTAAACATGGATGAAAGTTGCAGATTATGAATCTAGACATAATTCTAAGCATTTTTCATATATGACATGGTTTATTTGGATGCATGGATATTTAGTTATTAACAAATCAAAACGATGGCATTTCTAGAATTATGCATGCACTGGATGTATGACAAAATCACATAATTGAAAAAAAATGTTGCGGGCCGAATGCAATGCACTATGCAAGGCCCCAGACGGATCTAGCCTGAAATGGCTGAGTGCGTGGGAGCAAAAATAAAAGGAAACATGGGCCTCCTGGGACTCGAAGCACAGATCCCCTGGAAGGGTGCTCAATGACTCTCAGTTTGTGTAAACAGTGGGGGGCCAGCTTAAGATGAAGAAGAACAAGGGCTTGATCTTGGGGAGGCAAAAAAATGGTGTAAAAAGGGCAGCGGCCCTTGGGATTTGATGCCTGGTCGCCCGGGCACAAACCTGCTAGTCTAACCAGTAGCAACAGAAGCACACTTGAGATATATATCACAAACAGACTGTATCTGAACCAGCTGTTCGAGCGAACCTAACTGAACATAACTGAAACAAGTTGAAAAAGAAAACAGGGGTGCCTAGGATTTGATCCCAAGACCTTCAGGTAGACGGGCAGAGTACTAGCCAGCTGGGCTAATGCACTTTTCGTGGCATAGAGTGGTTCCGGAGCTACATCACACATGAAGTCAAGTTTATCTGAACCAAACTAAAGAACAAAGACAGAGACAAATCGCTAGCTCTGCCGCCGTGGCTGGGCAAGCATGGCAGCGTGCGCATGAGGATGCGCCTGTGTGCAGTAGGAAATATGTGCGGATGTGTGTGTGGAAGACTGGGCATGCGTGAGGCCATGCCTCGGTGGACATGGTTACGGCCACGGTTGCAAAGTACGGCGAGGCAGGAGACATACGGCAAGCACTAGCGGGCATATACAGCCGCGGCTGCAGCTACAAAACCACGGCGAGAGTGCGGAAGAGGGACGTTGGTGCGTTGTGAGGTGAGATCGTGCAGAGGCTTGGGTGCGCGGGAAGACTCGAGGACGAGCTCAAGGTCACCTCGGACACTGCGGCTGCAGAGGCATGCGAGGCTCAAAACGGCCATGGCGATTCAGTCGGCTGATGCAGACATGGCTGGGCGAGAGGCCCTTGCGCGTGCAACCGCGCGTGTGGGCGTGTGGAGAACATGTGAGGACGCAGCCGTGCGTACGCTGGCGTTGTGTGCTAGGCGTAACTGGAGGCGAACAGAGAACTAAACACTCTGTTTGTCCGCACGGCGAGTGCGCGGCGACGGTTCTTCGGTCACAAGCAGAACGAGGCTACGATGATGGAACCGACAGGGTAACGAGGCTGGGAGGAGCGGCTGCTCACCATGGGCTCGAGGGACACGACGTCGAGGCCGGATACGCAACTACGGAGGCGGGAGGAGGCGCTGATCAGTGGAAGGGCTCGGCGCAGAAAGTCAAAGCAGGGGAAGAAGAGGATGCGGGCGTCGCGGCCTTGGCGTCCCGCGATGCTCCAGAGGACTTCGGGGACGAAGATGAACTTGGCGAAAACTCCTGGACACCTTGGGTCCGCCTGCGTTCGACAGAGAGCATGCTGGCGGTGAACCTTGCTCTCGGACTCGCTCGGAAGGTTTGGGGGCGATGGAAGTGGTGGCTAGGCTCACCTGGCGGCGGCGGAGGGGGGAAAAGTGAAACCCTAGGGGTCGGGGCTGCGACTTTATAGATGCACGGATGGAGGGCTCGGCCACGGGGGCACCGCGGTGGCCATGTACCCCGTCCTTTTACTGTGAGATAGAGCTGCGGGAGGAGGAAGAAAAGGTGAAGAGTGAGGGGGTGACAGGTGGGGTCGCCTAGGTGATCCATGAAGAATTACCAGCGAGAGGGAGAGAAGGGGCAAGCTGGCGCTGGCTGGGCTCCAGGAAGGAGGAGGCCCAAGTGCAGCGCCCAGGTAAGGCCTTTTCCCGTTTTAAATTCTATCTGCAAATAAACAATCAACAGAATATAAGACGGAAATGGCCAGGAGTTTTACACGATGAATTTGAAAGAAGTAGAAATACTTCTGGACTCCTCGAATTATGCAGCATTTGAATAAATTGCTCCGGCAATTTTTTACGACAGAAAAATAATCCAAGTTTGAATTTAATTCAAAATTGAACCATTTTTGAATCTTGCCAAAACAAATCCAAATGATCTAAAATTAGACAGAGAGGCTAAAGGCAAGGTGTAAGATTATCAGGAAATAAATGAACATTAATGTTGGCAGGAGAAATGTCACTTGACATGAAAGCCAAATTTTGAAAGAAAGGAGGAAGTGGATAGGTTGTGCACTTGGGGGAAATTTTTTGATGGAAAAGATGAAGATGGATAGCACACCAACAATACATCAACATGAAGAATGCAACCCACATGATGATCATGATAAAAAGCAATGAAATGATACGAGCACAATGCAACATAACGAGTGAGATGAGCATGGTGCAAGGAGCAAATATATGACAAGGTACTTAACATGATCGTGGCATCAACATAGAGGAATAAAATATGAAAAATAATTATGATAATGCAACAAACAAAATAAACACATGGTAACAATGAAAATAAACGAAAGACGTCTAGCGCATCGGTCTCGGGGCGTTACAACTCTCCTCCACTAACAGAAGATCTCGTCCCGAGATCTTAGGAACGAGACGGAAGGAAAAAAAGGAAGAACAAAGTTCTAGGACAAAAGAGCGAAACAAAAGAATCTCGAGAGGTTAAACAACTTGAAAGAAGAACACAATGGAGACGGACGCGATTGAGAAGGTCCGTTCCAAAAGAGGAACAAGGAACAAACGAGAACCTTGATGGTAGAAAGACATGATACAAGAGCTGAAGGAACAAGAATGAATTCAAAACCACTCCAGTTAAAAGAGAAAATGAATTCGAACGAAGGAATTTGGGTAGCATTCCGGCTGAGCATTGAAGGAATAAGACTTGAACTTGACAAGATATAACTATCCATGATGAGATGAACAAGAAAAATGCTTTTGAAAGAATTGAAAGGATGGAATGAAATGAACAGAGAAGAAGATGACAACTTTCATCATGAATAAATTTGAAAGCATCCTTAGAGGGAAGGGTTGAACGGAGTTGTTGAGAAAATCAACAACAAAAGAATAAGCTTGTCGTGGACTTATTTAAACATCTCAAGACTTGAGGTGAATTATGCCGCAACCAAAAGATTGAATAGCTGAGATGAAGGAAGAAATGCAAAACTCCACTGAAATGGATACGGAGAATTATTAGCACTCGAGAGACAAGAGGATAATGCTTGAGCTTGATCCAAAAGAAAATATGATGAACATGTGAAGAATGATTAAATAATGAAGAAGCACCATGAAGAACTCCGGTAGCGAATGGATGATGATATAGAATCAAGGATGAAAATAATAAGATTAAGCTTGCGATGATTTAGACGGGGATCCAACGAGATAGTCGAGAGAAAACTATGAACTCCGGGAAAGAAAAGATTAAAGCATTTGGAACTAGAATTTATTCATCAAGAATAAACTCCGAAGGAAGGGATTAAACAACTTGATGAAAAGAATAAGGATTATGTTATGCTTATCCTCCACCAATAAATTGATGAGAAGTAATGGACTTGCATATCACTTATTCACGTTGAAAAGATTAAAGAGGAATATATCGCAAACTTGCGACAATCTTCATGAAACGCTGGTAGGATTTGAATGAACGAATGAATTGACATGATAGCACCGGAAAAGAATTGTGGAGCGAATCACCGTAAGAATTGAAGCCGAGTGAAGAAAAAGGAATGAACCATCGGGAAGAATTAAATCGAGTGATGAAAAAGAACAAACCACCGTAAGAATTAAATCGAGTGAACACAAGAGAATGAATCTCCGGGAAGAATAAAGCACTTGGGAAAAATAGAATGACGAGAACGAAGAGATCGTGGACTGATTAAAGAATACTTCAAGAAGCACCGGACGAATGTGAGACGAACGAAGAGGCATCGATGAAGAATATTTGGAGGAGGAAGTTGAAAACTGAGAACGAAGAAATGTTCTGAAATGATGGCCTTCGGAGGAACACAAAGAAAAGAATTCAAGAACTACTCCGGATGAAGGAAAAGAAGAAAGGTTGAACCAACGATGAAAGAATTTGCAAACGATCTTGGAGAAGGCATATGACTGATGGAATCCATACTTACGTCGCACTTGAAAGAATTTCGGAACACTCTGGGAAATTAGAAGAGTCAGGTAAGATCCTGGAAAAGACCTATGGGTTATGAGCCCACCGAAGAGAAAACTCCGTTGGAAGGGATTATTCGAATGATAAATGATGCACCAGAATGATTAAAAGACTCAAAGGAGGTGACACCCTCAAATTAATTGGAATACAGACGAATCTCCTGAGATGTCTTCGGAACTCCGGAATAATTAAATGGTGAGAGATGAACAAGCAAGAGGAAACAATTGAGCCGATGAAAGAATAAGAACAACACCAGAAAACTTGAATTGAAATCCACCGGAAAAGAGGACGAGATGAAGAATGTCAAATGAGAGGAGAATTCGTCGGAGAAGAAAAGAGAAGAATGATGACGAGCTAGACGAGAATTCACCGGTTGAAATAACTGAGGAAAGAATGCAAAGGATTCACACGAAGGATGGATACTTGAATAAGGACTCCGGTCCGAGAAGCGAAAGGGTGGGCGGGTGGGAAAAGAAAAACAACTTCGGAAGGGGAAACAAGACCGGTTGAAAGAACCGAGGATTAACTTGCAAAGAAGAAGAGGGTTAAATCCACTTGACGAGAGATGCACCAGATGAAGAACCGACAACGCAACAAACAAAAACTAACCGTGAGATCCTAAAAATATTGAAGGGGAAGAGGAGTAATTCAAAACACCTACGTCAAGATTCCTCACCAGAGCGACGAAGGGACTAAGGAGTAAGAAGAATTCCTACTCTCCGATAAACTAGACTTCGAAAAAGTTTTCTGCTAGACTCAACAACGGATAGACTACGATCAATCAAGGGGGTTCCTATGGTCGGTCGAGGCTCTGATACCAACTTGTCAGGCCCAAGATGCGATTCTATCCCAATCACGTGACACTTACGTGATTGGGGCACAACCGCATTTCGGGCGCTTAGCAAGATGGATATCATTACATCGTACCATTACATATATACATGGGGAATACAACAATACATACAAGTCACAGGAATACAACATCACCAATACAAGGCATCCGACTACGGACGCAAACATGAAAAGCACAACGACATCCATCTGCTATCCCAGGCTGCCGACCCGGAACACAAACCCAAGACTGAAGAAGAAAAACTCCAACACAATGATCAACGCTCTCACGTCAAGTCATCGGAAACCTGCACCTGCAACTATTGTTGTAGTATCTGTGAGCCACGAGGACTCAGCAATCCCATAACCATGGGTAACAAGACTATCAAAGCTTAAAGGGTAGGAAGAGGTAAAGTGGTGAGGTTGCAGCAGCGGCTAAATAAAAAATGGTGGCTAACTTACGAGTACAAGAATAAGATGAGCATCTACGCAAGCGGTCGCAAACTAGTAGTGATCGCTAAAGATCCTGAACTACCTACGAGACAAACATAACCCCACCGTGTTCTCTTCTCAAAGTGAAAAGAGACAGTCACGGTTACTCACACAGTTGTGTGTTTTACTTCGGATCTTATGTCAAGTTTTCTACAACCGGACATTAACAAATTCCAATCTGCCACATAACCGCGGGCACGGCTTTCGAAAGATCATAACCCTGCAGGGGTGTCCCAACTTAGCCCATCACAAGCTCTCACGATCAGTTGAAGTAATAATAATTATTACCCCTTATCTTAGGGAAATCCGATCAGGCTCGGCATCCCGGTGCACAAGACATTTCGACAATGGTAAAACAAGTCCAGCAAGACCTCTCGGTGTGTCGACACCCTGATAGTAGCCGCCCGTATCTCGTCTCAGGCCACGACCGAATGGGTGATGCTACGGGTAAAACCAGCCCTCGAGTTTCCTCGAGGTGGCCCCGTAGGCTCCCCGTTTGGGACCAACACCATCAGCACTGGCCCCCTGCTATGTAGAAAGAAACTCGGGTAGCGCTAACTCCCTATGCAATTAATTAATTAATTAAGTTGTTATTATGAGCAAATTAAAACCAATGTTGGGCCTTGCTGGAGGAGTTTTATTCAAAGACGAAGTGTCAAGGGGTCCCCATATACCCAACCGTGTAAGGAACGCAAAATCAAGGAACATAATGCCGGTTTATCGGCTCCTAAGGTGGCATGAGGGGAACAAAACACCGAGCAAAAGGCCAAGCCTTCCACCCATGCCCAGTATATAGGTGTGTTAATAATAATAATAATAATGGATATTGTGATATTTCCAAGCATCAAGTTCCAACATGGAACAATCTTCATCTTCACCTGCAACTAACAACGCTATAAGAGGGCTGAGCAAGCGGGTAACATAGTCAACCAATGGTTTTTGCTAGGAATGTGTCAAAGGTTAGATGTTTCATGGCAACAAGGAGAGGGGCTGACAATAAGATGGGTAGCGCGTCATATAACGCTAGCATCGAGACACTAAGCATGGCAATGATAGTAAAGGTATCCAAGGGTATGGTCATCTTGCCTGAGATCCTGCAAGGAAGAAGAACGGGTCCATGAAGAAGACGAAGAAGAAGCCTTGAAGACGAACCACGTGAAGTCGAACGAATCCTCACGATCGCAACGGAACAAGCACTAACGAGAAGAAGCAACCAATACGGTAAACACACAATGCAAGAACATGACAATATGCTCAACCAAGTAGGATGCAAGACAAGTCTATATATGATGCAATACATGGCAAGGTAGGAAGCACTCAAAAACAACATCACCCAACAAGTATTTAGTTCACCCTTGTTGATGTACCCAACAATATTAAATGTTTTTTAAACATGGCAAGAGTGAAGCATATATAAATTATGTATTTAGACAAGTTTAAATGAGGCCGGAACAAGAAACAACAATTCAGGAAAAACCCCATGTGCATATTTCGAATTCGCTATTGTTCTGCCTATAACACAATTTGAAAGTTGTCAAACAGAAAGAGTAATTGCACCAAGTTAAACTACTCATTTTTCTACCCCATTTACATATAAAGTCTATTAAATTTGGAGCTACGGCTAATTAGTTATGAATTAAACCATTTTAACATGTTATTTGAACAAATTAATGTGAACAACAATTTTAAACATTTTAAACATGGATGAAAGTTGCAGATTATGAATCTAGACATAATTCTAAGCATTTTTCATATATGACATGGTTTATTTGGATGCATGGATATTTAGTTATTAACAAATCAAAACGATGGCATTTCTAGAATTATGCATGCACTGGATATATGACAAAATCACATAATTGAAAAAAAAAACGTTGCGGGCCGAATGCAATGCACTGTGCAAGGCCCCAGACGGATCTGGCCCGAAATAGCTGAGTGCGTGGGAGCAAAAATAAAAGGAAACATGGGCCTCCTGGGACTCGAAGCACAGATCCCGTGGAAGGGTGCTCAATGAGACGACCACTAGTATGACTCTGAGTTTGTGTTAACTGTCGGGGGTCAGCTTAAGATGAAGAAGAACAAGGGCTTGATCTTGGGGAGGCAAAAAAATGGTGTAAAAAGGGCAGCGGCCCTTGGGATTTGATCCCTGGTCGCCCGGGCACAAACCTGCTAGTCTAACCAGTAGCAACAGAAGCACATTTGTGATATATATCACAAACAAACTGTATCTAAACCAGCTGTTCGAGCGAACCTAACTGAACATAACTGAAACAAGTTGAAAAAGAAAACAGGGGTGCCTGGGATTTGATCCCAAGACCTTCAGGTAGACGGGCAGAGTACTAGTCAGCTGGGCTAATGCACTTTTCGTGGCATAGAGTGGTTCCGGAGCTACATCACACATGAAGTCAAGTTTATCTGAACCAAACTGAAGAACAAAGACAGAGACAAATCACTAGCTCTACCGCCGTGGCTGGGCAAGCATGGCAGCGTGCGCATGAGGATGCGCCTGTGTGCAGCAGGGAGTATGTGCAGGTGTGTGTGTGGAAGACTGGGCATGCGTGAGGCCAAGCCTCGGTGTACATGGTTACGGCCACGGCTGCAAAGTACGGCGAGGCAGGAGACATACGGCAAGCACTAGCGGGCATATACAGCCGCGGCTGCAGCTACAAAACCACGGCGAGAGTGCGGAAGAGGGACGTTGGTGCGCTGTGAGGTGAGATCGTACAGAGGCTTTGGTGCGTGGGAAGACTCGAGGACGAGCTCGAGGTCACCTCGGACACAGCGGCTGCAGAGGCATGCGAGGCTCAAAACGGCCATGGCAATTCAGTCGGCTGATGCAGACATGGCTAGGCGAGAGGCCCTTGCGCGTGCAACTGCGCGTGTGGGCGTGTGGAGAACATGTGAGGACGCAGTTGTGCGTACGCAGGCGCTGTGTGCTAGGCGTAACTGGAGGCGAACAGAGAACTAGACACTCTGTTTGTCCGCACGGCGAGTGCGCGGTGACGGTTCTTTGGTCACAAGCAGAACGAGGCTACGATGATGGAACCGACAGGGTAACGAGGCTAGGAGGAGCGGCTGCTCACCATGGGCTCGAGGGACACGACGTCGAGGCCGGATATGCAACGACAGAGGCGGGTGGAGGCGCTGATCAGTGGAAGGGCTCGGCGCAGAAAGTCAAAGCAGGGGAAGAAGAGGATGCGGGCGTTGCGGCTTTGGCGTCCCGCGGCGCTGCAGAGATGAACTTGGAGAAAACTCCTGGACACCTTGGCTCTGCCTGTGTTCGACGGAGAGCATGCTGGCGGCGAACCTTGCTCTCTGACTCGCTCGGAAGGTTTGGGGCGATGGAAGTGGTTGCTAGGCTCACCTGGCGGCGGCGGAGGGGGGAAAAGTGAATCACTAGGGGTTGGGGCTGTGACTTTATAGATGCACGGATGGAGGGCTCGGCCACGGGGGCGCCGCGGTGGCCATGTACCCCGTCCTTTTACTGTGAGAGAGAGCTGCGGGAGGAGGAAGAAAAGGTGAAGAGTTAGGGGGTGAAAGGTGGGGCCGCCTAGGTGATCCATGAAGAATTACCAGCGAGAGGGAGAGAAGGGGCACGCTGGCACTGGCTGGGCTCCGGGAAGGAGTAGGCCCAAGTGCAGCGCCCGGGTAAGGCCTTTTCCCGTTTTAAATTCTTTCTGCAAATAAACAATCAATAGAATATAAGACAGAAATGGCCAGGGGTTTTACGTGATGAATTTGAAAGAAGTAGAAATACTTCTGGACTCCTCGAATTATGCAGCATCTGAATAAATTGCTCCGGCAATTTTTTTACGACAGAAAAATAATCCAAGTTTGAATTTAATTCAAAATTGAACCATTTTTGAATCTTGCCAAAACAAATCTAAATGATCTAAAGTTAGACAGAGAGGCTAAAGGCAAGGTGTAAGATTATCAGGAAATAAATGAACATTAATGGAGGCAGGAGAAATGTCACTTGACATGAAAGCCAAATTTTGATAGAAAGGAGGAAGTGGATAGGTTGTGCACTTGGGGGAAAATGTTGATGGAAAAGATGAAGATGGATAGCACACCAACAATACATCAACATGAAGAATGCAACCCACATGATGATCATGATAAAAAGCAATGAAATGATACGAGCACAATGCAACATAACGAGTGAGATGAGCATGGTGCAAGGAGCAAATATATGACAAGGCACTTAACATGATCATGGCATCAACATAGAGAAATAAAATATGAAAAATAATTATGATAATGCAACAAACAAAATAAACACATGGTAACAATGGAAATAAACGGAAGACGTCTAGCGCATCGGTCTCGGGGCGTTACAACTCTCCTCCACTAACAGAAGATCTCGTCCCGAGATCTTAGGAACGAGACGGAAGGAAACAAAAGGAAGAACAAAGTTCTAGGACAAAAGAGCGAAACAAAAGAATCTCGAGAGGTTAAACAACTTGAAAGAAGAACACAATGGAGATGGACGCGATTGAGAAGGTCCGTTCCAAAAGAGGAACAATGAACAAACGAGAACCTTGATGGTAGAAAGACATGATACAAGAGCTGAAGGAACAAGAATGAATTCAAAACCATTCCGGTTAAAAGAGAAAATGAATTCGAACGAAGGAATTTGGGTAAGGTGAATTTCTTCTTGCAAGGAAGTTGCATCATTGAGCCCGAGGGACTTCGAGAGCTTGACGAATCTGACTTCGGCTCCTAGCCAATCATCACGATATCGGTCAAATTCATCACTGAGACCTTTGATTTCAGTCTGTAGCTTCACAAGGTCCTAAGGTGACATGTTCATAACATTTTTCTTCAAGAAACGTTCTTTCTTGTACGGGTCCTTCTTGGTTTTTCTGGCTTGTTCAATCTTCCATTTCTCTACACCAATGAAGGCGGCCAACATGTGACTTTGACCAGGAGTGAGGTTCAAGTCAGGGAGTGGAGTGTTGGGATCCTTGTGCCATAGATCAATATAATCGAGGATTTTCTTGGGATCCAGCATGAGAGGCACAACGCTGCCTTTGGTTCTAGCAGCCTTTAGTTGTCTATCCCTGATGATCTCAGCAAGTTCCTCATCATCAGCTTCATCGTCATTAGATAGAACTTGGAATGCCACTTTCTTATTTTGAGGACTAAAGGCTGCTAGAACTTGGAATGCAACTTTCTTGTACGGGTCCTTCTTGGTTTTTCTGGCTTGTTCAATCTTCCATTTCTCTACACCAATGAAGGCGGCCAACATGTGACTTTGACCAGGAGTGAGGTTCAAGTCAGGGAGTGGAGTGTTGGGATCCTTGTGCCATAGATCAATATAATCAAGGATTTTCTTGGGATCCAGCATGAGAGGCACAACGCTGCCTTTGGTTCTAGCAGCCTTTAGTTGTCTATCCCTGATGATCTCAGCAAGTTCCTCATCATCAGCTTCATCGTCATTAGATAGAACTTGGAATGCCACTTTCTTATTTTGAGGACTTGGCCTCTTTCCACGTCCTGCAGTGGTCTTGACCTTTAGCAGCGTTGGACTAGTTGAAGATTGTGGAGGAGCTGAGAAAGTTGCAGAAGCTCCGGAGGCTACAGAGAAGCCTGCAGTTCACTGACATGTTACAAGGTGCACGGGTGTTGAGGACTTTGCAACAGCAGCAGAAGATTTTGAACCAACTAAGGGGATTGGCATAGCCCTTGAGGAAGTTGCTTGAGGAATATGCCCTGAGGGCTTTGACATTAAAGAACTTGGTTTAACAGCAGATTTCTTCAGCATAGCCTTCCTTGGCTCACTGGCAAAGGCCTTAGCAGCAGCAGTATCCTCATTGAATTTCTTCACAACTTCTTTTGCAACTTTCTGAAGCTTTGCTTGGTGCTTGGCCCATTCCTAAGGAAATTCCACACCACATCTGATGCTGGTGGGATAAGCTATTTGTCCAGTAGCCAAAGGAGGTCTTGGACCTGGAGGGTTTACTGCGAACTTCTTCATTTATTTTGGAGTAACATAGCGGTACTCCCTCCATTCCTTAGACCATCTCCGTTCAATTCTTTGTATGGGCACTTCGCGCTGATTCTTATTTTCTTTGCCATGAGTTGCTTTAACAGGAGTGCAATATTCATCATAGATATCCTCAGGGATTTCAAACGACGTCTTTGTCTTTAACCTCTTGCCTCGCTTCTAAGGTCTTTTCCCATCTGCCATTTTCCTCACTTGAGGATTTTGAACTATGTATGTTTCTGAGGAAGTATGCAATTTTTCTTTGAGGAACGCTGCAAATGAATTAATTTGATGAGAACCTAGAGATTTAGCAGCGGACATTTTGTACCTGTAAACAGAGTATAGGTGCGAAGAATTTGGAGAGGTCATATGCACTCTCAGAATTTTTTCAAAAGTATCAGGTTTGAGGAATTTTACCATAGGTGTCTTGATTAATTTCACTAAGCGTTCTTGACTTTGGTTCTAGAGTTGTATAGATTTGAAAATCCACACAATTGAGGAATCTTGAAGAAAAAGCATAGCTTAGGGAAAGAAATCAAGGAACATAAGCATTTCGGTGTTTTAAGGAGTGTGAAGTTGAAGAATAAGCACCTTTTGAAGATTTTGTGGAAATCCCGAGTATCAAAGAAGGGCAATGAAATTAGATTTTAATTAGCCTTGACGAAGAACACGACGAACTAGGAGTGGAGATGGAGAAGCTCGTTGGTCTAGATCTCCCACACCCTAACTTGGCGGCGGGAGACAGCTACGGCGGTAGCGGAGTGAAGATTTCTACGGCCGGCGCGAGTACGACGTCGACGAGGTCGAGGCAGTGAAGCTCTTCGTTGTCGGCGACGATGGAGAGTAGTGGCGGCGCTAGGTCTGAGAGCTCGAGCGAGGAGAGTAGTAGCCGAGCAGAGTAATTGAGGTCTTAGGAAGGGGAGGGGTGTTTATAACCACGGTGAAAAACTACTCATTCGAAGATATTGGACAAACTTGCCCCTGTCCCTTGCTATCCTATGGCGGCGCTAGGTCTGAGAGCTCGAGCGAGGAGAGTAGTAGCCGAGCAGAGTAATTGAGGTCTTAGGAAGGGGAGGGGTGTTTATAACCACGGTGAAAAACTACTCATTCGAAGATATTGGACAAACTTGCCCCTGTCCCTTGCTATCCTAACGACACGTGTCACCCACATACTGAGAGGTGGAGATCGTGGAGGATCATGGGTGAGTTGTTTAATCCATCGTGGGAAGCGGAACGGTTTGAGCGGTAACATCCAAAAATATGATAAGAAAATTTCAAAGTGTCATTCGCAAATTCTTCAGTTGTCAAGGACACAATGAAGATTTTGAACGGGTTTCAAATAGACCGCCTATGAATAATTTCTGAATAGACTAGTTTGAGTTTAGCATAGGAACGGGTCCGATCACATTCACTTAGAGGGAAAAATCAACTTGAAGAATTAGCAATAAGTGAATGTTGTTGAGGACATGAAAACTCAAAACATATATTGTGTGTGTGTGTGTGTGTGTGTGTGTGTGTGTGTGTGTGTATATATATATATATATATATATATATATATATATATATATATATATATATATATATATATATATATATATATATATAGCCAATGAAGAACTCAAGCGAAAAGTTGAAGAAATTGCAAATTTGGGGAATTTAAAAATTTGAAGATTTTGCAAAAATGAAGGAATACTCAAATTTCAACTTTCGTTGGTGGCGTGACCCACCGTATAAGAATGATGATTTTAGACATCGCGTACAATTGTCGTAGGGCTCTGAGAATCAAATTCTTCATTAATTTCTTCACACTTAGAGGGTTAGTCTTCATTGTTCGAAGAAAAACGTTACTTCGTGTGTTGCACATCTAAGTCATCAATTTTGCATAAGTGTTGGGATATGTGTCCTTTCAAAGAACATTCGAAGATTCTAAGATATTTAGCTCACACCGGCTTGCAAAATCTCTTTTCATCCAAGGGCTTTGTGAAGATATCTGTCGGCGATTCTTCGGTCTTCACGTGGTAAATGAAGATGTTGCCCTTGAACACATGGTCATGAAGAAAATGATGATGAATCTGGATGTGCTTTGTCTTCGAGTGCTGGACTGGGTGGTTAGCAATCTTGATGGAAATCTCATTGTCGCAGTAGAGAGGCACATTCTTCATGTTGATGCCGTAATCCTTGAGACTTTACTTCATCCATAGTAACTGAGCACAACATGAACCAACACCAATGTACTCAGCTTTAGCAGTATACAGTGATACACAGTTCTGCTTCTTCGAGGACTAGCATACTAAGGATCGTCCAAGGAAATGACATGTGCTGGATGTTGACTTGCGATCCACTTGATCACTAGCATAGTCAGAGTCATAATATCCAATAAGATCAAAATCAAAGCCCTTGGGATACCATAATCCAAGTATTGGTGTGTGAGCTAGATATCGAAGAATATGCTTCACAACCTTATGGTGCGATTCGTTCGATGTAGCTTGAAAATGGGCACACATGCAAACACTAAGCATAATATCTGGCCTAGATGCACATAGAGACAATAAAGAGCCAATCATGGAGCGATATACGTTTTGATCAAAATATTTACCATTTTCGTTGGTGCAGAGATGGCCATTTGTGGGCATAGGGATTTTGACGCCTTTGCAATCTTGCATGCCGAATTTCCTTGGTACATATTTGAGGTATTTCTCTTGAGATATGAAGATGCCATTGCATTGTTGACGAATTTGAAGACCTAAGAAGAATTTCAATTCTCCCATCATAGAAATTTGATATTCTTCACTCATCATGTAGGCAAATTCGTCACTGTAACGTTTGTCAGTACAACCAAAGATAATATCGTCTACATATATTTGGCACACAAATAATTCATCATCATAAGTTTTGGTGAAAATAATTTGGTCAAGTGAAATGGATTTGAATCCTTTCTTCATGAGGAATTCCTTCAGAGTGTAATACCACGCCAAAGGGGCCTACTTGAGGCCATAGAGGGCCTTCTTGAGTCTGAAGACTTTGTCAGTATGTTTGGGATCTTCAAAACCTGGGGGTTGAGCAACATATACTTCTTCCTCAAGCTTACCATTGAGGAATGCACTTTTCACATCCATTTGATATAAGATGATATTATGATGGTTAGCATAAGAAAGTTGTATACTCATAGCTTCAAGTCTAGCAACAGGTGCAAAAGTTTCATCGAATTCAATTCCCTCAAGCTGTGTGTAGCCCTGAGCTACAAGACGAGCCTTGTTCTTCACCACTAGGCCATTTTCATCTTGCTTGTTGTGATAGATCCATTTGGTACCGATGACATTGTGCTTGCGTGGATCTGGTCACATGATGAGTTCCCACACGTTGTTGAGCTCGGATTGATGCAATTTCTCTTGCATAGCTTGAATCCACTCAGGTTCCAGAAATGCCTCATCAAGTTTGGTGCGCTCTATGATAGAGACAAAAGCTAAGTGCCCACAAAATTTAGATATGTGTGAAGCTTTTGAGCGTGTGAGAGGACCTCGTGCGCAGATGTCATCGACCATTTTCTCAATATGCACTTCTTTTGCCACTCGAGGATGAGCAAGTTGACGACTTTGGTTTGGCTGAGCATTTTCTTCAGCAACAGTTTCTTCAGGTGCACCTGTATTATTTTCTTCATGGTGTGGAATGACTTCTTCAGCAGGTTCTTCGGTGGGTATGATATCCTCAGTAGCCTTGCACTTAATGGATTTCTCGGGAGGTATTTCATCTGACACAGGAGGCAGGTGCTCTTTTTGTGAGCCATTAGTTTCGTCGAACCGCACATCTATAGTTTCAACAACCTTGTGATGATGGGTGTTGAAGACTCTGTAGGTGTGCGAGTCCTTTCCATAACCATGCATAAAATCTTGATGTTCTTTGGGTGCAAATTTAGAACTGTGATGAGTCTTTAATCCAACATTTAGCACCGAAGGCTTTGAAATAACTCACATTGGGTTTCTTGTCAGTGAGGAGTTCATATGAGGTTTTCTTGAGGAGTTTGTGGAGGTATACCATGTTGATGATGTGCCACACAGTATTGATATCCTCAGGCCAGAAATGAAGAGGTGTCTTGTATTCATCATGCATAGTGCGAGCCATCTCAACAAGAGTCATGTTCTTGCGCTCCACGACGCCATTCTGCTGAGGAGTGTATGGGGTAGATAACTGATGAGTAATACCAAGTTCACTAAGATAGTCATCGAGACCAGTGTTCTTGAACTCAGTCCCATTGTCTCTTCGGATATGCTTGATCTTCACACTGAAATTTGTAGAGGCCCTTGAGAAAAATCGCTTGAAGATTTCTTGCACTTCATGTTTAAATGTGATGATATGCACCCACGTATAATGAGAATAATCATCAACAATAACAAAGTCATATAGAGATGCTGTATTTGCTAGTGCTGAATAATGAGTAGGGCCAAAGAGGTCCATGTGAAGAAGTTCAAAAGGACGAGTGGTAGTCATGATAGTCTTCGAGGGATGCTTGGATTTGATCATATTTCCCGCTTTGCAAGCCCCATAAAGATGATCTTTGAGGAATTTGACACCCTCAATACCAATGATGTGCTTCTTCTTCACGAGCGATTTCAAGTTCCTCATGCCAGCATGACTGAGTCGTTGATGCCATAGCCATCCTTCTGAAGCTTTTGCAAGTAGACATGTGGCAAGTTGTAGTCCTCTAGGGAAATCAACAATATACAGGTCTCCTCTCTTAAAGCCTTAGAATACTTTGGAGTGGTCAGATTCTAAGACTACAACATAGCGATATTTGCCAAAGACGACAGCCATATCAAGATCACAAAGCATTGAGACAAACATGAGGTTGAATCCAAGAGACTTGACAAGCATGACTTTGTCCATGTGTCGATCTTTCGAGATTGCAACCTTACCTAGACCCAATACCTTGCTTTTTCCTCTGTCAGCGTAGGTGATATGCTTCATATGCGATGGAGATAAAGCAGAGTCTATCAATAAGTTCTTATCACCGGTCATGTGATTTGTACATCCACTCTCGAGGATCCACTCAGTAGGTTTGAGAGATTCACCCCATAGATGAATTAGTGCAACTTACGTACTCATAGACTTCATAGTGAAGAATATGACACCAAGTTCATCAGAATGAATTGCGTCAAGCATTGCAATAGAGATAGTAGTATAAGGACGTGAGAAATGAATGACTCATTTCTTCATCATTAGCTTGCGTCCTTTCAAGCATACTCAGGTCTCCAGCAAATTCTTCAGACATTTAAGTTCATCTGGAGACCTGACCTTGCATAAAAGATTAGTTCTTTTTCTTCACCACCCACATCTAGAGGGGTGGCAAAGAATTCATCATTCTGCGTGCTCCATAAGAAAAAGGTGGCACTGAAGCCAGAGCACTTTGTTTCACAATGGAGGGGTTAGAGTATGAATATGAGTAAGCAGAGAAACTCTTTAAGGACTTATGAACATAATGATTTGAAGAATAATGCACATATTCATAACTCTTAGACTTTCCATGCGAAACAAAAGCATTAGCACTATGATGTTCATATGAGGAATTTGATCCATGTGAGGACTTTGATCCATATGAAGAATTTGATCTAGGATTCCCGTTCTTCACAGGTGGTGTCATGAGGACATTCACTTGAAGATTTTCAAGGTACCTTTGGAAACCCAGATTTTCTTCATAGGGGGACCATTCCCGTAGTTAGTTCCAACATATCTAGAAAATACTTCACCATTCTGATTTTTGAACAGTTTATAGTTGGAGTCAAATGACTCATCAGATGAATATGAAGATTCACATGTAAAGCCAGATAAAGTAGATGGATCTACGGGAGGTCCTTTTGCAGCAACCCATGAGGTTTTTGGATACTGCTCTATCGGTGTCCTGGGAACCAGGGTACCCAGACTTGCTTGCCTGCGGCCCGTATGGCATGGCTCCCCCTCAGGCCTGGTATGGCCCATCTTCAGCATCGACAGTCAAGACCCTCGCGAGGGGCCAAGCCTCACGGGGAGAACGACGCTAAGACCTCCGGAAGGGGCAGCCTCATCTGGCTGGCTCCTGAGGAGCGGAGAACTCTATGCAACCCCCAACTCGCGAGGTTTGCATGCCGCAAGCCATGAAGACCAAGGCCAGGCGGGCGCCAGCGGGCGCAGTACAATAGTTTCCTCTTTGATTCTAAGGAAGTAGGCTTAGACGCAGAGTCCCGAGGAATGTGCCAAAGGTTTCCATTTCCATGCAACAAGACCAAGATCGCCTGGACGGCAGGACGGAGGTCATCGCCGAGCCCACCGTGGCGTCAACATCAGAGGCTTTGCAGGCGAAGACCACCTTTAGTCAGGATAAAATGTACTAGTTGTCTCCCTTCAAAATAGGTCGTTGTGGGATCCCTTCCCGCCAACATCTCGGGGGAAGTGGACCAAGGCCACTATATAAGTAGGATAGCCACCACCCAGCAAGGGGACGGATCATTCAGACCTTCCTCTCCACGACAAAACAAGAACACTCCTCCGGAGGTTGTTCACCCATTGTACTAGTTCATCCTCAGCCCATCTTGAGGCTAATACACCACACTGCTGGACTAGGGCCACTCACCGCTAGGTGGCCTGAACCAGGATAAACTGCCTCATGTCTCTTTTACATTCCTATTCATCAAGCTAGTTCATGGGACGACGAGTAGGCAGATAGGCAAAGTTGATTTCTTCGGATGTACCCCACTGTTCAAACCTAGAAGGGTTTTGCGGAGCCCTGAATCCAACATTTGGTGCGCCAGGTAGGGGTGCGTGCTGAGGATCCACTCTCCCCATCACTATGCTCCACCCACGCCATATAGCTCCACACATAGCGCACATCGCGCTGCCCACCGGACCGCAAGCGACATTCGGGGGAAGAGCGGGCATCCAAGCCCTCTCCCCCGCTTTGCGACAAGTGCAGTGGCCGCCAAAGTTTAGGCCGACACTGCTGTCGGTGTCAAAACCAGTAGATGTTAGGTAGGGGTGCCCAAGCTATACGTCTAAGGATCAATGGTAACAGGAGACTGGGGACACGATATTTACCCAGGTCTAGGCCCTCTCGATCGAGGTAATACCCTACTTCCAGCTTGATTGATCTTGATGAATATGGGGTTACAAGAGTTGATCTACCTCGAGATCGTACTTGCTAAACCCTAAAAGTCTAGCCTATGTGATATGATTTTGTCCCCCTCTACGGACTAGACCCCTCGGCTTATATACACGCCGGAAGGAGCCTAGCGTTACAAAGGTGACTTGGGTAGGAAGGAATCTTTACATACGGACATATTTCTTGCCCTACTACATACATAGGAGTCCTAACCGAATACGGGGGAGGGCCTTCTGCTTCTATCTTCGTGGCCCATCAATTCGGCCCAGCATAAATGGCTCGGACGCCTGAGGACCCCTAAATACAGGACTCCCTCAGTAGCTCCTGGACTTGCCTTCAAGGACGAGGTTGTATCCGGCTTCATGTCTGCGGTCTTCCAAGGTGAGTCCTCCTTTGGATTAGATGATAGTTCGGATCCATATTTAATATTACATCCTATTGATTCCTTGGCGCCGTCGTCTTCGCTTCCATGTGTCAGATGAATGCGAACCGCTGGGTATTTTTACAATTAACCCCTCGACTGCGTAAGGATGGCGCCTATTTAAAGAGACTAGATCTCAGATAACATCCCATTCCACACGGAAAAATCCTAGTAGCAGGTCACAGGGGCGCCGGAGCTTGTCAGAAACGAGTCTGTTGCGGCGGCAGGAGTATGGCCTCGACGACGGGGCTAGCTAGCAGACGCAAAAGCCGGGGGGGTTAAGGGAGAGTGCGGCGGATCTCACAATGGGCCGGTAGAGTCGCTTAGCGAGCTTGGGGATGCGCTGATGACGGCATACGATCGCCGGAGATCTTCAGGTTCGAGGGTTGACGAAGCGGGCAAGGACGACGGTATGGGGCTCCCACCGTCGTGTGGCTCGGTGATGAGGAAGAGGGTGTCTCGGCGGATCTTGCAAACACGATGGAAAGGCGTGGCGGTGGCTGAGGCCACGACAACAGCGAGCGCTGGTGGTGGCGTTCGGTTGCGGGAGAGAGAGAGGGTGGTAGAGGAGGGGATGAGCACGAGAGAGAGAGAGAGAGAGAGAGAGAGAGAGTAAGAGGGGCCTTGGGGGTGCGTGGTGTCTCCAGGGAGCCGCATAAGGTAGCCGGGAGGTAGGAGATGGCCTGGGAGTGTGCTCGCGCGCGCTAGGCACACGCTCTGCGTACGACTGGCTCATGGTAAGGGACGACTGACACTTGGTCCAGATGGGCCGCGCAGTGCAAGGCCGCCAGGTTTGTTGGCAAAGGTCGGTTTTCTTTCCTTTTTTTGTTTTGTAAATTTTGTAGTTTGTTTTGATTTGTTTTTTAAACCAAATCATTTTATATAATTCTAAAAATATTTTTGGTCACTCTTTGAGTTAATCCAGTGTCCCTCAATAATTCTCAAAATATTTGGAGCTATCAAAATTATTATAGATTAAATTGGCCCCAACTCAAATACAATATGAGTTAATTCAAATTCCAAAATGACCTAGAAAAATGTGCACCATTTTTGGATTAGGTTTCCACTTGTGCCATAAATCATGAACATTTTTGTAGGGCATTTTGGGTTTATTGAAAAAGATTTTACTTGAACCTATTTGGATTAATTTGATGCGACGGTTTGGATCAATCCCCATTTCAAATTTAAATTCAATTTAAACATGATGCACCCAAGAAGGGCTAGCCTACTGCATACCAGAACTAGGGATCTGACAAAGAAGACGGATGACGTACTTGCTAGACATTTCTTTTGGCTAAAGATGAGACAGGATGTTGAGGGTTTTGTTGCTCACTGCACTACATATCAAAAAGCTAAGTCACGACTCAATCCTCATGGTTTATATATGCCTTTGCATGTACCTAGTGTTCCTTGGGAAGATATATCTATGGACATTGTTTTGGGTTTACCTCGAACAAAAAAGGGGAGGGATATATAGCATATTTGTTGTCATGGATAGATTTTCGAGAATTGCACACTTCATACCATGTCATAAAAGCGATGATGATGCTAATGTTGCTGATTTGTTCTTTCATGAAATTATTCGCTTCCATGGTGTGCCAAATACTATTGTTTCAGATCGTGATACTAAATTTCATAGCCACTTTTGGAGATATTTATGGGCTAAGTTGGGGACCAAAGTGCTTTTAGTACTACATGTCACCCCCAAACTGATGGACAAACTAAAGTAGTCAATATAACTTTGTCTACTATGCTTAGGGCTGTTTCGAAGAATAACAAAAAAATGTGGGAAGAATGCTTGCGTCATATTGAATTTGGTTATAATCATTCACTAGATTCTACTACTAAGATGTGCCCTTTTCAAATTGTGTATTATTTCTTACCTCGTGCACCCATTGATTTGTTGCCTCTTCCCTCTTCACAGAAGGTTAATTTTGATGCTAAACAACATGCTAAATTGATCTTAAAAATGCATGAGTTAACTAAGGAAAATATTGAGCAGATGAATGCTAAATATGAACTTGCTAGAGAGAAGGGCAGAAAACATGTTGTCTTTGCAACTGGAGATATTGTTTGGTTACATTTGCGTAAGGGTAGGTTTTCTGATTTGCGCAAGACAAATCTAATGAAGCTAAGATCATCTCCAGCCGTTGTGCCCCCAAGAAGCGCCGAAAACTACCGCCTGGGGGCGAGTCGGCGCTAGTTTCGGCTTGGGTGCCAGTGCGTTCCCAGTCGCCGCCCCCCCAGGTCGCCCCCAAGCGCCGATATCGGCCCAGTTTCGGCGGTTTCAGCGCATTTTCGGCACTTTCAGCCCATTTCCGGCGCAAAACGGCCCAGGCTCGACGTCCTCATAGATAGTTCACATATAGTTCACATAGATAGATAGATAGATAGTTCACATAATCTTAATCCTACGATAGATAGATAATAGATAGTTCACATAGTCTTCTCGTACGAACTACTACTACTAGTCATTCTTCGACTCGGACTCTGCCACGGTGATGTCCTCCTCCGACGTCTCAGCGTAGGCGTTAAGGAACCGCTCGTTGGTGGAGTCCCAGGAGGACGCATCTCCTAGCTTGATGTTGAACTTAGCGACCACCTTCCGCGCTCGCTTGTCCTCGCGATAAGCCGCTCGCTCCTTCCTCCTCTTCTTCCTCTTCGCCCTCTTCTCGGCCAAGAACTGGTGCTTGTTGATGATTTATTGCGGGAAGTTTTGGCGCCACGTTGCCATGGCTTCCTCGTCCATCTCGGCCAGGTTAAGACGGTGCGTCCGCCTACGGTTCTTCCGACGATCTTTGTCGGTGATAAGCCGCGGGGGAGGCGCCAACTCCTGTGCCCGCTCCCGAGTCAGCACGTCCGTGAAGTTCATGTCCCAATGGGAACGCCGGAGGCGTCACGCCGCAGCGTCGTACGCGCGGGCACCCTCCTGAGCGGTGTCGAAGGTTCCGAGGCCGAGGCGCACGTCGCCCGACTGAATCTCGGCGGAGTAGGTGCCTGACGGCCGAACCCGGATGCCGCGGTAGCCCGCAGCTCCCCGGCGGCGAGGCGGCATGGGGACAAAGTGCGCACCTGCGACGAAGTAGCGAGCGGCGGAGGAAGCGGTGAAGCTCGCGGGGAAGTGTGCAGAGTGCGGGGGGCGATGTGCTGCGGTGGCGTTCACCGGCGAGGTGGGCGGCTTTTATAGCCGGAGCTCGGGCGGCGAGAGGCGCATGCCAGGCGACGCATGGCGGGCTCCCGTGGCGCCGGGCGACGCAACGGTTCGTTGCGCGGCATCAATGGGCAGGCTGACCGATCAATGCAGGCGACGGCGCGGCAGTGCGGCAGCTTTGGCATTGATTCCCGCGGGAACTGAGGCGATGAGGACGACGAAGCAACGCGTCGCTGACAGAGCGGGCCCATCACATTCGCGCCAAAAACGCCCCGTCCGGCGCCCCCAGGCGACCCCCAGCGCCCCGGGTTCGGGTTGGGTCCGCCGGCGCCAGTTTCGGCCCAAACCGGCGATTTTCGGCGTCTTGGCGGCACGACTGGGCATTTTTTCGGCACCGGCGCCTAAAAAGTGCCCTGGGGGGGCCTGTTGGGGGCGTGGCTGGAGATGCTCTAATGCCACGTGATGATGGTCTTTTTAAGGTGTTAGAGAAAATAAATGATAATGCATATAAACTTGAGGTGTCTGCAGATTTTGGGATTAGTCCCACTTTTAACATTACAGATTTGAAGCCTTATTTGGGTGAGGATGATGAGCTTCTATCGAGGACGACTTCATTTCAAGAAGGGGAGGATGATGAGGACATCAATACCATTGTTACACCCACAAACCCTACCGCTATACATACTGGGCCAATTACTAGAGATCATGCACGCCAATTAAATTACCAGGTACTTTAGTTTCTCAATACTGATTCTAATGTTCATGAGAATATGATGCTGCCTAAATTGGATATATTTGCTTTTCGTACAAATGATCTGCCTAGCTTGGACAAGAAGGATGAACATTGGAGAAAGATCAAGCATGGAAATGAGGACATGCGCAAGGGGAACAAGAATGGAGTTTCAAGTGGTGATTTGAGGACTCCAAAGCCACCATAATGTGTGCATGAAGGCTTTGAAGAAAGACACAAGATGCTACTTCATAAATTTTGTCTGAAGGCTATTACAGGTGCGGTGTCACCTTATTATTGGGCCAGGCCCATGTAATTTCAAATTACTTCGGTATAGGCTGTTTTTAGAGTCTGTATGTGCGGGGAAACAGAGTTAGGGTTGGTTTCGGACCCTCCTCCGAGGTGTCACGGAATTCCCCCATACTACTACATATATACCTCATGGAGAGTTCGATCCTGGCTCAGGATGAACGCTAGCGGCATGTCTAACACATGCAAGTCGAATGGGAAGTGGTGTTTCAAATGGCGAACGGGTGAGTAACGTGTAAGAACCTGCACTTGGGAGGGGAACAACAACTGGAAATAGTTGCTAATACCCCGTAGGCTGAGGAGCAAAAGGAGAAATCCGCCCAAGGAGGGGCTCGCGTCTGATTAGCTAGTTGGTGAGGTAATAGCTTACCAAGGCGATGATCAGTAGTTGGTCCGCGAGGATGATCAGCCACACCCCTTAGGGCATCGTTTAGACTTTCGGTTTTGTTTAGATTAAAATTCGCCATAGCTGCAACTTCACGTACTTCATTTGTGTTCAACGACTAGACAAAGGCGTCACAAAACCCCAGCTAAACCAATAAAGCTTTCCTCTTAAATTCGCAATATCCAGATTGCAATCTCAGTTTCATGCTTGTTCTATGTTTTCGTGCAGAAGTGAGACCCTCGTGGTCAGGTTGACCGTGCTCCGGCGTGGTTAATAACCTCTTAGAGTTTGTTTAGCGATTGATAAGGCACGACGTATTCGCACGTTCGTAGTAAGAACGTCAAAGTCTACTGCACCAAAAATGATAGCCACCATCACATCAAAAGATGTGACACCTTCACCTCTATCACAAAGGGGTCTGACAAAAGGCCACGGAGACAAGGGGATTTTGGTGGGCTTAGGGAAAAGAGAGAAGAGATCGGTCTGGTGGATCTGAGAGACAAGGAAGAAGCGGCAACTACAAACGGTCCACGAGTTTTATGAAAAATGACGGCAACGGAGTGCCGATGCAATGCCAATGATGCGATGAACAACGCAAAAAACAAATTATTAAAACTGCTATCACGAAAACATGGAAGGCATATGGAGCATCGGTCTCGGCTGTTACAAGCACATACTATTATATCTCCGAAGTGAGTGCCAAGTGCGCAAATCATAGCATCTTGTGGCAACCCACTAAATCATCATTCGGCTATGTTAAGACACGATTGTCTGGAGGAAGAGAACCATGTATACAATTGTTATTAGATAGCATGACAAGCACCCATACAACTTAACTTCCGTAATGTCGGATTCCGAGACTCCGCAAACCCAAAGAGGTTCGAACTCTAGGGCGTGTGCGAGGTATCACTTCTCCGACGCGCTCCGGTTGCTAAGGCTAAGGATCTGGCTAACTGACCGTTGGGGACGAGGTATGAGGGAGTCACACAGGGATTTACCCAGGTTTGGAACACCTTGCGGTGTAAAACCCTACTCCTGCTTTGTGGTGCATTGGCCTCACGAGGAGGCTGAATATGAACTGCTACAGTGGGCGAGTTTCCTTGGGAGGGCTCGAGAGGCGTATGCGGGTTCGATCTCCCCCCTTCTACCTTGGATCTTGGTCCCTATTTTGGTGGCTTAGGTTCTTTTCCCGCATCATTCGGGCGGGAAGGGATCCCACAATGGCCAATTTCGAATGGGGACAAGAGGTACACCTTATCCCGGTTGAAGATGATCTTCGCCTGCAATGTCTCTGATCATGACGCAGGGGTGGGCTCGGTCTCCTTAGCACCGAAGAGGAGCAAATCCAACTTGAGAGATCCTTTCCAAGTGTTGATTGGTTGAATTTGAGATTTGAAGATCTTGTTATTCCTTTGGATCCAAAGTTGCCAGCATCCCATGATTGTAAGATCCATAGCAACAGGAGTTGGGAGAGCTCGAAGTGGTGAACTGGTTTCATCATAAGCATAGATTAATCTATTTCTGAGAGGAGCTATGCAGTCCCATCAATTTAGAGCAAAAGGACAGTCCCATAATAGGTGAATACAAGTTTCCTCAGTCCTAGTGTTACACATTTCACATTTGTAAGAAGGGACAAGGAAGGATTTCCTCTGTAGAATATTGTTGGCATTGTTTCTATCATGCAACAAAAGCCAGCAAAAAGTTTGTATCTTAACATGGCATAGTTCTTCTAGAGTTTCTTGAAAATTGGTGCAGTGACTTGTCCTGTGGTGAACCTCCTATAGAGCTTTATGGAGGCAAAAAGATTACCCCATGGGTATTTCCAACTGTCATGGACATCTCAAAGTTGAATTGACAGGCAGCTATTTTGAATGTTTCTGAAGCTGATGAAAAGCTTCCACTAAAAGTGGATTTGAAATAAAGAGAGCAGACCAGGTGCTTGGAGAAATTGCTTATAGTCACGTTTTGCATATTGCACTAAGAGAATAACTGTGTTGCGTGAGATTCGAGAGTCCCTTGTTCCCAGTCATCTTGCCAAAACTTGATTGTGTCTCCATTTGCAATAGTACTCTTAGCCACAACTTTGAAGTCTGGGATCAGTTTCCATATGCTTCTCCACTAGAAAAAGCCTGCATTTTTATCATCAACAAATCCATCAGAATAATAAGATTGTTCGATCAGACAAACCCATGGAAGTTGTTCTCCATTGAAGAATTTATTAAGTTTCTTTATGCGAAAACATTTGTTGTGTACTGCAAGTCCAGAACTCCAAGATGATCTTGATTTTTGGATATACAAACTTTCTTCCAAAATGAGGGCACTACCGCTATCTTCTATGCCATATTTTCTCCAAAAACAGCGTCTGAGATATTTTTTGACTTGCTCAATGCTTCCAAGAGGTAGGGCAAGAGTGCTCATGTAAAAGGTTGGGAGGCTGGTGAAGACAAATATGATGAGAGTCACGTTATCGGTGTAAAAAACACGGGTATTTTATACCCTGACTTATGCACAGACGAATGGTGGCTTTCTTGCTGGCTAAAAGTACAACAAGCAAAGACAACTGCTCTTTGTGAGATCAAGGAGCGCATCAAGAAGACCAAGATTCACAGCCAGGATGACTAACTTGACTCAAGAGAAGAGCGAGGCAAAGTACTAGAAGCATCCCTTGCCGGCGGTGCCAACCCAGCAAGAGGAAGGCCCGGTAAGCCTTGTGAACGACAAGCTCCCGCCAACCGCTGGCGCTCCACCTCATGGAACAGCTAGTCACAGATCGATGAGGTGTTGAGCCCGCATGTAGCTTGGTAAGGCTTATCGGCCAGTTGTGGGTGTGTTGGAAGGAGTTTCACATTTATTGACACCCGTCCGAGTAGCATGTCAAGATAATAGGAGTTAGCTAGGTAGGGTGGTGCGATAGCCTTGTTGGGGCTTCTCCCCCTCTTGACACATATCAGTGCTTTTAATGCGTTTTTTCCTAACTAGCAGAGTAAGGTATGATAGCACTGTTTGCTATCTAATCACTAGATAAAGATTGTTTTGCCACTATGGTAACCCCTCTAAGCTATAAAACAAGGACCATGGCAAAATTTACATGGATCGACCTTTTGCACGACTTACACGTGTAGCTGCTCCCCTCGTCACCTTCCTGGGGGAAGCACCCCTTGCTCTTGTGCAAACACACAACCAGTCTTTTTCAATACACCAGGGCATGAGTAGGGTATTACACCTTCGGGTGGCCCAATCCTGGGTACTCACGTCCACTGTTGATACTGGTCTTTGGGTTGAGTGCCTCCCCTTGCTGAACCAGCAAAGGGGCTCGTTGGCCCCAAAGAAGGTCGTTGCACACTGACATCTTTGGCGTGCCGGGTAGATGGAACACTGGCGTGAACCTAAACCTGCAGAACGCACGTCAATTTCATCAGCAGCGTCATCTTCTTCGTCGTCAATGGCTCCCAAGAAGAAGGGTGGCATGACGGTGTATCCCTCCAGCTCCAAAGCTCCATCACATGCGACCACAGGCGATGCAGGTGCACTACTGCAGAGTGGTCCAAACACGATGGTCCAATCGGAGACTCTTTAACGAAACTATGTGTGATCCATTAATCGCAAAAGATGATGGAAATAAAATATAAAAAAAGATTAAAAATGTTTGGAATGACGGAGACATCAAACACGATTCAGACTGTAGTTGCGTGTGCGATGAATGGCATATAGTTCACTCGAATGAACTGTTTGCGCTGAGCACAACAACAGAAACGGTCGGCCATGTCAAGATGTGTGCAATATACGGCGTACACTTCACACGGATGAATTGTTTGCGATTAGACATGCCTAACAGAAACGGTCAGACAGTTCAAGGTGTGTGCGCTAGGCGGGCACACATTCTAATTAAAAGAAGCATGCACGATCGTAATAATGAGCGTGCACGGTTGGTGGAACATGTTGTGTGTTGACATCGCCGATTGTGGTGCATCGTATGGTGCAATCACCACGTACGTATCCAAGAACGCGTTCCCACTTTGAGCCTTTTGGGAATTGTACCGCACTTTGAAATATGAACCGTTAATAAATTTTGAACTTGCTTCCCTTCACATTCCCAATTACTGTTCGCGCCGATTAAAACTTGCTCACACCGATCAAAACCTAAACAGTTTCCCACATAGCAGCGTATTACTGGGTTATAAATACTACCTACTCCAGGATGATTGCACATTCCTCCTCGGTCAACCTCCTCTTTACCAGACGAACAAATTTTTCTTCGTCCTTCCTTGCCTCTACCATGGCCCGCATGAGTTCTGGGTCAAGAAATTACCAGGGAGAGAGGCAAGCATGGAAGTGGAAGCAAGAGAGATGTCCCGTCGTGCCGCTGTAGCAGCACAAAGGTCCCGCCACACTGCCATAGCAGCACAGAGGTCTTGCCATGCGGTTGAAGTAGCATACTGGTCTAGTCGTGCCGCGGAAGCGGCTGATATGTCCCACTACACCGCGGCTGCTGCGGAAAGGTTGTCTCGTGCCGCAGTGGCCTAAGAAGATTACTCGTGGGCAGTCGAGGACTCTCACAGGCGCATGCATGGGATGCTCGATAACCGGATGGACCGGATCTTCAATTGGGAGAGGTTGCAGGACGAGATGAATACCTCGTTTGCAAATTCTACCGGCATCATTCGGTGACTAAGGGAGGACAAGGTGAAGCTCTGCACCGAGCGTGACCTCCTGAGGGCGAAGATTGCTGGAAGTGCGAAGCAGCTGGAGGAGACCACTGCCTTGTTGAAGAGGACGAGCGACATCATCGAGAAACTTATGGACGAGAATGCCATGCTCCACATTGAGCGCGAAAGGCCGGTGGTGGAATATGTGGCTGCTGCCCAGCAATGGGTTGAGGACATGAAAGAGATCATCACCGCTCGTCGCCAGAACTAATTTGCGTCATCCTTATTCTTCTTTTTTTGGCGGGGCCGTCTTCCTTATATTTTTGCCCTTGTGTATTTTGGGCGTTGCCGCATGTGGCATTTTCATTTCTCATCCTAAATATGTAACACAATAACAAAATTATTATCCATTGCCATCGTCATTATATTGCCTCCATTTCCATTCTCATTAGTTTATATCAGTCTTGCTAAGTCTCAGTCGATGCTATATATGTCCGTCAGATCTTATATAAAGATATATGCAAAATTATCTTGTCGAATTTCTATTTTTCTCTTAAATCTCAGTCAAGTGAAACATAGCCACACCACTCAGCGGCTATAAATTAATCAGGGTCTCAGGCGCCATTAATGGAGGAGTCGGGAGAGAGATGCGTGGCAGATGGAGGTCAAAGCGCTCGCCTCCTGATAAGCATGCGCACCAGTCTGTGCACACGCCTCCCGTACTGAAATAGCTACCCCGCGTGGAGCCTCATAGACAATAAAAAGGGACGCATGGCGGTACGTAAATGGTTAGTACAATGCCCACGGTTTCAATAATACTTGTGTTTCCAATTGTAACGTGATAACTCTTGATCCAAAATGACTTTCTTGGTTGTTAATGTGTGTATCTTCTCAAATGGGCCAAAAAATTTACCACAACATGTTGTTGCCAAGTCATGACACTAGGCCAAGTTTCATGATTTTTAGACGAGTTTTGGATTTACATGAATTTAAAAATCAAGCTTATCAATGTTTTGGGCCGAGTCACGACGCCAAGATGTTTGAATTTCATTCCCATTTCTTGCATGTGACCTATAAATTCACCCAACTTTGGTGCACTCCAGCATGTGCTTCCAGCTCAAATTTGAATTATGCACATTAAATGCCCAGAAAATCGATTAAAGTATAAAAAAAGGCCAAATGAACCCGGAGTAATTCCAAATTTTAACACGACACCCATATAGTTCTATGTTTCCTTTGTAAAGAAATCAGGGGGAGGCATCGTATGTCGTTTTGCACGCCAAGGTGACATGTTCCCTCTCGAAACCACGAGCCTTCTGGAGAGAAGCTATAGTTTGCAAGAAGCTTATGCCAAAACTTGTCCCAATTCAGCACAATTTGTACCACGACATGTTGTTGCCATGTCATGACAGCATGCCAAGTTTGATGATTTTTAGATGAGTTTTGGATTTACATGAATTTAAAAACCAAGCTTCTCAATGTTTTTGGCCGAGCCACGACGATGAGATGTTTGAATTTCACTCCCATTTCTTGTATGGGACCTATATATTTACCCAAAGACACACATGTGATTTTTCAACCAACTTTGGTGCACTGGAGCATGTGCTTGTAGTTCAAATTTCCGTTATGCACATTAAATGCCCAGAAACTCAATTGATGTATAAATAAGGCCAAATGAACCCGGAATAATTCCAAATTTTAACAAGACACTCATATAGTTGAATGTTCACTGCATAATAATGATCTAGCAATTCGAACATCATCATCTCCCTCCGTAACACCATTTTGTCTTACAAATGAGACTGAAAAAATCAGGTACGCCACAAACAGTTTACTTGCAAGAATCATGTGGGATGCGATATAAAATATCTTGGCGCACCCTCTTGTCTGGATTACACTGGAAGCTTTGTCGTCTATAGTCCACCGCATGCGCTTGAACAACACTTGTGCGCTAGTTTCTCGCGCCACTGAGCAAAAAAATTCTGCTACCGTCCCCTCGCCCAAAAGCCACATTTCAAATGTTCCTCCTTGCTTTCCAAGTTCAAACCTTCACTGTTGCATTCTGGCAGTGCCGCCTCCTCGCCGGCGACCCTTCTTCTGCCAGCATCGCGTCTTCGTCGGCGACCATTCTTCTTGCCGCCCCGCCTCCTCGTCGGCGACCCTTTTTTCTTGCCGTGCATCCTCATCGATATGGTCAGGTAATACAGACCCCACCCCCATCATCGTCCTCCTTCTCCATCCCACATGCCACGATTGACGACGCGACACTTTCTGCCCAAATCACTGGCACGTCCTCCAATTAAATGCCGCTTGTCAGTGTCAAAACCTACGGATCTCATGTAGGGGGTCCCGAACTGTGGACCTTGGATCGATGGGGGGATGTAGAACATGATATTTACCCAGGTTCGGGACCTCTTTAGGAGGTAATACCCTATGTCCTACTTGATTGCATATATTGCTTGTGTATGTGGGGGTTACAGAGTGGATTTACCTCGAGATTAGAGGAACTAAACCCTGACTAGTAGGATGGTGATTGTTCTCGTAGCATCTACGGACTACACCTCCTGGTTTATATAGACACCAGGGGAATGAGGGTATACAAATAGTCGGCCACATCAAGGAAACTCCAGATCTTCCATCTATGACTTGGGGTACACACCAAGGCACAAAAGGTCTTCGGTCCGGATACGATGCGGCCCAACAGTCTGGACCACGTGAGATAATCCGGCAATCTGAGGACCCCATAGTCCAGGACTCCCTCAGTAGCCCTTGAACTAGCCTTTAATGTCAGAGCTCCAATTGTCGTCCATGCCACGTCTCAAAGTCTCTGGCTTGCGAGGCGAGTTCTTCATCCTCCTAAGGTTTGGATGTCCCTAACAATTCAGCTGCCGAAGACTTGCCATTCTGGCCATGGGCCGAGTGCCCGTCAGAAGATGAATAGCCTTGTGTTTCTTTACAAAAACACCTTTCCAGTATCAGAAACCATGCCTACTAAATAACCAAAAGGTGCATTGAGCGACCCATTCATCCCCCAGATAGGAATACAATCTAGCCCAAAGAAAACTTGGCGCTCATAGTAGACGCCCCGGGCTCATCCTCGCATCCTTAAGGCCAAGCTCCAAGCGACTGGTCCAGTTGCTATGTTTTGCGGCTCCAAGTTTGCGATCTCAAGCGGCAAGGGTACCTTCCTGTCATAGATCTTGTGCCCGTTCGCGTTGGGTTGACCTCGGCAAACGGCGAAGCCTTTGCGGAAAAATTTCCTACTCCAAGCAATGATGAGAGTGTATGTTTTGTATCCTTCCTTCTACGAGGTTTAGGATTCCCTATCCACCCCTTCTTAAGGGGCCTATTAGACTTCTATGTGATCCAACTCCAGCACATCACCCCTGGATCAATCCTGCATATATCTGGCGTCGTTGCTCTCTGCAAGATGTTCCTGGGCTGCGAGGCTCATTTCGAATTATGTAGAAAGTACATCAGCCATGTCCCTCGCACCCATGGGGGTCAATTTTTGAAGTAGGAAGAGCCAAAGTGTGTCGCATAGCCGGCACGGGATACCCATATGGAACCCAAAGAAGAACCCCGAAGAGTGGGTTTTGGATTGGTTTTATATTGAAGATGTCCTCCTGTCTAAACCGGCCGGCCAAAGTATTCGAACACTCCACTAAAGAAGTGATTCAACTAGCGGCCCCAAAGCCCCTCCCAAGAGAAATCCACTGAGGTGCAATGCCTGGCCGCTAAGATCAGGGTGCTGACCCATGGTAATTGACCATGGTCAACATAATGGCCGCGACAATCAATCGATGCGTGCAACCTCTCTAGCAAAGGACGCACCCCCTGTGGTATTACAACGGGACAAGCGACGCATCTCGCTACAAGGAGTAGGGACCGGATGAACAAAAAGCGATGGCCACCATTATGGCAGATCTTTTCAAGGGAGAGGAAGAAGAGTTCTCCCGCCCGAGAAACTGGAAAGGGTACTCGGGCTACAACCCCGTCGAATGGGTAAGTTCGAATATAAATGCACAGTACGGGTGTTATATCCAAACACTAACCGCCTTGACCATTTTCTGAACAGAGCTGGAGACGTCAGATTGAAAGCATTAGCTGCCCTTCTCCCCAACCAGAGGACCATTCCCGAGACGTCGACTTGGGATTTCATGAGGATCCCGAGGTGTCCGTTGAGTTTGAGGATGAGGTTTTCTTTCAGGAAAGCCTTGATGGTTCCAAAGTGGTTATAACAGCCTATCACTCCAGGCTTCTCCCCTCTTCCGCCGTAAGTAACAGCAAGGCCTCTTCTCAAACAAGGTGTCCGAGTGTTGCTCCAGTTATGCTAACATTTGCTACCAAGGGTCGCAGCAACTCACACCGAACACCGACGAGGGTAGCATCAATCCCATCTGACAAACGGGCCTCCAAACAAAAAGTGATCATAGGAGCCACGCCAAGCATGCCTTCGGGAAAAAGGTAGTGTAATTTGTTATCAGTTCACTATTGACCTTATCGTCGCAGAGCTTCACTGAAATTCAATCTGTGATTGTAGGACAAAAGGACCACCTGAACCATTCAAAAACATCGAAGGGGTGTCCGGGCGTAGTCGAAGACATGCCGTACAGGCAGAGGTCGATACGGGGAACTCCATGGCTTACGAGCCTTTAGAACATCCTGTTGATGTGTCACCAATTCGGAAGTTGAAAGCCCGATGAACCATCAACGATGGAAGGAATCCCTGTGCCATGCCACATTTTTCGATCAAGAATTTAACGCCTTTAATTCAGTTGAGGCATACCTTGGAGTAGCTCGCTTAGGCCTTGAGGGGATTGCTAACTTTTTTATCGGTCAATATGCAGGTAAGCGATGGGTTCTGGCAATCAAATATGAACACTGACCCAGTAGCCCCGAGCCTTGATTTGGGTGAGATGGTCGACTTAAGGGTCTCTTAATATAGTTTTTTCATGTTACTGGCAGGCTTCAAAGGACCAGAACAAGAAACTGTCCAAAAACATGGACCTGAGGCAAACACAATTGGCAGGTGTAAAGGCCGAATTGGAGGTGGTGAAGAAGTTTACCAGCGAGGCCCATGGTGAGTTAAAGCTATAGACATGCATTAATGATGCTAATGCGCCCTTGTCTAACAATGACCTTATCTATAACAGTCGAATCCATAGGTCAACTTCAAAAAGACCTTGACACAGCAAAAGAATCCCAACGGTATGCTGAATCACAACATCAAGCCGACGAACTGGTTCTGAAATGGAGCCGTGAAGAAATAAACAAGCTGAAGGCAGAGAACCAACAACATGCCAAGGACCTGGAGAGTCTAAAAGCGCAGCTGACGTAGGCTCTGTGAGACAACCAAAAATTGAAAAGCAGCATGTTCATTAAGTGTCATGTAAGCATCAGGTGTTCATAGCCATCCGCAATGCTTGGAGTGTAATAAATGTGCCATGCTTAATGCTAGGTCTCCTGAATGGTCGGCACATAGAAGAGGTCAATTCCTTTGGCATAGTTCTTTTAAAAGAATTGTTTGTGATTCGTGAGATAGCTCGAAAAGCTATGAAGAATATGGTCTAGGTGCTATTGTTGGAATTTTGCTAATAGGACTTTGGCACAAAGCCCCACTAAAATTGTGAAATTCTCTTGACCCATTCATGCACACATGTGAGTGGTGTGAGTGGCACTAAAGTTTAGTCCCACCACGGAAGTTGAGAGAGAGTTGCACCTCTTTATAAGATGAGACCAACACGCACGCTCCTTGATACGTCTCCAACGTATCTATTATTTTTGATTGTTCCGTGCTATTATTTATGAAGTCTTGGATGTTTAATGGGCTTTATCATTCACTTTTATGTCATTTTTGGGACTAACCTACTAACCCAAAGGCCGAGTCCAGATTGTTGTTTTTTGTCTATTTCAGGGTTTTGCAGAAAAGAAATATCAAACGGAGTCCAAACGGAATGAAACCTTCGCGAGAGATATTTTTGGAGAAAATCATGCCCACCAAGCTTGAGGACCAAGTCAGGGGACATAGAGGTGGCCCTCGAGGGTGGGGGCGCGCCCCCCTTCCCAGGGCGCGCCCCCTGCCTCGAGGACCCCTCAAGTGGCCCCCGGTGCCCTTTTTCTTCCTATATAAGTCCACGTACCCTAGAAACTCCATACGCAGAGAGAAAACCCTAATTCCGCTGCCGTAGCTTCTGTTCCCATGGAGATCCCATCTTGGAGCCTGTTCCGGAGCTCCACCGGATAGGGATCCATCACGGAGGCCTTCATCATCATCATCATTGCCCTCACCATGAGTTGTGAGTAGTTTACCACAGACCTTCGGGTCCATAGCTAGTATCTAGATGGCTTCTTCTCTCTCTCTCTAGATCACAATACAAAGTTCTCCTCGGTCTTCGAGGAGGTCTATTCGATGTAATCTCTTTTTGCGGTGTGTTTGTCGAGATCCGATAAATTGTGAGTTTATGATCAAGGTTATCTATGAAAGATATTTGGTTCTTCTCTTAACTTTTTATGTGTGCTCATAATATCCTTGCAAGTCTCTTCGAATTATTGGTTTGGTTTGGCCTACTAGATCTATAGGTCTTGCAATTGGAGGAGTGCTTGGCTTTGGGTTCAATCTTGCGGTGTCCTTTCCCAGTGATAGTAGGGGCAGCAAGGCATGTATTGTATTGTTGACATCGAGGATAAAAAGATGGGGTTTACATCATATTGCTTGAGATTATCCCTCTACATCATGTCATCTTGCTTAAAGCGTCACTCTGTTCGTATGAACTCAATACACTAGATGCATGCTGGATAGCGGTCGATGTTTGGAGTAATAGTAGTAGATGCAGACAGGAGTCGGTCTACTTGTCTCGGACGTGATGCCTATATACAATGATCATGCCTAGATAGTCTTATAATTATTCGCCTTTCTATCAATTGCTCGACAGTAATTTGTTTACCCGCCGTAGAATATCGCTATCATGAGAGAAGCCACTAGAGAAAACTATGGCCCCGGGGTCTATTCTCAACATATCAATCTACATCTACTTTACTTTTACCACTTTTATTTGTTGTTTTATTAAACCAAAAATACCAAAAATATAAACTTTCATCTCTATCAGATCTCACTTTCGTAAGTGACCGTAAAGGGATTGACAACCCCTTATCGTGTTGGCTGCGAAGTTCTTATTTGTTTGGGCAGGTGTGAGGAACTCGCGCGTGGTCTCCTACTGGATTGATACCTTGGTTCTCAAAAACTGAGGAAAATACTTACGCTACTGTGCTGCATCCCCCTTTCCTCTTCGAGGGAATACAATGCAAGCTCAAGAGGTAGCAAGAAGAATTTATGGCGCCGTTGCTGGGGAGGCTTACACAAAAGTCATATACCAAGTACCTATCACAAACCCTTATCTTTCGCATTACATTTATTTTCCTCTCGTTTTCCTCTCCCCCCACTTCACCCTTGCCGTTTTATTTGCCCTTCTTCCGCCGTGTGTTTATCGTTCGCTTGCTTCTTGTTTGCTTGTGTGTGTTGGATTGCTTGCTTGTCACTATGGCTCAGAACAATACCAAATTTTGTGACTTCTCCAATACCAACAACAATGATTTTATTAGCACTCCGATTGCTCCTATTACCGATGCTGAATCTTGTGAGATCAATGCTGCTTTGTTGAATCTTGTCATTAAAGATCAATTCTCCGGCCTTCCTAGTGAAGATGCCGCTACCCATCTAAACAACTTTGTTGATTTGTGTTTTATGCAAAAGAAAGGGATACGGATAACGACATTGTTAAATTGAAGTTATTTCCGTTTTCACTTAGAGATCGTGCTAAAACTTGGTTCTCCTCTTTCCCTATAAATAGTATTGATTCGTGGAATAAGTGCAAAGATGCTTTTATCTCTAAGTATTTCCCACCTGCTAAGACCATTTCTCTTAGAAAAGATATTATGAATTTTAAGCAACTAGATCATGAGCATGTTTCACAAGCTTGGGAGAGAATGAAATTGATGATACGTAATTGCCCTACACATGGTTTGAATCTATGGATGATTATTCAGAACTTTTATGCTGGCTTGAATTTTACTTCTAGAAATCTTTTAGATTCGGCCGCCGGAGGCACTTTCATGGAAACCACCTTACGAGAAGCTACCAAACTCCTAGATAATATTATGGTTAATTATTGTCAATGGCACACCGAAAGATCTACTAGTAAAAAAGTGCATGATATCGAAGAAATTAGTGTTTTGAGTGGAAAGATGGATAAACTTATAAAATTGTTTGCTGCTAAGAGTGCTTCTTATGATCCTAATGATATGCCTTTGTCCACTTTGATTGAGAATAACAATGAATCTTCGGATGTGAATTTTGTTGGTAGGAATAATTTTGGGAACAATGCTTATAGAGGTAATTTTAATCCTAGGCCTTTCCCTAGTAATTCGTCTAATAATTACGGTAATTCCTACAACAACTTTTATGGAAAGATGCCTTCTGAATTTGAAACTAGTGTTAAAGAGTTTATGATCTCGCAAAAGAATTTCAATGCTTTGCTTGAAGAGAAATTGCTTAAGGTTGATGAACTGGCTAGAAGTGTGGATATAATTACTCTTGATGTTGATTCTTTGAAACTTAGATCTATCCCACCTAAGCACGATATCAATGAGTCTCTCAAAGCCATGAGAATTTCCATTGATGAATGCAAAGAAAGAACCGCTAGAATGCGTGCTAAAAGAGAAGATTATATTAAAGCGTGTTCTTCTAGTTATCATGAAAATAAAGATGAAGACCTGAAAGTTATTGATGTGTCTCCTATTAGATCCTTGTTTTCTGGTATTAATCTTGATGAGAATAGGATTGGAGATGATTCTGCTTGAAGGTGTACCAATGATTCAGTGTTTTTAGATCTCGATGCTAAAATTGCTAAAACTGGGAACGAAGAGATTAAAACTTTGCATAGTGATGAACCCACTACTTTGGATTTCAAGCGATTCAATTATGATAATTGCTCTTTGATTGATTGTATTTCCTTGTTGCAATCCGTGCTAAATTCTCCGCATGCTTATAGTCAAAATAAAGCTTTCACTTATCATATAGCTGATGCTTTGATGCAATATTATGAAGAAAAACTTGAGTTGGAAGTTTCTATACCTAGAAAGCTTTATGATGAGTGGGAACCTACTATAAAAATAAAAATAAAAGATCATGAATGCTATGCTTTGTGTGATTTGGGTGCAAGTGTCTCCACTATCCCAAAAACTTTGTGTGATTTGCTAGGGTTCCATGAGCTTGATGATTGTTCTTTAAATTTGCATCTTGCGGATTCCACTATTAAGAAACCTATGGGAAGAATTAAAGATATTCTTATTGTTTCCAATAGGAATTATGTGCCCGTAGATTTCATTGTTCTTGATATAGATTGCAATCCTCCAGGTCCTATTATTCTTGGTAGACCTTTCCTTAGAACGATTGGTGCAATTATTGATATGAAGGAAGGAAATATTAGATTTAATTTCCATTAAGGAAAGGTATGGAATACTTTCCTAGAAAGAAAATCAAATTACCATATCAATCTATCATGAGAGCCACTTATGGATTGCCTTCCAAAGATGACAATACCTAGATCTATCTTGTATCGTGCCTAGCTAGGGGCGTAAAACGATAGCGCTTGTTGGGAGGCAACCCAATTTTTTGTTTTTTGTTTTTGTTTCTGTTAGGGAATAAATTTTGCATCTAGCCTCTCATTAGATGTGGTTTCATGTTTTGTTTGGTGCTGGTGCCAAGTAGAACCTTTGGGAAGACTTGTGTGAAGTTTATATGATCTTGCTGTGAAAAACAGAATCATTAGCGCTCGCTAAAGTAGTCGTGGGGTTTTACTGGAACGTGATTTTTAGTTGATTATTTTTGCTGCTGATTGTTAGACAAATTGCTCAAATTTACCACGTTAGTTTGAATTTTTTGGAGTTCCAGAAGTAGGCGAACACTGCAGATTACTACAGACTTTTCTGTCTTTGACAAATTCTGTTTTTCGTGTGTTGTTTGCTTATTCCGATGCATATATGAGTAATATTGGAGGATATGAACCATAGAGAAGTTGGAGTACAGTAGGTTTAACACTAGTATAAAAAAATAATGAATTCATTGATGTACCTTTGAATAGTGGTTTGCTTTCTCATACTAACGGAGCTCACCATAATTTTTGTCTAAGTTTTGTGTTGTGAAGTTTTCAAGTTTTGAGTATTGCTTTGATGGACTATAGAACAAGGAGTATCAAAGGCCTAAGCTTGGGGATGCCCATGGCACCCCAAGTAAATTCAAGATAATCAAAAGCCTAAGCTTGGGGATGCCCCGGGAAGGCATCCCCTCTTTCGTCTTCATCCATCGGTAACTATACTTGGAGCTATATTTTTATTCGCAACATGATATGTGTTTTGCTTGGAGCGTCTTGTACAATTTGAGTCTTTGCTTGTTAGTTTGCCACAATCATCCTTGCTGGACACACCTATTTTAGAGAGTTAAATACGGCCTAGAAATTATTAGAGCACTCTATGTGCTTCACTTATATCTTTTGAGTTGAATAGTTTTTGCTCTAGCGCTTCACTTATATCTTTTAGAGCATGGTGGTGGTAATATTTTGTAGAAATTGATGAACTCTCATGCTTCACTTATATCTATTTTAGAGTCTATTAAAACAGCATGGTAAAGTGTTTAGGCTAAAGAAACTAGTCATCACATGATAAACATCCAATGTCAATGTAGTAAAAAAAATCACACCAAGTGCATTGAATAGAATGAGATGTTGGATACTTGATAATTGTTTTGAGACATGAGGATAGTAATATTAGAGTCATGCTAGTGGAGTTATTCTGAAATTGAGAAATACTTGTGTTAAGGTTAGTGATTCCCGTATCATGCACGTATGGTGAACCGCTATGTGACGAAGTTAGAGCATGAGGTATTTGTAGAGTGCCAACATTTGTGTGGAGGTCAAGGGCGCGCGATGGTTAACTCCTACCAACCTCCCCCAGGAGTATGCGTTGATTGCTTTGTTTTGATGACTCGTAAATTTTTGCAATAAGTATATGAGTTCTTATGACTAATGTTGAGTCCATGGATTATACGCACTCTCACCCTTCCACCATTGCTAGCCTCTCTTGCACCGCGCAACTTTCGCCGGTACCATAAAACCACTATATATCCTTCCTCAAAATAGCCACCATATTGTTCCTCAAAACAGCCACCATACCTACCTATCATGGCATTTCCATAGCCATTCCGAGATATATTGCCATGCAACTATCCATCGTTCCGTTTATATGACACACATCATATTGTCATAGTGCCATGCATGATCATGTAGTTGACATCGTAGTTGTGGCAAATCCACCTTGCATAATCTCTCATATATGTCACTCTTGATTCTTTGCACATACCGGTACACCGCTGGAGGCATTCATGTAGAGTCATACTTGTTGTAGTATCGAGTTGTAATTTCGAGTTGTAACAATAAGTGTGATGATCATCATTATTAGAGCATTGTCCCATGTGAGGAAAGGCCAATAAAAAAAGAGATGGCCCAAAAAAATTAGAGAGGGGCTAATAAAAAAAAGAGAGAAAGCCCCTCCAAAAAAAGATGAGAGAAAAGAGAGAAGGGACAATTGCTACTATCTTTTTCCACACTTGTGCTTCAAAGTAGCACCATGTTCTGCATTGTAGAGACTCTCATGCTTAGTCACCTTCATATACTAGTGGGAATTTTCATTATAGAACTTGGCTTGTATATTCCAACGATGGGCTTCCTCAAATGCCCTAGGTCTTTGTGAGCAAGCAAGTTGGATGCACACCCACTAGTTTCTTTTATTGAGCTTTCATTCATATTTAGCTCTAGTGCATCCGTTGCATGGCAATCGCTACTCACTCACATTGATATCTATTGATGGGCATCTCCATAGACCGTTGATATGCCTAGTCGATGTGAAGCTATCTCCCTCCTTTTTGTCTTCTCCACAACCACCTCTATTCCACCCATAGTGCTATATCCATGGCTCACGCTCATGTATTGCGTGAAAGTTGAAAGGTTTGAAAAGATAGAGTATGAAAACAAATGCTTGACTGAATTCGTGGTTATGCATGATATGAATATTTTGTGTGACGAAGAGGGAGCATAGCCAGACTATCTGCTTTCGTAGGGATAATTTTCTTTAGTCATGGTATTTTGAGAAGACATGATTGCTTTGTTAGTATTGCTTGAAGTATTGTTATTTCTTATGTGAATATAGACTTTTATCTTGAATCTTTCAAATCTGAACCTTCATGCCACAATTAAGAGAATTACATTGAAAAACTATATTGGTTAGCATTCCACATCAAAAATTCTTTCTTTATCATTTACCTACTCGGGGACGAGCAGGAATTAAGCTTGGGGATGCTTGATACGTCTCCAACGTATCTATAATTTTTGATTGTTCCATGCTATTATTTATGAAGTCTTGGATGTTTAATGGGCTTTCTCATTCACTTTTATATCATTTTTGGGACTAACCTACTAACCCAAAGGCCCAGTCCAGATTGCTGTTTTTTGTCTATTTCAGGGTTTTGCAGAAAAGGAATATCAAATGGAGTCCAAACGGAACGAAACCTTCGCAAGAGATATTTTTGGAGAAAATCACGCACACGGAGCTTGAGGACCAAGTCAGGGGACAGAGAGGTGGCCCTCGAGGGTAGGGGGCGCGCCCCCCTGCCTTGAGGCCCCCTCAAGTGCCCCCCAGTGCCCTCCTTCTTCCTATATAAGTCCATGTACCCTAGAAGCTCCATACGGAGAGAGAAAACCCTAATTCCACCGCCGTAGCTTCTGTTCCCATGGAGATCCCATCTTGGAGCCTGTTCCGGAGCTCCACCGGAGGGGGATCCATCACGGAGGCCTTCATCATCATCATCATCGCCCTCACCATGAGTTGTGAGTAGTTTACCACAGACCTTCAGGTCCATAGCTAGGATCTAGATGGCTTCTTCTCTCTCTGGATCAATACAAAGTTCTCCTTGGTCTTCGAGGAGATCTATTCGATGTGATCTCTTTTTGCGGTGTGTTTGTCGAGATCCGATGAATTGTGAGTTTATCATCAATTTTATCTATGAAAGATATTTGGTTCTTCTCCGAACTTTTTATGTGTGCTCATAATATCCTTGCAAGTCTCTTCGAATTATTGGTTTGGTTTGGCCTACTAGATCTATAGTTCTTGCAATGGGAGAAGTGCTTGGCTTTGGTTTCAATCTTGCGGTGTCCTTTCCCAGTGATAGTAGGTGCAGCAAGGAACGTATTGTATTCTTGCCATTGAGGATAAAAAGATGGGGTTTACATCATATTGCTTGAGTTTATCCCTCTACATCATGTCATCTTGCTTAAAGCGTTTCTCTGTTCGTATGAACTCAATACACTAGATGCATGCTGGATAGCGTTCGATGTGTGGAGTAATAGTAGTAGATGCAGGCAGGAGTTGGTCTACTTGTCTCGGATGTGATGCCTATATACAATGATCATGCCTAGATAGTCTCATAATTATTCGCTTTTCTATCAATTGCTCGATAGTAATTTGTTTACCCGCCGTAGAATATCGCTATCATGAGAGAAGCCACTAGAGAAAACTATGGCCCCCGGGTCTATTCTCAACATATCAATTTACATCTACTTCACTTTTACCGTTTTTATTTGCTGTTTTCTTAAACCAAAAATACCAAAAATATAAACTATCATCTCTATCAGATCTCACTTTCGTAAGTGACCGTAAAGGGATTGACAACCCCTTATCGCGTTGGCTGTGAAGTTCTTATTTGTTTGTGAAGGTGCGAGGGACTCGCGCGTGGTCTCCTACTGGATTGACACCTTGGTTCTCAAAAACTGAGGGAAATACTTACGCTACTGTGTTGCATCTCCCTTTCGTGTTTGAGGGAATACAACGCAAGCTCAAGGGATAGCACTCCTCCTCCTCGCTCGCCTCGCCACGCCACGCCTCGTCACGGCGCGCCGCGGGTTGCGGGAATGAGCCGAGCCGAGGATAGAGCTATGCTATATTTTTGCTGCTCGAGAATAATTAATAATTAATGGACGCATTAAACAGTGAGCCGTTTCCGATTCTTTTGGATCCTTGGGCTGTTACTTGGACGTGGGGTTTTCTCCACAACCTACCCGGCCCGCATTATACAGTCAGGCAGACGTCTACCCTAGCCGCCGCCAGAACATATGGTTTTGCACCACCATTCCAGATCATTGCGCCGCCATGCTAGTCTTCTCCATCCCTCTTCCGGCACGCACCGCGAGAAGGGGCAACATGCCTCCGACACCCCGCCTTTTGTGATCCTGTACGGGAGAGGGGCGATCTGGTTTTTGGGCAGCACACTCGCGTGACTGCTGGCAGCGACGACTTCACCAACGACGACTTCTTCCCCGACCTCGGCAACCTCATCCTCAATGACATGGGCGACAACATCGGTGCCGGCGGTACTGCTCCCACTGCATCATACGTGTTTCTATCCTTCCTGTTCGAGATCGTGGTAGAATTCATGTTTCTAGTATGTGCCCAAGATGTGATCTGTTCATCTACTATGCTAGTTCGCATGATTAGTTTAATCTATGCTATTGTTTTCATGATTTATCTTCTGTTTATTCGGATTAAATCTCGTAGTAATTTGCTCTTATTTCCAACAATCAAAAAATCTGATTGTAGGCAATTTACTCCGAGTGGTTTTACTGTGTATTTGAAGCCGCCTGCCTTTAAGGGGGTGCAATATAAGAGGTGGCACACGAGAGTAGTCTACTGGTTTCAAACCATGTGTTGCTATGACGCCACTAAGGACAAGCCCAAGGGCGATCTTAATCCAGCACAACTGGAAGCTTTTGAGAAGATCGACACTCTCTTTAAAGGCACCCTTCTGAGTGTTCTTGATGATTCCATTGCGGATTCATATATCTCGTTTGACAACGGCAAGGACATGTGGGCTGCGCTCGAGGCCAAGTTTGGTGCCTCGGACACCGGCAGCGAGTTGTACGTCATGGAGCAATTCTATGACTACAAGATGACTGATGAGCGCCCTGCTATACAGCAGGCTCATGAGATACAGTCACTCGCGAAGGAACTTGAGTACTTTAAGTGTGTGTTGCCAGACAAATTTGTTGCCGGGGGCATCATTGCCAAGCTTCCACCTTTGTGGAACAATTTTGCTACTTCCCTGAAACACAAGAGACAGGAGTTTTCTGTTTCGGATCTCATTGGTACTCTTGAGGTTGAAGAGAAGGAAAGAGCAAAAGATACACGTGCTCGAGTGGCTAGGGGAGCTTCTAGTGCCCACATGGTACAGAAAAAGAGCTTCCAGCCCAACAAGTTCAAAAACAACAAGAACAAAACTCAGGGCAAAGGCATGTTTGATGCAAAGAACAAGCCGTCACATCTTACCAACTTCAAGAAGAATTCTCATAAGAAATGGAAGGGACTTTGCCATGTCTGTGGTGATCCTAATCACTGGGATCCGAAGTGTCCTAACCGCTTTGAGGAGCGAGAATATGAGAAGAGCGGCAAGTCCGCTAATGTTGTCATCGGTGATACTGATATGAAGGAATCTGGGTACGGTATTCTTCCTACCATCCTTTCAGTATTTCAATCTCCTGATTGGCTAATTGACACCGGTGCCAATGTACATGTTTGTGCTGACGCCTCCATGTTTTCTTTGTACCAGGTCACAGGGACTTCTCCCGTGCTGATGGGAAACGGGTCACATGCCATTGTTCGAGGTGTTGGTACGGTCGACCTAAAGTTTACTTGGGGGAAGATCGTGCGTCTGAAGGATTTTCATTATGTGCCCTCCATCAATAAGAATCTCATCAGTAGTTCCCGTTTGTTTCGAGACGGTTTTAAGTTGGTTTTCGAGTCCAATAAAGTTGTAATTTTGAAGTATGGACAATTTGTTGGAAAAGGCTATGAGTGCGGAGGCTTGTTCCGCCTGTCTTTGTCAGATATTTGCACTAAAGTTATTAATAATGTTTGCCAAAATAATGAGTCTAATATTTCGCATTCACGACTTTGTCATATTAAGTGCCAAGTATGTGTGCAAGCTAAGCAACTTCACAAGTCCCATAAGATTGCAGAGGCTAGAGACTTGGCGCCACTAGAGCTTATACATTATGATCTATGTGAGATGAATGGCATGTTGACAAAAGGTGGAAAGAAATACTTCATGACGCTGATTGATGACTCCACTAGATTTTGTCATGTGTATCTTCTGAAATCAAAAGATGAGGCTTTAAATTTCTTCAAAATCTATAATGCTGAAGCAGAGAACCAACTTGATCGAAAATTTAAACGGCTTATGTCTAATCGTGGTGGACAATATTTTTCCAGTGAGTTTGATTTGTTTTGTGCGGAACATGGTATAATCCATGAGAGGACGCCTCCGTACTCACCTCAGTCAAATGGGGTGGCCAAAAGAAAGAGCCAAACTCTAACTGATTTGGTTAACACCATGTTAGACACATCGGGTCTCTCCAAGGCATGGTGGGGCGAGGTGCTAATGACTGCATGTCATGTCCTAAACCGAGTTCCCACAAAGCATAAAACCATGACTCCTTTTGAGGAATGGGAAAGGAAAAGATTGAAACTCTCCTACCTACGTACTTGGGGTTGTTTGGCGAAAGTCAATATCCAATTCCCAAGAAGCGCAAGCTTGGACCAAAAACCTTGGATTGTGTTCTTCTCGGCTATGCTTTTTGATGTAGGGTGGAACCCTAGATGGCCGATCTTTCACGAAATGGAGGGGATCCCATGATGAACACGAAGAACACGAGAGGGGAACACGAGGGGAAACACGAGAGGATCACTCAAACCAACAAGAACAAGCCACACATATGCTAGATCCTCGAAACACAAAGAGATACAAGATCCATGATCAACAAGGGACGATACAAGTAGCGATAGTCTTCTCCGTGAGGAGGTCCTGGTATCCCGTAGGATCTTCTCCGCAGAGGTCTTGAATCCGTGTGGATCTTCTCCGTGGAGGGGCCACAGTCACTCCCAAGGAGATGAACCACTAGTGGATGAGCAAAGCTCTGTCTCAAATGAGCTAAACCTAAGCTAACTCTCACTAGGAGGAGGTGGAGGAGTATATATAGTCTAGGGCCACGAAGGGGTAAGTGGGAGAGGGATACATGGGCCTCTGGCCCGATAACTGTGCGCAGACAACATGTAGAAGACATTCGACGGCTACCGGACGTCCGCTGGCTCGCAAGGGTCCGGACGTCTGGAAGTCTTCGGACTTGCGCTATTTTCCTTCTGTGATCGCCGTTACGGACGTCCGGTGGTTGCCGGTCGTCCGGTCGCCTGGGACGCGCCGGTCGTCCGATGAAGGCCGGACGTCCGGAGCCTGTAGCTTTTCCAGCAGCTTCTCTTGATCCTTGTACTTGGTGTCCTCGCCGTCTTGTCCAATGCTCCTAGCTGTTCCATGGCCTCCCTCTTGGTTCATGGTCATGCATAGCACATATATTTCAGGTAGTAGCCATGTCTCACATGTAGAAAGTGGAGGTTCAGAGAGGAGCGAGTTAACCTTGTGGCCAATTGTGTGTAGTTGAGGTCCCGTCGAAGTGAACATGGGGATGATCGTGGGATGCTCCGCATCATCTCCCCTCCCTTGGAAAAGATCCGACCTCGGATCAAAAACCTCATCGCCATGGAAACGGTAGTCGTGAACGGACTTGTAGTTGGACGAAGTTGAGGTCATGTCGCAATCCAAGTACTCCAAGGTGTCTCCGGTATGTGGTACATGCAAAATGAGCAAACACAAAGTACACTTGGAAATACAATGGTTAGCGCACACTAAGTTTCCATCATGTAAGAATGAGTCCGTGTGACAAGGTACATGAAGCTTGGCAAGATGATATAGTATGAGATGTAAAGCATTCATGTGATCAAATGCATTTATGGTGCACACAAAGGTGTTGTGAATGTGATCAATGCGACCATTGTGCAAAATGATGTCATAGTGTGATGGTTTATCAAGAGCATGAACATGGCAATGGATGCTCAATATGTGTATGTTATCATGCAATTGATGGAGGACAAGATGATCATGATGTATGAATATGCCATCAAGAAAGATCACAACAAATTTGCTAAGGAAATGCACAAGCTCATATATCATGGATGACATGGAAATACAAGATGCAACAAGGCAATCATAATGTGTGTCAATCCATGCATAAGATGCAAATTTGTCATGGGTATGATAAGTCCAAGGAGCATGGAATGTGAGCACACAATCAACAAATATGAAGGTTTTGGTGCAATGTGTCAAAGGGGTGTCGATATACCAATGCTCAGTGTCATGGAATGAGTAGAGTTCCGAAGGGTCATCCAATAAGTCCGAGCACTCCTCAACTTGAAGGTCCATAGGGTCCATCTCCAATGTCGGTCCTCCATCCAATAGATGTATCATGTAGACAACAAGAAGGAAACAACAATGAAAGCATGGCCCATCCAATATGTGTAAGTGAGGATGGCTCAAAAGGAAGGAGTTCACCTTTATGAGGATGTCGGAAATGTTGGTGTTGCGCATCATGTAGGCCTTTGCATGACTAATATGTATAGTGATGATACCGTCGTGTAGATCTTTCAAAATGAAAGAACATGACAACCACTCAGAAAAACAAATGAGGTTAGCGTGAATGCAAAACCTACCATTCGTGAGGGAAAATACCCAACAAGTGCTTGCATCATTCTTATCATAAGAAAGGACAAGGTAATGTGGCATGGCATGTAAGCATATGATGCGATAACAACCAAAGGCATTAGGCTCAAACAAGCAATCATGCATCACAAGTATGGTGTCCAAGTCTCCAAGATCAACAAACATAACATTGTTGCACTCAATACAAGTGATGAGAGATGCAACTAGTGGAGAGAAATGACAATGATCAATGTGAATCATGTGAATGGCAAGAACATATATATCATCAACCCAAGAAATCAAGTAAGAGTGGAACATGGGTGATGCGACAAAGCAAGCAATCATATTGATCAAATCAAGCAAGCTAGTAGTGCGAAGATGCAACATACTAGAAGTAATCATGGCAATCATGCCATGTGTGCAAATAGGAAGCATGAATAATGCACATGGCATAGCAGAAGCATGAAACCAAGATGTAAGAAAAGTCTCATCATTGTGGTGGTAAGAATTCCTATGTAAATAGCAATGGAACATCATGACTCTCCCAACACAAGAATCAACAATAGCATGGGGCACAAAGAAATCTTGGCAATAGCTACTAGTATCTCCTCCAAGCATGCAAATACACATAGAAGTAGCATAATGGTGAATCATGTGTAAAGGCAAGCAAGGGTCACAATTGCATGGCAAAGTCATAGCAAGAGGTATAAAATGCAAAGTGAATACGATAGTATGGGCATAATGTGACAAGTGGCAAACAGCCCATAGCCGTGTGAGAGCCAAGCAAAAGAGATGCGCGTAGTGTTTGCGCGAAGAGAACGGTGGTAGGGACAATCCACGGTATCCCAAATCGTCGTTGCTCTCAAGAGCTCGTTTTGTCAACTCATGGGATTGTGAGGTTGACAAATGTCCATGTGTACCTACACAAAACAAAGACAAAGGAAAAATTGTGTGTGTGTGGTATATGTACACATCATCCATCATGATGCACACGTGCATGTGCTGGTTATCACATAATAGCCAATGCTCAAATAAATGAGATGCGTGATATAGAAACATGTCATCCATCATGAGAGGTTTGTTGTTATGTATAGCATAATGGAGACTCGAATTGTGTAATGCATCACAAGAAATATGTAGAGCATTGTTATTCATGGAATACATATGGTGCACACAATCATGGTAATCATGCAAGGTATGGAATGCATCAAGATCTCCTAGTATGTATGAGGAAACTATGGGGGTTTCCTCATGAGCATCAATGGAAACATCACATGGATAATATTGATAACATCCAAAACAATGCATATCCGGAGAAATGTGATCATGGCATGGTATATTAGATGAATTGCGCAAATCATGTAAAGGAAGCATGGCAATATCATCACAAGAGAAACACAAGCCAATGACCATAATCTTGTCATCTATGCCACAAGTGCAAATAGGATTTAATTTAATGGGGCATGCATAGCTACTATGTTGAGATTGCAATGATACAATATGTGAGATCTCACTCATAGCATATGACAAGCTCAAAGGATTATCAAACATGATGTGACCAAAAGAATTTTCACATGATATCCTATGGAGCATAGCATAACAACTAGGCAACTCAACATTCTCATCATCATATTCATCATAAATAGGTAAGTCAAGACATGAGGAAATCGCACTAGCATCAAGCATGTCAATAGGTGTGTCAACATCATGCAAGCAATCATTGTCAATATAGTCCACTAGTGGGACGAGAGAAGCACCGTCACCTATGTTACCTTTGGAGTTCCACTCATGTGGTGTAGGTGAGGTTTTCAAGATCCGATTGTTCTCATCTTCCTCTTGATGGAACCATGTGGGTGGTGCATCTTCTTCCACCATGGCCATCGGGTTGTCCATTGGAGGTACGGACTCGTCGAGGGTAGGCATGTCCTCTTGTAGGAGACCTAGCACCAAAGAAAACACACTCGGAGTAGAGGTTAAGTCGTTAGAAATCATAGTGGCCTCACATGCCCTCTCAACTACCTCACTCACTAAGTGTTTTGGCTCACTCACTCCCTAGTGGATGCTCTCACTCGTATGGTTGGTGGAGTCACTCAAATGGCTCTCAACCACACATAGGAGAAGTGGCATGCTCTCATGTGTGGGGCTAGTGGTGGGCACACTCATCCTCTCAAGGGAAATGCTCTCAATGTCACATATAGTAGAGTCACTCGTATCGCTCATGTGGTGGTGGCTCTCCTCACATGGGAATTGGGGCATCTCGTCATATGTGGATATCGAAGAGGTGTAGGTGCAATAGTCTCCTTGCTCAACTTCCTCCTCCGTAATGCCTCCAAAGATGAATGCCATGGGATGTGGCAAATTATCACGCTCCTCCGAGGTCAAAGAGAAGGTCTCATGCTTGCTCGCATAGCTTGACCCGGAGTAGTAGTCCAATATGGGCGCCGTCTTCATGGTGTCGAAGAGGTTCATGCACGACGCCTTGGTCGAAGGGGATGGCCCATGCTCGACCGTCTTTTCGCCGTCGCTCGTAGATGATCGCCTTGATGATGAAGACGTCGATGTGGGCAAACTCATGGGAAGTAGGGAAAGATGCCGTACGTCCAAAGGTGAAGATGCCTTGATAGCACTTGGCGAAGATGCCGAAGTGGTGGTTTTAGCCGTAGCTCCGTCTTGGGTGTGCTTGTCTCGCGGTCTTCTTATGTTCTCTTGAAGCTTGGGCTTGGCGTGAAGTAGAGAGTCTTCGGACTTGTATGTTTGCGCGTGTCGAGCATCTTCATCTTGATGGTGTCGTTGTAGTGCTTGATCTCTTGGTAGATGTCGTTCGTTGTCGTGGTGCACATGATGCTTGGAGGTGACTTGCCCTTCATGACGATGTCGATGGTCGCCATGGCGGTGTGGACGTGGAAGACTTGCACTTGCATCATGTTTGCGCTCCGAAGACTTGTGACTTGAACGTCGCCGCCGAGAGGATGACGAAGGGGAAGAAAGCTTGTAATCGACCACCAAGTGTCGGAGCTCCGCCATTTGTTTGTTGAAGGAGTCGCACATGTCGTCGAAGGAAGACATTGTCCTTGTCTCGAAGTGTCGTAGTTCGATGGCGATGTTGCCCAAGCGCTCTTGCATTGCTCGTTGTAGTCCAATGGATTTCGCGTGGATGTCATTATTCGCGCCGACGATGTCGAAAACCGGAGATAAAATGCCTTGCCTATCCATCACAAGACGCTTGCAAGTATGAGTGGGAGAAAGAGAAGAACTATACCAAATGTACCTTGACCTATGTTGAAGATGGATCAATGATCACTCAAATGTGGAACAAGGAAATAGCACAATCGGTACCAATTCTTGTCGGTTTCTCACACCTACACAAGTAAAGCATATGGTGGAGCTCGCTGAGGATAGTGGCACAGAAAATTGATGTGAAATGTTAGCAAGAGTCAATAATATTGAAAAAGATTCACAAATTCGCAAATGAAACAAGTAGACCAATAGCAATATGGGTGGCACACGAAACACACACATGAATAGATAGATGGGGTCGTGCAACCAAGGGGTGAGCCAAAATGTGGAATCCACGAAAATGCTCTTGTTGCACAACACTAGAGAGACGCTAGCGCGATTGCACAATAGGCGGATACGAACTTGTGCACAACCTGCTAAGCAAAAATGCAATGACTTCTATCCCAAGTATGCTATATGTATGGTATTCCGATGTTATGATCCAAAATGATTGAGTATGACAATCTTAATGTAGTATGATGCTATGGTTCTTGCTTAAAAGCTCTTTGCTTATCTTTTTCTTTGTGCTTAAAAGCTTGTTTGGCTCTTTCTCTTTTGAGCTCTTTTCTCATGCAAAACTTCACGAACCAAGATAGCAATTGAGTATATGCGATGACAACCTTGTGACACAAGAGATGATATCAAGATATGCACCATGGTGATATGGTATGTATGATATGGGAAGTATGATCACTAATGTGCACAAGTCACATTGCCGGCAATACTCAAATGGCTAGTCTCGATAGGTAAGTGACGCAAAAATGGGCTAGGGGTTAACAATGCAATTGCAAGGGAATATACAATGAGGTCGTCGAAGTTACCGTCCGTGTCTATGATGAGAGGTGGTGCTCTTGATGTAGACCGTTCCTAATTAGCTGAAACACCTTAGGAAACGGAAAAACCACAACTCAAAATCTCAAGGACAAATGTCAAATGGTGGTAGCGGCAATGCCGTGGTGGTTGCGGAAGTGGAATGATGGGCTATACACGATGTCAGAGTTGAAGTCACGGTCCCTAAGTAGCCGAAACACCTTAGAAGACACAAGCCACAACTCAAACAAGCTCAACAAAATTGGGTTAGGTTGGGTTGGCGGAAAAGTATAGTGGACTAAGCTATGAGGAAGTGGTGGTGGTGGTTGATGAAGAAGCAATTGTCCCTAAGTAGCCTAAATACCTTAGGAGACTCAAATCACTACTCAAGTAACCACAAATGCTAAGGGGAATAAAATGGGTTAGGTTGCGGAAGGCTATGGTGGCTAGGCGGATGATAAGGTGGAAGGCCTAGGCAAACTTGCCAAATTTGGAAACATTTGATGGAGTCAAATGAATATGGTGGTATTTCTGTGTGAAGAGAAATGTAAAGAGCTTCAAAACGAGCTCAAGAACGTCGAAATCGGAGTTCGAATTAATTATTTATTGACAAAACAAAAATCAGACGAAAAGGGAATCTACAGGTACCGGACGTCCGGAAAGTGACGGACGACCGGTGACCCGACGTCCGGTCGGGCTCGGAAATCCGGTATTTTCTTCTGTATAGGTGGTTCCGGTCGTCCGGTAGATGACGGACGTCCGGTGCTTCGTTAGGGTCTGGACGTCCGGTAAAACGCCGGTCGTCCGGTGGGTCGGGGTCAACGCGAGATTTGACCTCCGGGACGCGATTTTGGGCGGATTTGATGATTTTGGGGTCAAAATTTGACAGATTTTGTGGAGGAAAGATGGGGAAACTTGGGGAAATGCTAGATCCACTTGAAACCAAGCAAATCCACGGATCAAAATCAACGAAATATCATCAAACCAACAAATCACAAAAATTTTGGGGGCTATTTTTGGTGGGAATTTTCGAAATTGGGGAAGAACACAACAAAAACAAGCTTGAAAACGATGGAGGGGGCTCCAAATTCGTGAGAAACCGTGGCTCTTGATACCATATGATGTAGGGTGGAACCCTAGATGGCCGATCTTTCACGAAATGGAGGGGATCCCACGATGAACACGAAGAACACGAGAAAGGAACACGAGGGGAAACACGAGAGAATTACTCAAACCAACAAGAACAAGTCACACATATGCTAGATCCTCGAAACACAAAGAGATACAAGATCCATGATCAACAAGGGACGATACAAGTAGCGATGGTCTTCTCCGTGAGGAGGTCTTGGTATCCCGTAGGATCTTCTCCGCAGAGGTCTTGAATCCGTGTGGATCTTCTCCGTGGAGGGCCCGCAGTCACTCCCAAGGAGATGAACCACTAGTGGATGAGCAAAGCTCTGTCTCAAATGAGCTAAACCTAAGCTAACCCTCACTAGCAGGAGGTGGAGGAGTATATATAGTCTAGGGCCACAAAGGGGTAAGTGGGAGAGGGATACATGGGCCTCTGGCCCGATAACTGTGCGCAGACAGCATGTAGCGGACGTCCGACGGCTACCGGACGTCTGTTGGCTCACGAGGGTCCGGACGTCCGGAAGTCTTCGGACTTCCGCTATTTTCCTTCCGTGAACGCCGTTACGGACGTCCGGTGGTTGCCGGTCATCCGGTCGCCAGGGACGCGCCGGTCGTCCCGTGAAGGCCGGACGTCCGGAGCTTGTAGCTTTTCCAGCAGCTTCTCTTGATCCTTGTACTTGGTGTCCTCGCCGTCTTGTCCAATGCTCCTAGCTGTTCCATGGCCTCCCTCTTGGTTCCTGGTCATGCATAGCACATATATTTGAGGTAGTAGCCATGTCTCACATGTAGAAAGTGGAGGTTCGGAGAGGAGCGAGTTAACCTTGTGGCCAATTGTGTGTAGTTGAGGTCTCGTCGAAGTGAACATGGGGATGATCGTGGGATGCTCCGCATCACTTTTTATAGCATTGGATATATATTTTTGATAATAAAATCTGAGGTATCCTACATGCATGTTGGTACAATTATGGAGTCGAATGATGCGACTTGCTTTGAGGACATATTTCCTATGAAGGGTACGTTGAGTTCATCAAATCAGAGGATACGTACTCCATCTAGTGAGGAATTTGCTATAATTCCTGAACCCACCATTGCGATCGAACACATTGAGAATCCTGTTGAGGATGACAATGAAAATCCTGTAAGGAGTAAGAGACAGAGGACTGTAAAGTCCTTTGGTGATGATTTCATTGTGTACCTCGTGGATGACACACCCATGACTATTTCAGAAGCCTATGGATCTTCTGATGCCGACTACTGGAAGGAAGCTGTCTGCAGTGAGATGGATTCCATCTTAGCTAACGAAACCTGGGAAATCACTGATTGTCCTTATGGGTGCAAACCTGTAGGATGTAAGTGGGTGTTCAAGAAAAAGCTTAGACCTAATGGTACGATTGAAAAGTACAAGGTATGGCTTGTGGCTAAGGGTTATACCCAAAAAGAAGGTGAAGACTATTTTGATACTTACTCACATGTGGCTAGACTGACCACCGTTTGAGTGCTACTATCACTGGTTGCCTCACACCGTCTTATCGTTCATCAAATGAACGTTAAGATGGCTTTCCTCATTGGAGAGTTGAAGGAGGAAATTTACATGGATCAGCCCGATGGTTTTGTAGTACCTGGTCAGGAAGGAAAGGTGTGCATGTTATTAAAGTCTTTATATGGACTTAAACAAGCTCCTAAGGAGTAGCATGAGAAGTTCGAAAGAACATTAACTGCTGCAGGCTTTGTAGTAAATGATGGTGACAAGTGTGTGTACTAGCGCCATGGGTGGGGCAAAGGAGTTATTATTTGTCTGTATGTCGATGACATACTGATCTTTGGAACCAAACTTGATTTTATCAAGGAGGTTAAGGATTTCTTATCTCATTGTTTTGAGATGAAGGATCTAGGAGTGGCTGATGTTATCTTAAACATCAAGCTATTGAGATATGATAATGGTGGGATTTCACTGCTTCAGTCTCACTATGCGGAAAAGGTCTTGTGTCATTTTGGGTATAGCGCTGCCGGCCTTCTCCAACTCCATATGATGCTAGTGTGTTGCTTCGAAAGAATCGATGGATTGCTAGAGATCAACTGAGTTACTCTCAGATTATTGGCTCACTTATGTATTTGGTGAGTGCCACGAGGCCTGACATCTCGTTCACTGTGAGCAAATTGAGCTGGTTGTGTCAAAATCGGGAGATGATCATTGGCGTGCACTTGAGAGAGTTATGCGCTACTTGAAAGGCACTGCGGGCTATGGGATTCACTACACCGCGTATCCAAGGGTACTGGAGAGTTATAATGACTCAAACTGGAAATCTGATGCTGATGAGATTAAGGCCACACGTGGTTATGTTTTTACACTTGGTGGTGGCCCTGTTTCCTGGAAGTGTTGCAAGCAGATCATCTTAATGAGGTCAACTATGGAAGCAGAACTCACAGCATTAGACACTGCCACCGTTGAAGTAGAGTGGCTTTGTGAACTCTTAATGGACTTACCTAGGGTTCAAAAACCAATACCCCCTATCCTGATGAACTGTGATAATCAAACTATGATTGTTAAGATAAACAGTTCTAAGGATAATATGAAGTCCTCAAGGCATGTGAAGAGGAGATTGAAACCTGTCAGAAAATTGAAGAACTCCGGAGTTGTTACGTTCGATTATATCCAAACATCAAAAAACTTGGCAGATCCCTTCACAAAGGGTTTATCACGTAATGTGGTAGATAATGCATCGATGGAGATGGGTTTGAGACCCACCGCATGAATTGTCCACAGTGGTAACCCACTCTATTTTATCAGAGACCCCGTGAAGTAGAAGTGGGAGACAAGCTATTGGTCAGCAGGGAGGAGAGTATCTCTATATTAATTATCCCACTCCGTGAAGATGCAATACTCTCCTGATCTGCATGGCAGGTTGATACTTATCTTAATGTGTTCCAAGTGGCTTATTCAGGTAAGCAGATATGTTGCCCTGCAGAGCATCTCAGGGCATCTCCTGAGGAACACACCTATATGAATTTGACTGTTAACGTCGCAGTCTGCGAGAATTGGGTGTTCTCTAATAAATTCATGAAAGGCCCTGGAGTATGACGTATACGCTCCACCGGCGGGAAACCTTACGGCAGCCCAGTATGAGTCAAGAATTTGTGTGAAACAAGTCTCACAGGAAACTTGTAGTTCAAGGGATAGTCCACTATTCAAGTTGTGATCTAGTGTAGCATAAATCACTGAGTGGAAGTTCAACTTTACAGTCTCCACTGAGCACCGATATATAAACAATGTTTTGGAACTAAATGATGAGATGTGCTAATGAGACTTTGTGGGGGATTGTGAGAATTTTGCTAACAGCCCTTTGGCCCAAAGCCCAACTAAAATTCAGAAATTCACTTGGCCCATTCATGCACATATGTGAGTGGTGTGAGTGGCACTAAAGTTTAGTCCCACCACGGAAGTTGAGAGAGAGTTGTACCTCTTTATAAGGTGAGCTCTTCTACCACTTGTATGATAATGAGAAGATGAGACCTGCACGCGTGCTCCTCCTCCTCGCTCGCCTCGCCACGCCACACCTCGCCACGACGCGTCGCGGGTTGCAGGAATGAGCCAAGCCGAGGACAAAGCTATGCCATATTTTTGCTGCTCAGGAATAGTTAATAATTAATGGATGCATTAATCAGTGAGCCGTTGTCGGGACCCCGATCCTAAGTCACACCGATCTAGCTGTAACACATCATATCACTTTGCGGCCTCACGCACGGTATCTCCACGGGTGCCACCTTACCTGGCCCGGGACCGTTTGCACATTTTGGCACACGTATATGACCGTGTCGCTAGCATCCATATGACAGAGACCCGGGCCGACATGGCTAGTTATAAACCAAAAGTGGCACTAAATTACAGACACAGGCATCCATGACCCAGCAACGAACGTGTCGGTCATCAACGTATGAACCCAAGTCGTAGCAAGCTACATGGACTTAAAGGAACAACACGTGACATTTCCCCTAAGGGACAGACACAGGAACGAAGAAGGACACATGCTGGCCAGCCTACGTGTTCCGAGCAGTAGCAAGCTACCAAGGCTTAGTGGAAGCACTAGGAGGCATTTCCCTGTAAGATAGGCTACCAAAGGAAAACAACTAGGTGTCGGATCCCACACATACCAAGCATTTCAATCATACACACAATATGCTCAATATGTGCAAATACAACATTGCATCACAACAGAACTCTATGACTCAAAGTACTTTATTTAAAAGGCTCCAAGAGCCATACATAACATATCCATACAGGTAGGGGTCACATGACCCAACACTCAAGTCATACAGTCATACAAGCACAAGTGGAAGCTACATGTATGAGTATAGACAACTTAGAAAATAAAACAGGCTTGGTGTAGCCTGACTATCTACAAGGCCCTTCACAAGCTCCAGATCTCCGTCTGGGTAGCAAGCTACTCGTCGACGTCAACGTCTATGTAGAACCCGTCAGAAGGGGCATGGTTCTCCTCTGCAAAAGTTATTAAGCAAACATGAGTACAAAGGTACTCAGCAAGTCTTACAACATAACCTATCATACATGCAACATTATCAATAGGGGGTAGTGGAGTTCATAGCAGAAAGCCAGCTTTGACTCTTGGCTAACCTATACTACAACTCTCAACAGATTGCAAGATATTACTATGTACACGAGTCCTCTACTCAGCACAACAATACACCACCGAGGATCCTCTTCCGTCATCCTACGAAAGGGCCATCCACAGTACTCACACTTGTCTTCAGGTTTTTAGTAGTATCCATCAACTTGTCTATGAACTGTAAGAGTAATCAAGTAGTCCGTACCGCGAACAACGGCTATTCGAATAGATTAGTAACCCTGCAGGGGTGTACTCCTTCACACACGCTTCCACCACTTAACGCTGTTTACTCGACATGTACTCGGCAACCTTCAAGCGGAAGCCCAGCGAGGGTGTCGGCCACGACTTGACTAACTACACGAGTCTCTCGTCCAGGTTTATCGCCTATTTGGGTTCCATCTGTGGGGAGATTCGGCCGGGGTGTCGCTCACGGCCCCAAACGATGTGTACAGGGTTCCCGAGTCACCAAACGGGCAACCGGTACACCGTGCCATGTACCTGTCGCATCACAGCCCACCCTGAGGGTCAGCGTTGTGCACGACCACCAGTAAACTACAAACACCAGAAACTAGTTGCAACTCCTGGACAGAGATCGTGGGTAATTAATAAGCCGAGAGGGTCCATTGGTTTCGGGCTCAATGCATGGTAGTAGCTGGAACTTGAACCACACATACAGATCTCGGGTCCTATGAACGGTTCCAATGAAACAACCCACCACGTACTCCTACATGGCCTTTCATCGATACCTTTACCAAACATGTTACACACTTCCTTCTCTTTACCGGTATGATTATGTCACTCTGATCCATCACCCAGATGAACCAGACCTGACACAACTCTAATCATAGCAGGCAACATAAACAAATAGCATGGTGGATCACACATCACATGGCTCAAACAACTCCGACACATGCTAGTGGGTTTCAACTATTTACTGTGGCAATGACAGGTCATGCAAGGGAATAGGGTTCAACTACCGCAGCAAGTAGCAGTTCACACGCTGTTGCCTTAATGCAGTAAAAAAGAGCAGGAGCGAGAAGATGGGTTTGTATCGGAATGATCAATGATTGCTTGCCTGACAGAGTGGTTGTCGGGTACTGCTCTTCAGCTGGATACGCAGAAGTATCCTCGGGAGCAGGACCTAACACGGAGAATATCGGCGATACAATCAATAATCAAACAAATGCAACAATATGATGCATGCTAATGATATGGAAAGATGCATGTGTTTTGGGCTAATGCAACTATAACCAGAAGGGTTTGAGCCCATTTGAATCAAAGATTCAAATTGAAACTCAAACTATTATTTATTTAAGTGCATTATCATGTTTTAATGTAAACAGCAAGGTTAACTTACTCATACATGCATGAAACCAGTGCCATTGGAAAGATTGGATTTTTCTGATCAATTTTCATATATAAATCTTTTCCATCTGAGCTACTGTTGAATTTATATGATTTATTGAAGTTTAAGGCATTTTCTGGAATTTCCTGAATTGTTTTTAAATCAAATAATCCCAAAAAATCCTTTACTGCGTCAGCATGACATCATGCTGACGTCAGCAAGTCAACAGGGCACCCAGGTCAAACCTGACCAGTGGGTCCCTCATGTCAGTGTCTCTAGAGCTAACTAAAAAGAGCTTAACACTAAACTAAAGTTAACAGGGGCTGGGCCCCACATGTCAGTGGCTCACTAAACTAATGACAACAATTAGTACTTAAATTAAAACCTAAACTGAAATTAGCCCACGGCCGGCCCCACATGTCAGTGACACAGGGGGGGTCCAGGCGTGGTCAAAACAGGTTAACCCCACCGGCGGCTCGACGTCGGCGAGGCCAAACGCGGCGGCGGTGCTCGGGTTTTGCCTACAGGACACCGTTTGAATCGCGGTTGGCTCTACGGCGAGTTGGGGCTCGTGCGCATCTAGTGGAGGTGACGGTAGGTGCTGAGGTGGCCGGAATCATCGGCGGCGAGCTCGAAGGCGGCGGCCGGAATTCGGGCGTCGACGAAAATGACGCTACAGCGCACGGCAGGAGCAGCAGTTGGTTGCTACGGGTCCGTGGTGATGCGCTGAGTGCGGTGATGCACTCGGCCGCGCGTGGCAGCCGCTGTGGCCGCGGCGGCGCCATGGCCGGCGGCGAGGAGCGCTCGGCTCTGGTGGCTGATGCGGCTAGGGATCAAGATAGGCGACGGGGCATGGGGGAAATGAAACCGGGGCTCACCGCGGTTCTTCTGGTACTGCTGGCGAGGAAGGGGAGGCACGGGGTCCGGCGAATTTGTCGATGGCGTCCGGCGGCCGTGCGGAGAAGACGAGCTCGAGGACGAAGCCTAAAGGCGCCCGGGGTCCTGTGGTTCGGCGTAGAGAAGCACGGCAGCAAGGCGGAGCTCGCGGGCTCGTCGGAGAGGCGAGGGGGACTCGGTGGGCGTGGCGGCAGCGACGAGCTCTGCTCGGGCTATGCGAGGGAGAGAACCAGGAGAGGGGAGAGGGAGAGGAGCGGTCGAGGGGGTCGAGGGGTCTGCGTGGCGTCGTCCTGTTTCATCCAGAGGGTCGAGGAGGCCAACCAGGCAGGCATGAGGTGGCCGGCGCGTCGGCGGCGCTCGCCACCGAGCAGCTTCATGCGCTGGCACAGCAAAGAAGACGGGGATGCCCCTGGTGGGCTGGGCCGGCTAGGCCAGACAGGTAGGTGGGCTCAGGTAAACTGCTTCCTCCTTCTTTTTTTTCTTTTTTACTTTCTGTTTCATTTCTTTTGCAACTTTGTTGAATTGATAAAAATGCTAGAACATTTTTATAGCTCATAAAACTAGTCATGCCCACTGTACATAATATGAACAACATGGAACATTTTATTTTATGATTATTTGGGCACATAAAATATTTTATAGCATTTAAATGCCCAAATGCAAATACCATAGGAATTAATCCAGAGACCTTGGATGTCCTAGAAAATTGTGCACCATTTTTGGCAGAGGTTTAAGACCAAGGCAGAAATGATGAACATTTTTGAAGGGCATTTTGGGTACATTGGAAAAGATTTTATTAAACCCTAGTTGTTAGAAGAGGGGTGCTGGGGTTTCTGTCATTCCCATTTCAAGTTTCTTTGAGAAGTAAACATGATGCACACTCTAGCTAGTCCTAATGCAAGCACTGACTAGGGATGTGACAACTCACCCCCACTCAAAAGAATCGCGTCCCGAGATTCGGGTTCCTCCGGAAAGAGGGTGGGGTACTCAAGTCGAAGACGATCCTCCCTTTCCCAGGTAGCTTCACTCTCGGAATGATGCGACCATTGAACCTTGAGAAACTTGATATTGTGACGTCGAGTGGTGCGCTCGGTTTGATCAAGAATACGAACGGGGTATTCTCGATATGTGAGATTGTCCTGGAGATCAAGCGTTTCGTGGTCCACTCCGCGGATAGGATCCGAGAAGCAACGCCTGAGTTGAGATACGTGGAAGACATCATGAACTCTGGAAAGGTGCGGAGGTAGTTCCAGTTGGTAGGCAACTTCTCCTCGTTTGGCAAGAATGCGAAAAGGACCGATGTAACGAGGGGCCAATTTGCCTTTGATACCGAAGCGATGGGTTCCCTTAAGAGGAGTAACCCGAAGGTAAGCCTTATCGCCGACTTCAAAAGTCACAGCCTTATGATGACTATCATATTGGCTCTTCTGGCGAGAATGGGCTGTTTTCAATTTCTCACGAACGATGCGAACCCGCTCTTCTGCTTCCTGGATCATATCCGGACCAAAGAATTGTCTTTCCCCGGTTTCTGACCAGTTAAGCGGTGTTCGACATCTTCGTCCATATAAAACTTCAAAGGGAGCCTTGCCCAAGCTAGCTTGATAACTATTGTTATAAGCGAATTCGGCAAATGGAAGAAACTTCTCCCATTCCATACTGAAAGAGATGACAGAGGCTCGAAGCATATCTTCCAGAATTTGATTGACTCGTTCCACTTGACCACTTGACTGAGGATGGAAGGCGGTGCTGAAAGAGATATGAGTTCCCATAGCATTCTGGAAACTTTCCCAGAATCGTGAAGTGAAAAGACTTCCAAGGTCTGAATTAATCTCCAACGGCACACCATGAAGTGATACTATCCGAGAGATATACAAGTCTGCTAGCTGGCTAGCGGTAATACTCTCTCGAACAGGCAGGAAATGAGCTACTTTAGACACGCGGTCGATGACGACGAAGATAGCATTATTCCCTTTCCTGGTCCTGGGAAACCCGGTAATGAAGTCCATACCGATCTTGTCCCATTTCCATTCAGGAATAGCTAAAGGTTGAAGGGTGCCAGCAGGCCGTTGATGCTCTGCTTTGACGCGATGACAAACATCGCAGTTAGCAATAAATTGAGTGATTTCTCTCTTCATCCTAGTCCACCAGAACCTCTGGCGTAGGTCCTGATACATTTTGGTACTACCGGGATGAATCGTGAGAGGAGATTCATGAGCCTCCTTAAGGATCAACCGTCTCAGGTTCCGTACCTTAGGAACCACTAAGCGGTTGCTAAAGAGTACGACTCCTTGATCATCAATTGAGAAACATCCCGCGACTCCTTTCTTGATGTTCCTCTTGATACGGGAGATTCCCGGATCAACCTTCTGTGCTTTGATGACCTTATCCATAAGGGTAGGTTCCGCCACCAAGGTGGAAAGGAATCCTCGAGGAACAATGTGAAGGTTAAGCTTTCAAAATTCCTCGTGGAGAAGTGGTTGCCCTTGTTGTAACATCAAGTTATTACAATAAGACTTACGATTTAGTGCGTCAGCCATGACATTGGCCTTCCCAGGGGTGTAAGTGATTCCTAAGTCGTAATCTGTGAGCAACTCAACCCAACGTCTTTGCCTCAGTTTAGATCCGGTTGAGTGAAGATGTGTTTCAGACTTTGGTGATCAGTGAAGATTTCACAGCCATTACCAAGAGGGTAATGCCGCCATGTTTTGAGTGCGTGGACTACAGCTGCAAGCTCTAGATCATGTGTAGGATAGTTATCCTCATGTGGACGCAACTGTCGAGATGCGTATGCGATAACTTGACGATCTTGCATGAGTATGCACCCTAGTCCTTGTTGCGAGGCATCGCAGTAGATAATAAAATCCTTGGAAAAGTCTGGTGGCACCAGTATGGGTGCATATGTCAGGCGTCTTTTCAGTTCCTGAAAGCTGGACTCGCATTGTGGGGTCCACTCAAACTTTTTATCTTTCTTGAGGAGTTCAGTTAGAGGTTTGGCAACCTTGGAGAAATTCTCGACGAAGCGTCGGCAATAGCCTGCTAAGCCAAGGAAACTCCTAACTTGCTTGACTGATTCAGGGGGAGTCCAATCAAGGACGGCTTGAACTCGCTCGGGATTGACAGTAATACCCTTGCCAGAGATCACATGACCTAGATAGGTCACTTCCAGCAACCAGATTTCACATTTACAGAATTTGGCATAAAGGCGGTGCTCTCGAAGTTTCGTCAATACCAGCCTTAGATGCTCGGCATGATCTTTCTTGTTCTTGGAATAGATGAGTATATCATCGAGGTATACCATGACGAATTTATCCAAATATTCCATGAATATAGAATTCATTAGCCGAGAGAAGGTGGCTGGGGCATTGGTTAACCCGAAGGACATGACGGTGTATTCGTATTGGCCGTAACGAGTAACAAAGGCCGTCTTGGGAATGTCCCCGTTCTTGATCTTGATTTGATGGTAGCCCAACCTCAAATCCATTTTGGAAAAGACTGAGGATCCAGCGAGCTGATCATACAGGTCGTTGATCCTGGGGAGCGGATACTTGTTCTTTATGGTGAACAGATTGATAGGTCGGTAATCTACAACCATCCATTCTGTTCCATCCTTCTTCTTGACAAAGAGGATGGGACAAGCCCAAGGGGAAGAACTAGGACGGATGAAACCCTTTTTCAAGGACTCATCGAGTTGTTTCTTAAGCTCAGCTAATTCTAGGGGTGCCATTTTATAAGGTCTCCTAGAGATTGGAACAGTTCCAGGAATAAGATCTATCACGAACTCGACATCTCTGTCAGGTGGAACACCTGGCAGTTCTTCTGGAAAGACATCCGGAAAGTCACGGACTACCAGGATATCTTCGAGTTCTGGTAGAGGGCTAGCATTAAGAGAGTAGAGCTGACGCTCAGCCATTCTGGTCAAGACATTGACTGTCTTGCCGGATGGGTGTGTAAGTTGAACGGTCCTAGTGTAGCAATCAATCTTGGCGTAAAGAGTTGTCATCCAATCCATACCCAAGATGATGTTTATGTCCGAGGACTTGAGAGCGATTAGTGATGCAAGGAAAACAAGTCTATCGACAAGAATTTCATTTCCACTTTGAACCAGGAGTTTGAATAACCATGGAAGTAGGCATGTCACAAAAAGTCATGTTGTGCATTCGAGCATAGCTCTCAGATATGAACGAATGGGATGCTCCAGTATCGAAAAGAACAGATGCCGGATGGCAGTTAACGAGAAGCGTACCAAGGACGACGTTAGGATCCTCATAAGCTTCCTCAGTGGAGACATAGTTGACATGACCACGTGCAGTGGGGATTGGCTTGACATAGTTCACCTTGCATGTTGGCTTACCACGGCCAACGGGCTTTCCTGGCTGGTTCTGAGGACACTCACGCATGTAGTGCCCCGGTTCTCCACACTTAAAGCATGTCACAGTGCCAGTGCGTGGAGTAAAGTTGGTAGGTGGTCCTCCATAAGTCTTGGCAGGTGCATACTATTGAGTTGCGCGAGGCGCCTCATAGGATGGCCTCGGTGTGTACTTAGGTGGCAGAGCAGTGTTAGGAACCCACACACGGCGCTTGTGAGAGCCAGAGCCGGATGAGGAACCAAAGTCACGAGGATGCTTGCGTGTGGCTTCGAAATCAGCCTGGCCCGTCTCAGCGTTGATGGCTTTGTTCACCAACTTCTGGAAGGAAGTGCACTCGTGCAGACGTAGATCTCGGTGGAGTTCAGGGCTGAGTCCCTTGCAGAGCCTCGCCTACTTCTTGGCATCGGTGGATACTTCCTCAGGTGCATAGCGTGCCAAGTTGCCAAACTCGCGACTATAGCCATCCATAGTTAACCGGCCCTGGGTGGAATTGCAGAATTCCTCCCGCTTGCGATCCATGAGACCTTCCGGAATGTGATGTTCACGGAATGCCTCACTGAACTCAGCCCAAGTAGTGATTTGGCCAGCAGGACGCATAGCCTCAAAGTTCTCCCACCATAGACTGGCAGGGCCCTCAAGATGGTAGGCGGCGTAGATAACCTTATTAGCTTCGGCCACACGGGCAGAGTGTAGCTTGTGGGTGATACTACGAAGCCAATCATCCGCATCCAGAGGTTCAGTGGAGTGATGGAACTTCGGTGGGCACATCTTGATAAAGTCATTGATTGACACCACGTCATTCCTCTGACGAAACCCAGTGTTCTGCTCTATGCGTTCCAGCAGATGGTTGGTCTCTCTCTTGTTCCGTTCTGCCTCGAGCATAACTTCAGCCAAGGAGGGTGGCTGGGGCAGATTCTCATCTCTAGCCCCACTAGCCTCACCCTGCTCTTGAGCAGCAGAGTGCTGCGAGTGTTGACCATCCTAGGAAAACAAAACAACGGTTTAGACAAGGATGGCAAAAACTTGACATAGAAGTGCATAATGTAATGGATGACACATAATGCAGAGATGTTCATCCGTATGACATGGTAATATAGAAACTGCCATATATACTCCAGTGGTCATACACACCATACACAGTTTAGTACAAGCCAAGGCTAAAGTACAACTACGGTGAAAGACGATACATCCCATCAGAGGCATTCCAAGCTCCTATACATTATTTAACTACACCTCCGGAACTCAGTACACACTAAGTCATATTCCACAAGGCACGCAGGACTGTGGAAATACAACTACTATGATACTACCACTGCCACGGTCTAGCTCAGACATTCCCGTAGTAATCTTCATAAAGATTACCACCGTAGCCTGGAAGTGGAACAGATGGATCTTGAAACTCTCGAGCACTCGAAGGCTGTGGACCATAGGGACATGGATGTGTCCTCGGGCCTGATGCTGGTGGTAACCGACGCCCACGTGGAGGTGTAATACCCCCAACGTCACGCCAATCCATACGATCAGGCAGACGAGTCCGCACGGGGTAAAAATCCCACATATCCAGATATCCGGCGTGCACAGCAGGTGCAAGCCGTGTCAAAGTAGTCCTTTGGGTGGCTCGAGTGTTATAAAGCTCCATTCAGAGGGCACGGACCTCACGGTCCCTATCCTCCAGCATCTGAACAGTAGTCTGCAGCAGTGGCTCCTCATGAGCAGCATCAGTATATAGACCAGTGTAGTAGCCTTCCTCTCCGGGAAGTGAGGCTGGCAGGTAACAGAACTCAGTGTTCAGCAACAGGGCATGCCTAGCCTGGAGAATGGTCATCATCGAGTAGGCGGCATCCTGCACTGCCATCTCGATAGTAACCCCGAGTCCATAAGACCAATGGATGGGGTCGTTAGCTCCGGGATTTGAGGGGTATATCAGGACTGTGCAGAAATACTGACTCTGATTGAAATCCCGGTACTGTTCCTCCACGGTGTACTCAGGATACCAGCGGTAACCGGTCTCAGTCAGCACACGGACTAGCATGGCCGTGTGACTGGGCACATTAATGCACCGAGTCAAACGAACCACTTGGTGAGGTGTGCGGCCAGACATCTGAAACAAGAAATAATGCAATGGCATTAGTGTTTCTGGAAGAAATCGGGCAGCATAACAACTGTAAATGCTCAAAAAGATTTTGAGACATCATACAAATGATAGCATAGCCACTCAACAATATCATATCAAGGTTCCGGGTCCAACAAATCATCATACTAAAAGGGTAGAAACTGAACTGAGGCTTGAAACCAACAATCCTAAGAGTCTACGGATTAGTAACACGTGAACCTAGTAAGGATAAGAGGCCTAGTCCTAAATCCCCGTGGAAAGAATAGACTGACTCAGATCAGAAGGGCATAAGGTAAAGAAGTAAAAAGAGCCTTACGTTCCCTTCCACAAACAATTCCCCTACATATAACTAAGAATTTTTCTAGACTCAACATCACCCAGTTTGGCTTTAGAAACCTACAGACGGTCCGGCTCTGATGCCAACACTGTCTGGAACCCGATCCTAAGTCACACCGATCTAGCTGTAACACGTCATATCACTTTGCGGCCTCACGCACGGTATCCCCACGGGTGCCACCTAACCTGGCCCGGGACCGTTTACGCATTTTGGCACACATATATGACCGTGTCGCTAGCATCCATATGACAGAGAACCTGAGCCGACATGGCTAGTTATAAACCAAAAGTGGCACTAAATTACAGAGACAGGCATCCATGACCCAGCAACGAACGTGTCGGTCATCAACGTATGAACCCAAGTGGTAGCAAGCTACGTGGACTTAAAGGAACAACGCGTGACATTTCCCCTAAGGGACAGACACAGGAACGAAGAAGGATACATGCCGGCCAGCCTACATGTTCCGAGCAGTAGCAAGCTACCAAGGCTCAGTGGAAGCACTAGGAGGCATTTCCCTGTAAGATAGGATACCAAAGGAAAACAACTAGGTGTCGGATCCCACACATACCAAGCATTTCAATCATACACACAATATGCTCAATATGTACAAATACAACAGTGCATCACAACAGAACTCTATGACTCAAAGTACTTTATTTAAAAGGCTCCAAGAGCCATACATAACATATCCATACAAGTAGGGGTCACATGACCCAACACTCAAGTCATACAGTTATACAAGCACAAGAGAAAGCTACATGTCTCAGTACAGACAACTTAGAAAATAAAACAGGCTTGGTGTAGCCTGACTATCTACAAGGCCCTTCACAAGCTCCAGATCTCCGTCTAGGTAGAAAGCTACTCGTCGACGTCTATGTAGAACCCGTCAGAAGGGGCAGGGTTCTCCTCTGCAACAGTTATTAAGCAAACATGAGTACAAAGGTACTCAGCAAGTCTTACAACAGAACCTAACATACATGCAACATTATCAACAGGGGGGTAGTGGAGTTCATAGCAGAAAGCCAGCTTTGACTCTTGGCTAACCTATACTACAACTCTCAACAGATTGCAAGATATTACTACGTACACGAGTCCTCTACTCACCACAACAATACACCACCGAGGATACTCTTCCGTCATCCTACGGAAGGGCCATCCACGGCACTCACACTTGTCTTGAGGTTTTTAGTAGTATCCGTCAACTTGTCTATGAACTGTATGAGTAATCAAGTAGTCCGTACCGTGAACAACGGCTATTCGAATAGATTAGTAACCCTGCACGGGTGTACTCCTTCACACACGCTTCCACCACTTAACGTTGTTTACTCGACATGTACTCGGCAACCTTCAAGCGGAAGCCCAGCGAGGGTGTCGGCCACGACCTGACTAACTACACAAGTCTCTCATCCAGGTTTATCGCCTATTTGGGTTCCATCCGTGGGGAGATCCGGCCGGGGTGTCGCTCACGACCCCAAATGATGTGTACAGGGTTCCCGAGTCACCAAACGGGCAACCGGTACACCGTGCCACGTACCTGTCATATCACAGCCCACCCTGAGGGTCAGCGCTGTGCATGACCACCAGTAAATTACAAACACCAGAAACTAGTTGCAACTCCCGGACAGAGATCGAGGGTAATTAATAAGCTGAGAGGGTCCATTGGTTTCGGGCCCAATACATTGTAGTAGCTGGAACTTGAACCACACATACAGATCTCGGGTCCTATGAACGGTTCCAATGAAACAACCCACCACGTACTCCTACATGGCCTTTCATTGATACCTTTACCAAACATGTTCCACACTTCCTTCTCTTTACCGGTATGATTATTTCACTCTGATCCATCACCCAGATGAACCAGACCGGACACAACTCTAAGCATAGCAGGCAACATAAACAAATAGCATGGTGGATCACACATCACATGGCTCAAACAACTCCTACACATGCTAGTGGGTTTCAACTATTTACTGTGGCAATGACAGGTCATGCAAGGGAATAGGGTTCAACTACCGCAGCAAGTAGCAGTTCACATGCTGTTACCTTAATGCAGTAAAAAAGAGCAGGAGCGAGAAGATGGGTTTGTATCGGAATGATCAATGATTGCTTGCCTGACAGAATGGTTGTCGGGTACTGCTCTTCAGCAGGATACGCAGAAGTATCCTCGGGAGCAGGACCTAACACGGAGAATATCGGCGATACAATCAATAATCAAACAAATGCAACAATATGATGCATGCTCATGATATGGCAAGATGCATGTGTTTTGGGCTAATGCAACTATAACCAGAAGGGTTTGAGCCCATTTGAATCAAAGATTCAAATTGAAACTCAAACTATTATTTATTTAAGTGCATTATCATGTTTTAATGTAAACAGCAAGTTTAACTTGCTCAAACATGCATGAAACCAGTGCCATTGGAAAGATTGGATTTTTCTGATCAATTTTCATATATAAATCTTTTCAATCTGAGCTACTGTTGAATTTATATGATTTTTTGAAGTTTAAGGCATTTTTTGGAATTTCCTGAATTGTTTTTAAATCAAATAATCCCAGAAAATCCTTTACTGCGTCAGCATGACATCATGCTGACGTCAGCAAGTCAACAGGGCGCCCAGGTCAAACCTGACCAGTGGGTCCCTCATGTCAGTGTTTCTAGAGCTAACTAAAAAGAGCTTAACACTAAACTAAAGTTAACAGGGGCTGGGCCCCACATGTCAGTGGCTCACTAAACTAATGACAGCAATTAGTACTTAAATTAAAACCTAAACTGAAATTAGTCCACGGCCGGCCCCACATGTCAGTGACACAGGGGGTGTCCAGGCGTGGTCCAAACAGGTCAACCCCACCGGCGGCTCGACGCCGGCGAGGCCAAACGCAACGGCGGTGCTCGGGTTTTGCCTACAGGACACCGTTCGAATCACGGTTGGGCTCTACGGCGAGCTGGGGCTCGTGCGCATCTAGTGGAGGCGACGATAGGTGCTGAGGTGGCAGGAATCACCGGCGGCGAGCTCGAAGGCGGCGGCCGGAATTCGGGCGTCGGCGAAAACGACGCTACAGCGCACGGCAGGAGAAGCAGTTGGTTGCTACGGGTCCGTGGTGATGCGCTGAGTGCGGTGATGCACTCGGACGCGAGTGGCAGCCGCTGTGGCCGCGGCGGCGCCATGGCCGGCGGCGAGGAGCGCTCGGCTCTGGTGGCTGATGCGGCTAGGGATCAAGATAGGCGACGGGGCATGGGGGAAACGAAACTGGGGCTCACCGCGGTTCTTCTGGTACTGCTGGCGAGGCAGGGGAGGCACGGGGTCCGGCGAATTTGTCGATGGCGTCCAGCGGCCGTGCAGAGAAGACGAGCTCGAGGACGAAGCCTCAAGGCGCCCGGGGTCCTGTGGTTCGGCGTAGAGAAGCACGGCAGCAAGGCGGAGCTCGGGGGCTTGTCGGAGAGGCGAGGGGGACTCGGTGGGCGCGGCGGTAGCGACGAGCTCCGCTCGGGCTGTGCGAGGGAGAGAACCAGGAGAGGGGAGAGGGAGAGGAGCGGTCGAGGGGGTCGAGGGGTCTGCGTGGCGTCGTCCTGTTTCATCCAGAGGGTCGAGGAGGCCAGGCAGGCAGGCAGGAGGTGGCCGGCTCGTCGGCGGTGCTCGCCACCGAGCAGCTTCATGCGCTGGCGCGGCGAAGAAGACGGTGATGCCCCAGGTGGGCTGGGCTGGCTGGGCCAGACAGGTAGGTGGGCTCAGGTAAACTGCTTCCTCCTTCTTCTTTTTTCTATTTTACTTTGTGATTCATTTCTTTTGCAACTTTGTTGAATTGATAAAAATGCTAGAACATTTTTATAGCTCATAAAACTAGTCATGCCCAATGTACATAATATGAACAACATGGAAAATTTTAGTTTATGATTATTTGGGCACATAAAATATTTTATAGCATTTAAATGCCCAAATGCAAATACCATAGGAATTAATCGAGAGACCTTGGATGTCCTAGAAAATTGTGCACCATTTTTGGCAGAGGTTTAAGACCAAGGCAGAAATGATGAACATTTTTGAAGGGCATTTTGGGTACATTGGAAAAGATTTTATTAAACCCTAGTTGTTAGAAGAGGGATGCTGGGGTTTCTGTCATTCCCATTTCAAGTTTCTTTTAGAAGTAAACATGATGCACACTCTAGCTAGTCCTAATGCAAGCACTGACTAGGGATGTGACAGCCGTTTCCGATTCTTTTGGATCATGGGGCTGTTACTTGGACGTGGAGTTTTCTCCACAACCTACCCGACCCACATTATATAGTCAGGCAGACGTCTACCCTAGCCGCTACCACAACATATGGTTTCGCACCACCCTTCCAGATCATTGCGTCGCCACGCAAGTCTTCTCCATCCCTTATTCAGGCGTGCACCGCGAGAAGGGACAACAGGCCTCCGAATCCCCGCCTCTTATGATCCTGTACGGGAGAGGGGCGATCAGGTTTTTGGGGAGCGTACTCGCGCTACTGCTGGCAGCGACGACTTCGCCAACGGTGACTTCTTCCCCGACCTCAGCATCCTCATCCTCAACGACATGGGCGACAACATCAGCGCTGACGGTGCTACTCCCGCTACACCGTATGTGTTTCTATCATTCTGTTCGAGATCATGGTATAATTAATGTTTCTAGTATGTGCCCTAGATGTGATCTATTCATCTACTATGCTAGTTCGCATGATTTGTTTAATCTCTGCTATTGCTGTCATGATTTATCTTCTGTTTATTCGGATCAAATCTCATAGTAATTTGCTCTTGTTTCCAATAGCTATAGCCGACCGAAGTGGCGCCACACGATATGGACGAACTAGAAAATCGCTTCAAGGGAGCTCGGCGACGGCTTGAAATATGGAAAATATCATCTTGCCGGGAGGTGACACGAAAGCATGGGCCATGGTGAAGACCATATTCAGGAAACTCGAGTCAGAGCATATGGAACGTGTTGGACCAGTAGGGCCGTATGGATAGGAAATACCTCTTCACTTGGTCTATGACCAAGTGATGATAGAGGCAAAGGTGTCCCGTCTTTCGATGAGATAGTGGCTATCGTTTGGATGAAGTCGACTTTGACGATCCGACTACGAACGTGCGTGGACGTCGCGCCTTAGCAATCGCTAAACCAACTCCGAGAGGTTATCGACCATGCCGGAGCATGATCAACCTGACCACGAAGGTCTGTTTCCTGCAGGCAAACGAAGAACAAGCAAGAAACTAAGATTGCAATCTGGATATTGTGAATATAAGAGGAAAGCTTTATTGATCAAGGTGGGGTTCTGTGACGCCTTTGTCTGGTTGTTGAACACAAATGAAGTACGCGAAGTTGCAGCTATGGCGAACTTTTAATCTAAACAAAACCCAAAGTCTAAACGACGCCCTAAGGGCTGTATATATGAGGGAAAGAGGGGGAATTTCGTGGCCCTTGGTGGAGGGGTCCGAAACCAACCCTAACTCTTGTTTCCCCACACATACGGACTCTAAAAACAGCCTATACTCAAGTATTTCGAAATTACATGGGCCTGGCCCAATAATAAGGTGACGCAGCACCTATAATAGCCTCTGGACGAAATTTATGAAGTGGCATCTTGTATATTTCGTCCAAGGCTTCTCGCACTCATTATGGTGGCTTCAAAGTCCTGAAATCATCAATTGAAACTCCATTCTTGTTCCCCTTGCGCATGCCATCATCTCCATGCTTGATCTTGCTCCAATGTTCATCCTTCTTGTCCAAGCTAGGCCCTTCATTTGTAAGCAAGACAAATGTATCCAATTTAGGCAGCATCATATTCTCTTGAACATTAGATTCATTACCAAGAAACGAAAGTACCTGGTAATTTAATTGGCGTGCGCGAGCTCTAGTAATTGGTCCTGTATATGTGTCAGTTGGAGCTGTGGGTGTAACCTTGTTAGTGATGTCCTCATCAAGTGATGCCTGCAGCTCGGCTCTCCCAGCAGGATTGCTCCTTAGATAATGAAATAGAAAATGTGGCCAAAGAGTGATAAGTTGGATTCTATTATCTGTGTACTTTCCATCAAACGTTCAAGATCCACACAGAAAACATTGTCATGACTAGCCATCGACTTCTACCTCCCCAACCAGGGGTCGGGGAGTGTTCGTATTATGTGACCTGATGTAAGCAGGAAATGACATTCCGGTAACTACGCAATCCGGCCTTTAGGTAGAAACATACAAAAACATGCGCGGGGAGTTATGTTATATTACTTTTTAATGTACGAAACATATTCCGAAGAAAATAGTTCCTCTATGGGTTCCTTTCTTCAGGTTCGTCATGCCAACAGTAGACATTTGTCGTTGGATACTAGAAGTATGCGGATAATTCGTGCGAGGGTCCAATCCCCAAATGTTGGTGATGAACAACAATATAACTCAGTGCAGACCCATCATGTTCTTAAGAATGCTAGCTTTCGGCATCATCCCCTGAGGCACGGACGCGGCTGACCCGGTCGTGACAATCTTAGAGGTGCTCCCTTTACCCCCTAGCCAAACAATCGGGAACCTAGGGGGTAAACACAGGAGCCAGGCAACCCACCTTCGCAAAAACATAAGTCAAATTGGTGCTTATGATGGCTGAAGAGGTATTTGGGAAAGTGCAAAACTCGGCAGAAATGATTTTGTGCATAGAAAATATATTAGTTGGCTGCTTTAAAGGAGCCCCCATGTTTGATCTGGGTATTACATTTGAAGATGTATGATGACCAAAGGGCCTAGACTGAATTCGGTTTATCCGAACAGGGCTAGAGAGATTCTAATTCTTTAGGAAAAAATAGGAATTTTATAATTAAGAAAAATGATAGTTGGACTGGCGTGGCCTTACTTAGTCATAGAAGCGTGATACGTCCATTTTGCATCATGCTTTTATGTTGATATTTATTGCATTATGGGTTGTTATTACACGTTATGTCACAATACTTATGCCTTTTCTCTCTTATTTTACAAGGTTTACATGAAGAGGGAGAAAGCCGGCAGCTAGAATTCTGGGCTGGAAAAGGAGCTAACTTTGGAAACCTATTCTGTACAACTCCAAAAGCCCCGAAATTCCACAAAACTACGTTTCAGAAAATATACAAAATATCTGGCGAAAGAAGATCACGAGGGGGGCCACCGGCTGTCCACTAGGGTGGGGGGGGGGCGCCCCCCTCTCTGGGCGCGCCCTCTGTCTCGTGGGCCCACCGACGGCCCCCCGATGCCCATCTTCTCCTATATGAGGTGTTTTGCCCTGGAAAAAAATCATAAGGAGGCTTTCGGGACCAAACGCCGTCGTCTCGAGGCGGAACCGAGGCGGAAACCAATCTAGGGCTCCTGCATAGCTGTTCTGCCGGGGATACTTCCCTCCAGGAGGGGGAAATCGTCACCGCCGTCATCACCAACAACTCTCCCATCTTGGGGAGGGCTATCTTCATCAACATCTTCACCAGCACCATCTCCTCTCAAACCCTAGTTCATCTCTTGTATCCAATCTTTGTACCCAAACCTTAGATTGGTACCTGTGGGTTGCTAGTAGTGTTGATTACTCCTTGTAGTTGATGATAGTTGTTTTATTTGGTGGAAGATCATATGTTCAGATCAATTATGCATATTAATACCCCTCTGATCATGAACCATATTATGTCTTGTGAGTAGTTACTTTTGTTCCTGAGGACATGGGAGAAGTCTTGCTATAAGTAGTCATGTGAATTTGGTCTTCATTCGATATTTCGATGAGATGTATGTTGTCTCTCCTCTAGTCGTGTCATGTGAACGTTGACTACATGACACTTCACCATTATTTGGGCCTAGAGGAAGGCATTGGAAAGTAACAAGTAGATGATGGGTTGCTAAAGTGACAGAAGCTTAAACCCTAGTTTATGTGTTGCTTCGTAAGGGGCTGATTTGGATCCATATGTTTCATGCTATGGTTAGGTTTACCTTAATAGTTCTTCTGTAGTTGCGGATGCTTGCAATAGAGGTTAATCATAAGTGGGAGGCTTGTCCAAGTAAGGACAGCACCCAAGCACCGGTCCACCCACATACCAAATTATCAAAGTACCGAACGAGAATCAGATTATCATGATGAAAACTAGCTTGATGATCATTACCATGTGTCCTCGGGAGCGCTTTCATTTATATAAGAGTTTGTCCAGGCTTGTCCTTTGCTACAAAAAGGATTGGGCCACCTTGCTGCACCTGATTTACTTTTACCGTTTGTCACTTGCTACCAATTATCTTATCACAAAACTATCTGTTACCTATAATTTCAGTGCTTGCAGAAAATACCTTACTGAAAACTGCCTATCATTTCCTTCTGCTCCTCGTTGGGTTTGACACTCTTATTTATCGAAAGGACTACGATAGATCCCCTACACTTGTGGGTCATCAAGACTCTTTTCTAGCGCCATTGCCGGGGAGTGAAGCACATTTGGTAAGTGGAATTTGGTAAGGAAAAATTTATATTGTGTGCTGAAATTTATTATCACTTGTTACTATGGCTCATAATCCTTTGAGGGGCTTGTTCGGGGTATCTTCACTTCGACCAGAAGAGCAAAGAGTTTCTCCTCAACCAACTGCACCTACTGAAAATGTTTGCTTTGAAATTCCTTCGGTTATGATAGAGAAACTGCTTGAAAATCCATTTACAGGAGACGGGACACTGCATCTCGATTTACGCCTAATCTATGTGGATGAAGTTTGTGGATTATTTAAGCTTGTAGGTATGACCGAGGATGTTATCAAGAAGAAGGTCTTCCCTTTATATTTGAAGGGAGATGCATTGACATGGTTAGGCTATGTGATGATATTGGATCATGGAACTATAATCGTCTGAAGTTGGAATTTCATCAGAAGTTCTACCCTATGCACCAGGTTCATCTTGATCGTAATTATATCTATAATTTTTGGCCTCGCGAAGGAGAAAGCATCGCTGAAGCTTGGGGGAGGCTTAATTCAGTGTTATATTCATGCCCCAATCATGAGCTCTCAAGAGAAATGATCATTCAAAAATTTTATGCTCGGCTTTCTCTTAATAATCGCTCCATGCTCGATACTTCTTGTTCTGGCTCTTTTGTGATGAAGACTGTTGAATTCAAATGGGACTTACTGGAAAGAATTAAACGCAACTCTGAGGATTGGATATCGACGAAGGTAAGGAGTCAGGTATGACCCCTAAGTTTGATTGTGTTAAAGCTTTTATGGATACCGATGTTTTCCATGAGTTTAGCACTAAGTATGGACTTGACTCTGAGATAGTAGCTTCTTTCTGTGAATCATTTGCTACACATGTTGATCTCCCCAAGGAGAAGTGGTTTAAATACCATCCCCCTATTGAAGTAAAAGCAGTTGAGCCTGCTAAAGTTGAAGAAAAGACTATTACCTATAATGTTGATCCTATTATTCCTACTGCTTACATTGAGAAACCACCTTTCCCTATAAGGATAAAGGATCATGATCAAGCTTTAACTGTAGTTCGTAAGAGTAATACTAGAACACCCACACCCTCTGAGAAAATTGAAGTTGAACCTAGTGTTGCTATGGTTAAAGATCTCTTGGTTGAAGATTTATACGGACATGTTATTTACCTCCAAGAAGAGTCTGCTAGAATAGCCAAACCCAATGCTAGAAATAAACATAGACCTATTGTAGGCTTGCCTGTCATCTATGTTAAGATAGGAGATCATTGTTATCATGGTCTATGTGATGTGGGTGCTAGCGCGAGTATTATCCATCATACCTTATATCAAGAAATTATGCATGATATTGCACCTGTTGAGCTAGAAGGGATTGATGTTACTATTAAGCTTGCTAATAGAGACACTATTTCACCAGTTGGGATTGTTAGAGATGTTGAAGTCTTGTGTGGGAAGGTTAAATACCCTGCTGATTTTCTTATTCTTAGTTCCCCACAAGATAAATTATGTCTCATTATATTTGGTAGACCCTTCTTGAATATTGTTAATGCTAAGATAGACTGCGTGAAAGATATTGTTACTGTTGGATTAGGGGATATGTCTCGTGATTTTAACTTTGCTAAATTCCGTAGACAACCCCTTGATAAAGAATTACCTAGTAAGGATGAAATTATTGGTCTTGCTTCTATTGTTGTGCCTCCTAATGATCCTTTAGAACAATACTTGCTAGACCATGAAAATGATATGCATATGAATGAGAGGAGGGAAATAGATGAAATATTCTTTAATCAGGGACCCGTATTGAAAAACAACTTGCCTACTGAAATCCTAGGGGATCCTCCTCCACCCAAGGGTGATCCCGTGTTTGAACTTAAACCTTCACCTGATAATCTTAAGTATGTTTATCTTGATGAAAAGGAGATATATCATGTTATTATTAGTGCTAACCTTTCAGAATAGGAAGAAGAAAAACTATTGAAAACTCTGAAGAAGCACCGTGCTGCTATTGGATATACTCTCGATGATCTTAAGGGCATTAGTCCCACCTTATGCCAACACAAGATAAAATTGGAAGAAGATGCCAAACCAGTTATTGATCATCAGCGACGGTTAAATCCTAAGTTGAAAGAAGTAGTAAGGAAGGAAATACTAAAGCTTCTAGAGGCAAGTATTATCTATCCAGTTGCTGATAGCCAGTGGGTAAGTCATGTCCATTGTGTCCCTAAGAAAGGAGGTATGACTGTCATTCCTAATGATAAAGATGAGTTGATCCCGCAAAGAATAGTTACAGGTTATAGGATGGTAATTGATTTCTATAAGTTAAATAAAGCTACTAAGAAAGATCATTACCCCTTGCCTTTTATTGATCAAATGCTAGAAACGTTATCCAAACATACTCATTTTTGCTTTCAAGATGATTATTCTGGTTTCTCTCAAATACCTGTGTCAAAAGGGGATCAAGAAAAGGCCACTTTTACTTGTCCTTTCGGTACCTTTGCTTATAGACGTACGCCTTCTGGTTTATGTAATGCACTTGCTACCTTTCAAAGATGCATGATGGCTATATTCTCTGATTTTTGTGAAAAAATTGTTGAGGTTTTCATGAATGATTTCTCCATTTATGGAACTTCTTTTGATGATTGCTTAAGCAACCTTGATCGAGTTCTGCAGAGATGTGAAGACACTAATCTTGTCTTAAATTGGGATAAGTGCCACTTTATGGTTAATGAAGGCATTGTCTTGGGACAGAAAATTTCTGAAAGAGGTATTGAAGTTGACAAAGCTAAAGTTGATGCTATTGAAAAGATGCCATGCCCCAAGGACATTAAAGGTATACGAAGTTTCCTTGGTCATGCCAGGTTATATAGGAGGTTCATAAAGGACTTCTCCAAATTCTCCAGGCCTCTGACTAATCTATTACAAAAAGATATTCCTTTTGTCTTTGATGATGATTGTCTAGAAGCATTTCAAATACTTAACAAAGCATTGATCTCTGCACCCATTCTCTAGCCTCCTCACTGGAATTTACCCTTTGAGATTATGTGTGATGCTAGTGATTATGCTGTAGGTGTTGTTCTAGGGCCAAGAGTTGTTAAGAAATTGAATGTTATCCAGTATGCTAGTAAAACTCTAGATAGTGCCTAGAAAACTTATGCTACTACTGAGAAAGAATTTTTAGGAGTTGTATTTGCTTGTGATAAGTTTCGACCCTATATTGCTGATTCTAAAGTAACTATTCACACTGATCATGCTGCTATCAAATACCTTATGGAAAAGAAAGATGTTAAACCTCGACTTATTAGATGGGTTCTCTTGCTGCAAGAGTTTGACTTGCATATTATTGATAGAAAGGGAGCTAAGAACCCCGTTGCAGATAACTTGTCTAGGTTAGAGAATATACTTGATGACCCACAACCTATTGATGATAGCTTTCCTGATGAACAATTAGCTGTCATAAATACTTCTTGTACTGCTCCATGGTATGCTGATTATGCTAATCGTATTGTTGCTAAGTTTATACCTCCTAGCTTCACATACCAGCAAAAGAAAAAGTTCTTCTACGATTTGAGACATTACTTCTGGGATGACCCACATCTTTATAAAGAAGGAGTAGATGGTATTATTTGATGTTGTGTACCTGAGCATGAACAGGAACATATCCTGCGCAAGTTCCACTCCGAAGCTTATGGAGGACACCATGCGGGAGATAGAACTGCACACAAGGTATTGCAATCCGATTTTTATTGGCCTGCTCTCTTCAAAAATGCCCGTAAGTTTGTCTTATCTTGTGATGAATGTCAAAGAATTGGTAATATCAGTAGACGTCAAGAAATGCCTATGAATTATTCACTTGTTATTGAACCATTTGATGTTTGGGGATTTGACTATATGGGACCGTTTCCTGCCTCTAATGGGTACACACATATTTTAGTTGTTGTTGATTACGTTACTAAGTGGGTAGAAGCTATTCCAACCAGTAGTGCTGATCATAACACCTCTATTAAGATGCTTAAAGAAGTTATTTTTTCTAAGGTTTGGAGTCCCTAGATACTTAATGACTGATAGTGGTTCACACTTTATTGATGGTGCTTTCCGTAAAATGCTTGCTAAATATGATGTCAACCATAGAATTGCATCCCCTTATCACCCACAGACTAGTGGTCAAGTAGAACTAAGTAATAGAGAGTTGAAATTAATTTTGCAAAAGACAGTTAATAGGTCTAATTGGTCCAAGAAACTTGATGATGCATTATGGGCCTATAGAACTGCATACAAAAATCCTATGGGTATGTCTCCATATAAGATGGTATATGGAAAAGCTTTTCACTTACCTCTTGAGTTAGAACATAAGGCATATGGGCTATCAAAGAGATCAATTATGATTTCAAACTTGCCGGTGAAAAGAGGTTATTTGACATTAGCTGTCTTGATGAATGGAGAACCCATGCCTATGAGAATGCCAAGTTGTTTAAAGAAAAGGTTAAAAGATGGCATGAAAAAAGGATACAAAAGCGTGAGTTTAACGTAGGTGATTATGTCTTGCTATACAACTCTCGTTTAAGATTTTTTGCAGGAAAACTTCTCTCTAAGTGGGAAGGACCTTACGTTATCGTGGAGGTCTATCGTTCCAGTGCCATAAAGATCAACAACTGCGAAGGCACAAATCCGAAGGTGGTGAACGGTCAAAGAATCAAACATTATATCTCAGTTAATCCTATACATGTTGAAACCAATATAATTGAAACCGTAACTCTGGAGGAATACATAAGGGACACTTTCCAGAATGGTCCATCCTCCGAAAAGGAAGAGGTGTGTGATACGGTAAGTAAATCGACTCCAAAACATTTCTAAAGGCAATTTTTCTTCGTTTTGGAATATTTAGAAAAATAGAAAAATAAGCAGCAGTCCGGAAGAGACACGAGTTGTCCACGAGGGTGGAGGGCGCGCCCCCCCTCTCTAGGCGCGCCCCCTGCCTCGTGGGCAGCTCATGTGCCTCCCAGACTCCGATTTCTTGTATGTTACTCCTTTTGGTCGGTAAAAATTCATTATATATACTCCCGAAGGTTTTGACCTGTGTACCACGCAAAAATCCTTTGTTCTTGTTTTGAGCTGTTTTCTGCTAGGGTTTGCGAAGCCAGGCACCATGTCGTCTCCCTCCTCCAACAACGGAGGCAACGATGCTTGGCTAATGAAGATAGATCTAAAGAGGGAAGGACCCGAGGAGACCCACAAGGAGAAGAAGATCAAGAAGGAGGTGGATGATCCGGCTCCGGCATTGGAAGAAGATATCCATCAACCTCTTCCCAACCTCTTTACCTCAACTGAGATTGAAGCTTTCAGGATGATTGAGTTAGCTCAAATTAAAAACAAGCATCTCACAAGTGAAAATATTTTGTTGAAGGAATATATAGCTGCACTCAAAGGTATTATCCGCAAGCTGGAGGATCTCCTACGTTCGATATATGATGATCCGTCATCACTACTTTCAACTCCATCATCAACACCCCCGAAGAAGGAGACATAATCGTATGGGTATGGGCACTCCCCTTGGCAACTGCCAAGCTTGGGGGAGTGACCCCGGTATCGTACCACCACCACTCCTATCTTCACCGTTTTTCTTAGTTCGATCCTTTTGGTAGTATCTTGATCTAGTAGAATAAAGTTAGCATGATCCAGTTGTGAGCTTTTGCCTTATGATCTTTACCCTTTGTAATCGAGTCCATGAGCTATATAATAAAGATTAGTGTTGAGTCAAGGGCTTGATTCCTCACTTGGGTCATGATAAAAGAAAGAAAACATAAAGAGTATCCAAGAGATCATATTGATCTTATGGGAAGTAATGACTTCACATATAAGAGTATGATAAATAAAAGTTGTTGAGAGTTGACAAACATAGTTTTTGGCCATCGTTGCAATTAATAGGAAGTAATAAAAGAAGAGAGGCTTCACATACAAATATACTATCTTGGACATCTTTTATGATTGTGAGCACTCATTAAAGTATGACATGCTAAAGAGTTGATGTTGGACAAGGAAGACAACATAATGGGTTATGTTTTCTTATATTCGAAATAAAGTATATTGTCATGGATCATCCAACATGTTGAGCTTGCCTTTTCCCCTCATGCTAGCCAAAACTCCTCGCACCAAGTAGAGATACTACTTGTGCTTCCATACACCCTTAAACCCCGTTTTTGCCATGAGAGTCCACCATACCTACCTATGGATTGAGAAAGATCCTTCCAAGTAAGTTGTCATGTTGCAAACTCGCTAAAATATGTATGATTTATTAGTTTGGAGGAAATTAGCTTTATACGATCTTGTGATATGTAAGTAATAAAAGCGATGGACTGCATAATAAAGGTCCTTATCACAAGTGGCAATATAAAGTGACGTTCTTCTGTGCTAAGACTTTGTGCATCCAACCATAAAACAACATGACAACCTCTGCTTCCCTCTACGAAGGGCCTAACTATTATTCTTGCCTTTTAAGAGTCAAGGTGAAATTCACCTTTCCTTTTTACATTTTATCCTTTGGCAAGCACATTGTGTTGGAAAGATCCTGGCATATATACCCACTTTGATGTAAGTTTTCATCGTCTATTACTGTTGACATTACCCTTGTGGTAAAAGGTTGGGAGGCAACACCATAAGCCCCTATGTTTCTCTGTGTCCGATTAAAACTCCATAAACATAAGTATCGCGTGAGTGTGAGCAATTGTGTAAGACTATATGATAGTTGAGTATGTAGGCTTGCTGAAAAGCTCTTACATTGACTCTTTCCGATGTTACGATAAATTGCAATTGCTTCAATGACTGAGATCAAAGTTTGTTAGTTTTCAATGAAGTTTATGATTCATGCTTGATATGGTGAATGAATTGTTACTTTAGCATAAGAATCATATGGCTATATATATATATATGTTGCTGCTATGAGAATGATCATGATGCCCTCATGTTTGTATTTTATTTTTATCCACACCTCTATCTCTAAACCTGTGGACATATTTTTCGATTTCGGCTTTCGCTTGAGGACAAGCGAGGTCTAAGCTTGGGGGAGTTGTTACGTCCATTTTGCATCATGCTTTTATGTTGATATTTATTGCATAATGGGCTGTTATTACACGTTATGTCACAATACTTATGCCTTTTCTCTCTTATTTTACAAGGTTTACATGAAGAGGGAGAAAGCCGGCAGCTGGAATTCTGGGCTGGAAAAGGAGCACACTTTGGAAACCTATTCTGCACAACTCCAAAAGCCCCGAAACTCCACAGAACCATGTTTCAGAAAATATAAAAAATATCTGGCAAAAGAAGATCATGAGGGGGGCCACCGGCTGTCCACGAGGGTGGGGGCGCCCCCCCTCTCTGGGCATGCCCCCTGTCTCGTGGGCCCACCGACGGCCCCCCGATGCCCATCTTCTCCTATATGAGGTGTTTTGACCTGGAAAAAATCATAAGGAGGCTTTCGGGACAAAACGCCGCCGTCTCGAGGCGGAACTGAGGCTGAAACCAATCTAGGGCTCCAGCAGAGCTGTTCTACCGGGGATACTTCCCTCCGGGAGGGGGAAATCATCACCGCCGTCATCACCAACAACTCTCCCATATTGGGGAGGGCTATCTTCATCAACATCTTCACCAGCACCATCTCCTCTCAAACCCTAGTTCATCTCTTGTATCCAATCTTTGTACCCAAACCTCAGATTGGTACCTGTGGGTTGCTAGTAGTGTTGATTACTCCTTGTAGTTGATGCTAGTTGGTTTATTTGGTGGAAGATCATATATTCAGATCCATTATGCATATTAATACCCCTCTGATCATGAACCATATTATGTCTTGTGAGTAGTTACTTTTGTTCCCGAGGACATGGGAGAAGTCTTGCTATAAGTTGTCATGTGAATTTGGTCTTCGTTCGATATTTTGATGAGATGTATGTTGTCTCTCCTCTAGTGGTGTCATGTGAACGTCGACTACATGACACTTCACCATTATTTGGGTGCATTGGGAAGTAATAAGTAGATGATGGGTTGCTAGAGTGACAGAATCTTAAGCCCTAGTTTATGCGTTGCTTCGTAAGGGGCTGATTTGGATCCATATGTTTCATGCTATGGATAGGTTTACCTTAATACTTCTTTTGTAGTTGCAGATGCTTTCAATAGAGGTTAATCATAAGTGGGAGGCTTGTCCAAGTAAGGACAGCACCCAAGCACTGGTCCACCCACATACTGAATTATCAAAGTACCGAACGCGAATCAGATGATCGTGATGAAAACTAGCTTGACGATAATTTCCATGTGTCCTCGGGAGCGCTTTCCTTTATATAAGAGTTTGTCCAGGCTTGTCCTTTGCTACAAAAAGGATTGGTCCACCTTGCTGTATCTTATTTACTTTTACCTTTTGTCACTTGCAACCAATTATCTTATCACAAAACTATCTGTTACCTATAATTTCAGTGCTTGCAGAAAATACCTTACTGAAAACTGCCTATCATTTCCTTCTGCTCCTCGTTGGGTTCGACACTCTTACTTATAGAAAGGACAATGATAGATCCCCTACACTTGTGGGTCATCAAAGCACCATAGCTGGGCTGCATTCTAGGGGTTTGGTTCGAGGCGGTTGTCGAACGGGTTGCGAATGCTATATGCTCCTCCTGCCAACCCTTCATCAACTATGAAAGGGCCCTTCCACTTGGACACGAGTTTGTTCTTTTGTTTCTCTGGGAGGCGGAGGACGAGTTCTCCAAGGTTGTATGCCTTCACCCGAACTTCCCTATTCTAGTAGCGGCGAGCCTGCTATTGATAAAACATAGAGAGAGCTTGAGCTACGTCTCTTTCTTCTTCCAGGGCGTCAAGGTCATCATGTCGATCCAACTCAGCTTCTATTTCCTTGTACATGCGTACTCGAGGTACGTCATGAATGATGTCACAAGGTAAGACTGCTACTACATCGTACACCATGAAGAAGGGTGTGTATCCCGTTGATCGGTTAGGGGTAGTCTGCAGTCCCCATAGTACGGAGTCATTCTCCTCCACCCAATGACAATCAGATTATTTCAAGGAACGAAGTAGCTGAGGTTTTATGCCGCTCATGATTAGTCCGTTTGCCCGTTCAACCTGTCCATTGGTCTGCGGGTGGTACACCAAGGTGTAATCGAGCTTAATGCCCATAGTGGCACACCAGTCCTTGACTTCCTGGGCCATGAAATTGGATCCATTATCCGTAATTATATAGTGCGAGACACCATAAAGATGTACCAAGCTGGATATGAAGTCGATGACTGTTCCGGATTTCGCTGAGATGTTTGGCTTTGCTTCAATCCACTTAGTGAATTTATCGACCATAACCAGTTGTAGGATCGAAAGTAGGTCTAGAGGGGGGGTGATTAGACTACTTGACAATATAAAAAATCTGCCTTTGGATCATGCAATGATTTTGGCAGTTTCACAATTAAGATCAATTCAAGTAACACCCTACACATGCAATTCTAGAGTATATGCAGCGGAAAGTAAATTGCACATGTAAAAAGGAGGTGGAGAAGATCAAACGCAGTTTGGTGACACGGAGATTTTTGTCGTGGTTCCGATAGGTGGTGCTATCGTACATCCACGTTGATGGAGACTTCAACCCACGGAGGGTAACGGCTGCGCGAGTCCACGGAGGGCTCCACCCACGAAGGGTCCACGAAGAAGCAACCTTGTCTATTCCATCACGGCCTACGCCCACGGAGGACTAGCCTTACTCGGGGTAGATCTTCACGAAGTAGGCGATCTCCTTGCCCTTACAAACTTCTTGGTTCAACTCCACATCTCAAGACGGAGGCTCCCAAGCGACACCTAACCAATCTAGGAGGCACCACCCCCCAAAAGGTAATAGACGGTGTTGATGATGATGAACTCCTTGCTCTTGTGCTTCAGATGATAATCTCCCCAACACTCAACTCTCCTCACTGATATGACTGTGGTGGAAGAAAGATTTGAGTGGAAAGCAACTTGGGAAGGCTAGAAATCAAGTTTCATATGGTAGGAATGGAATGACTTGATCTCAACACAAGGGTAGGTGGTTCACTTCTCAGAAAGTGTATGGTAGAAGTGGTGGTACTTTCTGATGGCTCTCCTCACGAATGAAGAGGGGGTGGAGGGGTATATATAGCCTCCACACAAAATCCAACCGTTACACACACATTTGACCAATCTCGGTGAGACCGAAGTGAAAACTCGGTCAGACCGAAAGTTCAAATATAGTGAACGTTGGGATTTTCGGTGGGACCGAAAATACCATCTCGGTTTGTCCGAAGTGAGTCAAAGGTTAGGGTTTGCCATCTCGGTGTGACCGAAAACAACAACTCGGATATTCCGAAATGCTGTCATTTGGTTACAGAAGGTTGGCAGAACATTTTCGGTGAGACCGAGACTCAGAATCGGATGGACCGAAAAGTTAGGGTTTAGGGAAATAACTGAAGTGGTTCATCTCGGTGGTACTGAGTTTGCAGAATCGGTTTGTCCGAGATTACTTATGAGTGTGTTGTAAAGTGAAGAGTGCTGATAGTTGAGGGAGCTAGATCACCAAGCACTTGAGCAACAAGAACATTAACACAACCTCATCCCCTTTTAATAGTATTGGCTTTTCTTATGGACTCAATGTGATCTTTGATCACTAAACCAAAAATGGAGTCTTGAGCTTTTGCCAATGCTTGTCTTAGCATTTTGAGGGGTCCACTTCTTCAGACATTTCCATACCCATATCATCGAACTTTTCTGAAATGATTCTCAAGAGAATATTAGTTCAATGATATATATGTTGTTATTAATTACCAAAACCACCCGGGGATTAGTTGCACTTTCAATCTCCCCCTTTTTGGTAATTGATGACAACATATAGATCAAAGCTTCGACAAAGGATATAATCAAAGAATAATATCGTCGCTTTGAGAAGTATGTGATAAACAAGAGCTCCCCCTAAATTTGTGCATTATTTAAAATTTGCGTTTGAATGCAAATGCACAATCGATTAGGATTATGGGTCACTCTTCCATGTCACATACATCTTGGTGGAGCGCACAAAATGATAAGAATGAGTAACATGCACTCAATCACCAAGACAAGAGTAAATAGCCATACAATAAGAAATAGCATATGATAAGCAAAAAGCACACATTAAGGCATAGTATGACTAAGCACTCATTAAGGTAGCATCAAACGTAGTAACAAGCACACATTAAGTATCTGGAACCAAAAGAAACCAATGTATCTCAAAGAAAACCGGCAAAAGAACGAAAAGACGAAAGAGCACTCTCTCTCTCGAAGCCCTATGATCTATAACAATTTCTCCCCCTTTGGCAACAAGTTACCAAAAAGTTCGAAAAGGTATAGAGCTAAGCGTCACTTCGGGCTCTGCTGGCGGCTCCCGTCTGGGTAGATGTCGGTGTAGAGATAGCTGCATCTGCGAAGACCTCTGCTGATGTCTGCGGTGGAGGAGTGGATGCTGGAGCTGAAGGAACTGCTGTAGCTGTAGCTGGTGCTGAAGTGGTAGCCCTGGAGTCTATCACTGGGATAGCTGCAGATCTGGATCCTCTGGGAACCTGAGCAGTCTGGCGATGAGAGTCCTGGACTAGATCATCCTGCATAAGCTCTGCTCTCTCCTGCCTAGTCTCCTCCATGTCTGCCTCAAGCTTGTTGACAGACACCTGAATCTCAGTCAGCTTCACGTCCAGAGCGTGGATCTTGTCCTCGACAATCCTCTCAAGGCTCTCCTGAGATTGCTCAATGCTGGCCAGGCGTTGTTCAATCCTTTGGGTAGCTTCAAGAATTTGTTCTCCAAAGCTCTTTGGCTTAGCTGCTGCAGCTGCTGCCTCTTTGTTAGCTTTAGCTTTCTTCGCAGCTTCAATTTTGGCTTGCCCTTCAACTGAGGTGGGATCCTCTTCATCCATCACAACTACGTTGTCCTCATGCTCTGGCTGCAGTGGCAAGTGCTTCCTATCCAACATGAATTTGCCCGTGCCAAACTTGGCATTGATGAGCATCTGTATCTGCGGTGCAAACCCACATGACCTCTTCTGGTCAGCTGCAGTCCTCTTAATGGTTTCTACCATCAAGTCCATCACCTTAAAAGGTGCCTTCTCATCGAGAATGTGCAGCATGTTGATAGAATAGCCTCGTATCATCCGGTGGTCACCTGACTTAGGCATCAAAGTATGCCTCAGAATAGTGTTAGTGGTGGTCAGACCTGCCTGGAGATAATACACTGAGCCGAGCTTCCATCCCTCTAAATCAGCAGCTGGGATCTCCTTGTACATATTCTTCATGGAATCATGACTCTTCTTAGGAATCCCATAGACATCAATGTCGTCCTCTCTCTGTACTGGAGCATTCAGAAGTTCTGCCCATTCTTCAACAGTTGAAGAAAACCTTTGACCTTCAGTCATCCAGGTGATCTTGCCATCAGGGTAGAAGTGGGCAGTGGCATAGAACTGCATGATCATCTCGTCATTCCAGGCTGTCAGCTCTTGACCCACGAAGTCAGCAACTCCACATGCAGTGAAGCTCTCATGCACATGGGGAAAGAAGTCCCGATGCTCTTCACTGTCAATGTACTTCCAGTCAACATACCTGGTGTCAGCAACAATGGGCTTCTTATCCATTAGCACGGTCTCATAGAAATCCTGCTGCTCTCTGGTGTGGAATCTGGGGTCCACAGCAGTCCTTCTCCTTACGGCATATGGATCAGACTGTCTCCATAGCCTGAGACCTTTGTCCTTCCTTGCCTTCATGTCCTCAGCTTGAGGATGAGCATCATTGTGGAGTGGCAACTTGGGACGGAGCTTGAGCAACACATGCTCTTCATCTGATTCAGACGGTGGCATCTCTCCTTTGTTCTTCTCAGAAGCTGGAATGCTTCTGGTTGTTCTCTTGGGCTTGGCTGGAGCTGCTTTGGAAGGAGCAGGCTTCTTGGGCTTAGAGGAGGCTTGAGCCCTAATAGCATCACCCATGAACTTAGCTTTCTGAGGAGGAGGCTGGGGTGCTTCTTCTTCTTCTTCTTCAGCATCAACTTGAGGTTCAGCATAAACAACCCTCTTCCTTTTGGAAGTCTTCTTCACCTTGCTTGGAGCAGGCTCTTCCAAGTTGAGCTTCTTAGCAACTGCTGACTGTTTTTCCTTGCTTGTACCTTTCCTTGGCTGCTGCCCTTGGTGCTCTTTGGCAACCACATTCCTCTTGGGCTTGGAGGTAACTTCCTCAGCAACAAAGTCGGAGTCCTCATCATCAGAAGTTCTCTTCTTCCTGGTTCTCGTAGCTGCGGGAGGCAGACCACTAGGGGTGCTCCTCTCACCATCATCACTAGAGCTGCTTGCAGGACTTGTATCTGCCTCTGGAATTTCAGCAAACGGTGATTCAGACCTGTTCTGGCTGTCACTGACATCTGACATGGCTGAAAGACCTGTGAAAAGATAAGGTATAGGCAGAATGGAAGAGTTATCACAACTGCAGAAGTTTTTGCAAAAAAAATGAGTTAAAAACTTAGTTTTGAGTTTTCACAGAATGTATTTCGGTCAAACCGATTTTAGGTTTCGGTGCAACCGAAGTGCTCAACAGAAACCTACACACCACTTTCGGTCAGACCGAAGTGGGTTTCGGTCCTACCGAAAACTTAGGGTTTCACTGAAACTTCTTTTCGGTCGTTCCGATTGGCACAACTCGGTTAAACCGAACTATGCAGTGCAATGGCCAGAGGCCAAATCGGTCATTCCGATTTTCAAAAATCGGCTTCACCGAGATGCATTCCGTGGAAACCTAAACCTAAGAATTTTCCTCGAAACTAGACGATCTGAACTATTGTGTGGGGAACATATCAAACATGGATTGAATCATGGCAGCCTATCGTGCAAGAATCAGCAGTGGAGCCCGAAAAGGGATCGGGACACACCCTAACTTGGTGGTGTCCCTCTACGGCGGCAACGATGGAGATGATTACCGTTGACGGCGGCGGAGACCTGCGGCGAGGGCGCACAGGCGACGAAGGCGACGATCCGTAGACCAGGGCGGCGGCAGCAGGGGTCTTGGGGGCGAACGGTTTGAAGAAAGAAATCGCGCGCAGCCCCTCAGGTATATATAACCCCGTGCTGTCGGTGGGACCGAGTTGAAAAACTCGGTGTCACCGAGATGTATATCTGCTGTGCAGTTACACATATCGGTCAGACCGAGAGTTTGAACTCGGTTTCGCCGAGATGAAACCTAGATCAGTCTAAGCGTTTCGGTTGGACCGATATTGAGAAACCGGTCAGACCGAAATGGACTTAGAAGGTTTTGGAAGTCAGCCTTAGACGAATCGGTGGTTCCGAGTGCTCCTCACTCGGACTGTCCGAAAAAGACTTGTTCAAAGTTGTGATATGAGCATGAATAGAGTTTTGAGACAAGAAAGCATAGATAGCTAGGGAAAGGTGCTTAGGCATTCTTGTCCATCCATTTGGCCAGAAAAAGAAACCAAAACAATCAAAACCACAAATGGATGTCCTTGAATGAATAGAATCATGCATTCAACATGCTCACACAATAAAATAGCAACTGAAATATGTGTCAAACATGCACAACCAATCACTCTAGCTACTAGCACACAATTTGTCGATGACTAGGTCATCTATATATGAGTATATTGACTTAGGAGCCAAATGAGAACATTTGATCATAGGTCATACTCATCGTTTAAGCACAAGTGGGGTTACCACTTTTACATAAAGCATTTATATGTTCACATCATTTGAAGATGCTTTAGCCCAATTTTTTTTTTGAGTAAAGCTCCCCCTAGATGTGAGAACCCCTTTTAAAGGGTCAAACTAACCTTGGGTTGTCGTAGAAGACTTCATGTAGATGTTGAAGATGTGGATGCTCAATGTTGATGTAGATCATCATGAGTTAGGAGCAATCCTTTGGATTAGGGCACTTTCAATACCTACATGGGTTAGTCCCACAAGGAACAAACAAGAATATCCATAGACATAGAGTGAAGTACACAAAAGATGATGTCCATGAAAGCAATGATTACCTTGTCCCTTGACTTACCAACAAGAGGGTTTGTGACTCCATGAACAAGTGCATGATGTGGAAGTTGATTGCACAAGTTCTTGCCAAAAAGAATATGAGTGAAGTTTGTTGGCGGAGTCACCCTCAAGAACCTACTAGTTCTTCTTCTTTGGGATCCACATCATCTTGATGGGAATCCTTGGTGTTGTAGTTGAGCTTGACGAAGTAGAACTTGATGTGTCCTTGGGAACCCACTTGACCATGGCTTGAGGTGCTTCAATGAATGCATCAATTTCTTCTTGAAGCTTGTCCTTGGCCTTTAGCTTGTGGTCTTGTGGTGGAAGGTCATCTTGAGCTTGTTCCACATTGGAAGAAGTAGGATCATACTTCTCCTTTTGTGAGACAAACTGTGGAGTAGGGTATTGACCTTCTTCCCACTCGACACCTTCGGCGCTGAACTTTCGCTCAAAACCAACCCCTTGATTCTTCCGGTGTCTTCCTTGTTTGCGAACAATCTCCTCAAAGTTCTTGCTTCCGGCAAGACTCTTGTAGACACCTTTCTCTATGATTTCCTTCAATAAGCTATTTTCTTGCTCAAGTGTAACTTGGCTTGAAACATTGTTAGTGGAATCAAGAGAACTACTAGAAGTAACAACATTTGATTTAACATTGTTATTGTTACTACTAGAGGAAGAATTTTTCTTATGCTTGTCATGCTTAGTCTTAATAGGTGGCAAGAAATTAGACAAGAGAAGTCGTTTGGCAAGATATGAAGAACTCTTCTTTCGAAGATCGTCATTGATCGCTTTTAGAAACTCATGTTCTTGCTCTAGAGTGAGCTTCTCGAAGCGTAGCTTCTCATGAGATCTTAGGAGCTCTCTATGATCTTCTTGAGTTGTTTCATGAGCTAACTTAAGAGTGTTTAGTTCTTTAGTTAGACGCTCAATCTCCTTCATAGCATTGTCATTCGACTCTTCTCGACTATAAAGACTACTAGCATTTTCATCATTACTAAGCTCACTAGATTTACCATGCAAGAGCTCATCTTCACCAAGCAAGTCATCCTCATCACTATCAAAGTCAATGAATTCAGGGTGTGTTACCTTGGGACCTTTAGCCATGAAGCATCTTCCAATTCCCTCATTTGGTGAATCAAATAAGTCGTAGGAGTTGGAGTTGGAGGATACGAGTGCAAGTCCAGCAACACCTTCATCTTGACTATAGTCGGAGTCGGAGTGATAGCTTCCATCGGATTGATTGTCAGAGTTGGAGCCGGAGACCCATTCACCAACATGAGCTTGATGTGTTCTTCTTGTGTAGCTCCTTGATGACTTGTCTTTCCTCTCCGAATCCTTGCTTCTCCGAGAGGGTCTTCGTTCATAACGATCATCTCTACTCCTTCTCTCTCTCCGAGGTGACTCATCTCTTGCTCTTCTTCTTGGAGATTCTTCTCTTCTCTTGTGGGGAGCCGTACACTCATTTGAGAAGTGTCCGGGTCTTCCACAATTGTAGCAGTTTCGATCACGACTAGAAGATCTCTTTTCATCATATGATCTAGACTTTGAGCTTCTTTCTTTGCCTCTATTCTTGTAGAACTTGTTGAAGTTCTTGACCATTAGGCTTATCTCTTCATTGGAAATTAGCTTGTCACTTGAGGTAGTAGGAGCATCACTTGTAGCTTTGTAAGCACCACTTGACTTGTTGTGAAGCTCTTCCTTATCCTTAAGTGTCATTTCATGAGCAACAATTCTTCCAATGACTTCAGTTGGCTTGAGAGTCTTGTAGTTTGGCATCATTTGGATCAAAGTGCACACGGTGTCATACTTTCCATCCAAAGCTCTGAGAATCTTCTTAATGATGAATCGGTCGGTCATTTCTTCGCTTCCTAAGCCAGCAATCTCATTTGTAATGAGAGCAAGCCTAGAGTACATTTCAGCGACTCCTTCACCATCCTTCATCTTGAACTTGTCAAGTTGACCTTGAAGAATATCTAGCTTTGATTCCTTCACAGATTCAGTACCTTCGTGCATTTCAACCAAAGTATCCCAAATCTCCTTAGCATTCTCAAGACGACTGATTTTGTTGAACTCTTCGGGACACAAAGCATTGAAGAGAATGTGATACGGTGTATCCTATGGACATCACCATGTCAAGAGTCTGCTTGGGAAGTGACACGTGTGACCTCTATTTCTCATACATAAAGGTGAATCATCTCCTTTACACGTGTTCACTTGACCCCTTCGAGGATGGTATACTACTTGACACTCCTCTCGTGTGCATGCATAGGTATTGTCGGAGCTTCACGGATGGCGAGGAGGAGTGCAAGCGCCAAGGATCACCTACACCATCCGCGAGGGAAGCTTGGAAGAGAAGACGGAAGAAGACGGAGCGACTGAAGTTACAGCCGCCGGACATCCGGCGCCAGCCCGGACATCCGGCGCCAGCCCGGACATCCGGCGACCAGCCCGGACATCCGGCGCTTCAGCAGAGGCCGGACATCCGGCATCACCCCGGAAATCCGGCAAGGGCAACAGAAGCACCCGAAGAATGGCCACCGCCAGGCCGGACATCCGGCCCGTGCCCGGACATCCGGCCTCCCATGAACGGCCGGACATCCGGCCCCCAGCCCGGACGTCCGGCGCCTGCCTGCGCGCAGAGTCGGGCCAGAGGCCCATGTATCCTCTTCCACTTACCCCTTCGTGTACTAGACTATATATACTCCTCCACCTCCACCATTTTAGGGTTAGCAATGGTTTAGCTCATATGAGAGATAGAGCTTTGCTCATCCATCCCGGATCTACTCCACGAGAGAGACCGCGGCCCCTCTACGGAGAAGATCCACCTTGGATTCAAGACCCCTAGCGGGAAGATCCTTCACGGATTCAAGACCTCCTCTTGGAGATGAACTCTACCCATGTATCTTTCCCTTTGTTGTTCATGTATCTTGTGATCTTGTGTGTTTGATTGTCTAGTGGATGTGTGATTGGACTTGTTCTTGTGTGTTTCCTCTCGTGTTTTCCCCCGTTTCCCTTTGTGTTCTTCGTGTTCATCGTGGGATCCCCTCCATTTCGTGAAAGATCCGCTGATTAGGGTTCCACCCTGTATCATATGGTATCAGAGCCACGGTTTCTCACGAATTTGGAGCCCCCTCCACCGTTTTCTAGCCTTGTTTTTGTTGTGTTCTTCCCCAATTTCGAAAATTCCCCACCAAAAATAGCCCCAAAAATTTTTGTGATCTGTTGGTTTGATGACGTTTTGTTGATTTTGATCCATGGATTTGCTTGGTTTCAAGTGGATCTAGCACTTCCCCAAGTTTCCCCATCTTTCATCCACGAAATCTCATCAATTTTGACCCCAAAATCTCCATTTTCCGCCCAAAATCGCGTCCCGGATCTCAAATCTCGCGTTGACCCCGACCCACCGGACGACCGGCGTTTTACCGGACGTCCGGACCCTCCCGAAGCACCGGACGTCCGGAATTCACCGGACGACCGGAACCACCTATACAGCAAAAATTACCGGATTTCCGGTCTTTTCCGGACGTCCGGTACACCCAGATTTTGACTTCGGCTGATTTTTGTTTTGTCCATAACTAATTCATACGAACTCCGATTTGGACGTTCTTTAGCTCGTTTCGAAGCTCTTGACTTTCCCCATACCAGAAAAATACTACCATCATCATTTGACTCTACCATATTTTGTGGATTTTGGCATCTTTGCCTAGGGCCTCCACCACATCATCCGCTATACCACCACCGACTTCCGCAACCTAACCAATTTTGTCCCCCATAGCATTTGTGGTTGCTTGAGTAGTGATTTGAGTCTCCTAAGGTGTTTAGGCTACTTAGGGACCATTGCTTCTTCATCAACCACCACCACCACTTCCGCAACCACCACGGCATGTCCGCTACCACCATTTGACATTTGTCCTTGAGATTTTGAGTTGTGGTTTTTCCGTTTCCTAAGGTGTTTCGGCTAATTAGGAACGGGTCTACATCAAGAGCACCACCTCTCATCATCGACACGGACGGTAACTTCGACGACATCATTGTATATTCCCCTTGCAATTGCATTGTTAACCCCTAGCCCATTTTGCGTCACTTGCCTATCGAGACTAGCCTTTGAGTATTGCCGGCAACGTTACTTGTGCACATTAGTGATCATCGATCCGCCCTTCCATTGCATATATACCATATCATATTGGTATCATCCTATCACCCCTTGTGTCACAAGATTGTTCCCGCATATACACAATTGCTATCTTGGTTTGTGCATCGTGGCCATACAAAAAAAATAAAAAGAGATAGAATAAGCTTTTAAGCAAAAAGAGAAAGACAAAGAAGCTTGTAAGCAAGAGCCATAGCATCACAAAATATCATATCATACTTGATCATCTTGGATCATCTTGTGCTCAAAGCACCGGAACATCATACATATAGCATACTTGGGATAGAAGTTCATACATTTGCATCTTATAGGTTGTGCACAAGTGTCGTATCCGCCTATAGAGCAATCGTGCTAGCGTCTCTCTTGAGTTGTGCAACACGAGCGTTTTCCGTGGACTCCACATTTTGTGCTCATTCCTTGGTTGCACGACCCCATCTATCTATCCATGTGTGTGTTTCCGTGTGCCACATAGTGCTATTGGTCTACTTGTTACATTTGCGAATTTGTGAATCTCTTTCAACATTATTGACTCTTTCTAACATTTTGCATCACATTTTTGTGCAACTATCCTCACCGAGCTCCACCATAAGCTTTACTTGATAGGTGTGAGTGAACAAGTCCGGTACCAATTCCACTATTCTTTCATTTCACATTGAGTGAAACGGGATACATCCTCAACGTTGGGAAAAGGTAACTTGGTATTGTTTATCTCATCTCCTACTCACCTTTGCTCGAGTCTTGTGATGGATAGGAAAAGCATTTCATCTCCGGTCTACACCAACAACGACAAGTTCGATGCCATGACGAACAACTTGTGCGCCAACATGAATGCTCAAATGGAGGAGCTCAAAGCCCTCATCAAGAACCGCAAGAGGTCTCCCTCATCTTCGAGAAGACGCTCTAGTGCACATCCTTCCGAGCTGCCATCTTCGGCGAGATCACATCGGCATCGACACCATCAACGACAAGAACGTGAAGGTCAAGAGCTCAACACCAACAACCGCTCAACGACTTCACCGTACACCTTGGCATCTTCGCCAAGCAACTTTGAGGCATCTTCGCCTTTGGATATGCGGCATCTTCGCCCACAAGAACCTCAAGCTTATGATCAAGAGAAGCTTACCAAGCTCAAGTCCGCGACTACCACGAGCTACTACGACCTCGACAACGACCACGAGATTCCTTTCTATGGGACTCAAGACCCCGAGGAGTATCTCGAGTGGGAGCGCAAGATGGACGACTACCTCAAGCTACACCAAGTTCCCTACGAAGATCAAGTGAAGTGCGCCACAAGAAACTTCCACGACAACGCGTCAACATGGTGGCTTCACACACCTTCGACGAGCTTCAACGTGAATTGGCCCAAGACGAAGAGAGCTTTGCGGCGAGAGTTTGTGCCTCCCACCTACAAGGAACAACTTCTACGCCAACTGGAGAACACCATTCAAGGATCCAAGTCCATGGACAAGTACTTCAAGGAGATGAAGATGGCCTTGCAACGAGCCGGCGTGGACGACCCCATTTCAATGAAGCTCCACTTCATGATGGGATTGCACAATGACGTCTACAAGACTATCTTCTTCGAGAACTACAAGTCCCTCGACGACAACTACATTGGTGCTCTCAAGGCGGAACAAGAACTTATGAAGGCCAAGGCTTCTCCACCGCAAGCACACTTCTCGAAGACCAAGCTCCAAGATGGCGAGCATGAGGCTAGTACCACCATGATGTCCAAGCCCGATGAGCTCCAAGACGACGTTCCCAAGTTCGACTTCATCGCCATCCCTCTTTGTGGCATTGATGATGCCGAGTCTACTTCGACTCTTTTTCAAGACGGTGCGGCGACGACTACGACTACGGAGCCATTCGAGGACCACGCTTTGGAGGCGAACGACATGGTGACGAGCAAGGTTGATGCTTCCATCTTTGGAGGCGAGAGTGATGATGTGCCATCTTCGGCCTTCATCCACGACGACAATGAGGAGATGGTTGAGCATGGGATTTTCCCTTCGACCACGGCGACGTATGATGACTTGAGTGACTTGTGCCACCATATTGAGAGTGAGAGCGAGTTCACCACTAGCCCCATATATGATGAGCTGCCCCAATTCACATGTGAGGAGAGCCACAACCCCCACCACTTGAGTGAGATGAGTGACTCCACCATATGTGAGTTTGAGTGCACCTACCTTGAGGGAGTGAGTGAGCCACCACATAGAGAGAGTGAGATAGTTGATAGGGCATGTGAGGACACTTTCAACACTAACGACTTGACCTCTACCTCTATTGTGTCTTCTCATTCGGTGCTAGGTCCCACATATGATGACGCGCCGATTCTCGACGACTTCGTCCTTCCATTGGACAAGACGATGGCCATGGTGGAATATTATGCACCCCCCACATGGTTCCATCAAGATGATGATGATGACCACCTTTTGGTCTTTCCCACCTCACCTACACCACATGAGTGGAATGAGAAAGGTAACAAAGGTGAAGGTGATGATCTCGTCCCACTAGTGGACTATGTTGACATTGATTGCTTGCATGATGTTGATCCTCCTATTGCCATGCTTCATTCTAGTATGATTTCCTCATGTGATGATTTACCCATTTATGATGAGTTTGATGATTGCCATGTGGAGTCTATTAGTTGTGATGCCAGGTTGCGTAGGATTTCTTGTGATAATTCAATCGGTCACATCATGTTTGACAATCCACTTGACTTGTCATATGCTATGCATGAGATCAATCATATGTCATATTTGCAATCTCTTCATAGTGACTATGCATATGCCATTAAGATAAATCCAATTTGCACTTATGGCATAGGTGACAAGCCCATGGTTATTGGCATTTGTTTTTCTTGTGATGATATTGATATGCTTCCTTTGCATCATATCCATCATATGCCATGCCATGATTACCTAGCTTCGGATATGCATTGTTTTGGATGTTGTCCTATTTCTCCAAATGATGTTTTCGATATTGCTCATGAGGAGACCCCCATAGTTTCCTCATACATTTTAGGAGATTTTGGTCCATCCTATCCATTGCATGATCCCCATACTTGTATGCTCAATTTGCATCCACATCATGCTATACACAATAACTATTCATTCATGATGGATGACATGTTCTTATACCATGCATCAAATTTCTTTGAGCAATGCTTATCTTGTGCTAACTCATACGTGCACATACACATCATGATGGATGATGTGTACATTTACCATGCGCACAATTTCTTTGGTTTGTGTCTCTTTTGTGTAGGATACTTGGACTATGTGTCGACTTCCACTTCACGTGAGTTGACCATTCGAGCTCTTGAGAGCGAACCACTTTCTACCACGACGCTTCTACATCGCACTTGCTTGTGCTTCGGCATTGTGAAGGATGCACAAGGACACGTTTTCAAGGTGATATCCTTCTCATTCGAGACACCCAAAACCATGAGCATGGATATTGTGGATCACACTACATGTGTTGCTTGCACCATGCTACTTATTTGTCATCTTGGACCCCTTGATCGCGCACATGTTAGTGATATTGCTTTCTTTCACGATAGCCAAATTGCCATGCCTCATGTTATATATGCCTTGTGTGTTGCATCCAATTCTTGGATTACTTGTCCCTATCATATGCTTGGTTGCAACAATGTCATCTCTTCACATATGCCATGTCCCTTTGCTTTTCACATGATTGACTTGATGGCCTCACACATGTTGAACAATTGCTCTTTCTATTGTGTTGAGTGCCATACTATCTTCACTACACCCTATGCACATTATGCTTGGATTGTCTTGCACGTGACCCATGTGTTTAGACACTTCATTTTACATGGTGTTGTGAATGATTCTTATGCCTACCATAGACCTTTCATGGAGCGCTTTATGCATGCTTGCTATGACCATGAGGTAGATGCTTATTCTCTTGACACACATATGTGCATCTCTACCTCACATTTAAATGCTTGTTTCCATGATGACCTTGATTGTGCTTAATTGATGTGCTTAAATGCCATGCCACAAACCTTTGTCACACCCTATGCTATGCTTGATGACAACACTTGTTGGGTAAATCACCTCTTGAATGTTTGGTTTTGCATTAACGCTAACCACATTTGTTTTTCCAAGTGTTTGTTGTCTTTACTCCTTTTGAAGGAATCACTAGACGGAGAGACATTGGAGAGTGCCCATGTTGAGCTTCAAGATGATGAGCACTTCGTGATGGTCCACATCTACACGACGACGCCATCTCTTTCCCATGGTGATTTGGTTTTCGATCCGAGGTCGGATCTTTTCCAAGGGGGAGGGGATGATACGGTGTATCCTATGGACATCACCATGTCAAGAGTCTGCTTGGGAAGTGACACGTGTGACCTCTATTTCTCATACATAAAGGTGAATCATCTCCTTTACACGTGTTCACTTGACCCCTTCGAGGATGGTATACTACTTGACACTCCTCTCGTGTGCATGCATAGGTATTGTCGGAGCTTCACGGATGGCGAGGAGGAGTGCAAGCGCCAAGGATCACCTACACCATCCGCGAGGGAAGCTTGGAAGAGAAGACGGAAGAAGACGGAGCGACTGAAGTTACAGCCGCCGGACATCCGGCGCCAGCCCGGACATCCGGCGCCAGCCCGGACATCCGGCGACCAGCCCGGACATCCGGCGCTTCAGCAGAGGCCGGACATCCGGCATCACCCCGGAAATCCGGCAAGGGCAACAGAAGCACCCGAAGAATGGCCACCGCCAGGCCGGACATCCGGCCCGTGCCCGGACATCCGGCCTCCCATGAACGGCCGGACATCCGGCCCCCAGCCCGGACGTCCGGCCCCCAGCCCGGACGTCCGGCGCCTGCCTGCGCGCAAAGTCGGGCCAGAGGCCCATGTATCCTCTTCCACTTACCCCTTCGTGTACTAGACTATATATACTCCTCCACCTCCACCATTTTAGGGTTAGCAATGGTTTAGCTCATATGAGAGATAGAGCTTTGCTCATCCATCCCGGATCTACTCCACGAGAGAGACCGCGGCCCCTCTACGGAGAAGATCCACCTTGGATTCAAGACCCCTAGCGGGAAGATCCTTCACGGATTCAAGACCTCCTCTTGGAGATGAACTCTACCCATGTATCTTTCCCTTTGTTGTTCATGTATCTTGTGATCTTGTGTGTTTGATTGTCTAGTGGATGTGTGATTGGACTTGTTCTTGTGTGTTTCCTCTCGTGTTTTCCCCCGTTTCCCTTTGTGTTCTTCGTGTTCATCGTGGGATCCCCTCCATTTCGTGAAAGATCCGCTGATTAGGGTTCCACCCTGTATCAGAATGTCACAAGCTTGAGCATTGTTTTGCAACATCTTCAACTCTTCGGGTGTAGCTTCGCGATCCGGAACTTTTCCTTCTTCAAAGAAATCACCTTGCATGCCAACACAAATAATGCCCCATGCGGCTGGGTTATGACCAAGAATATGCATTTTCATTTTATGCTTCCAACTAGCAAAATTTGTACCATCAAAGTAAGGACCTCTACGATAATTACCCTCACTAGACGCCATACTCTCCTAGGTTGTGAAACCAAGCTTATGGAGTCCAATGCAATGGAAACCAAGGCAATGGAGACCAAAGCACTGATACCACTTGTTGGATCGAAAGTAGGTCTAGAGGGGGGGTGATTAGACTACTTGACAATATAAAAAATCTGCCTTTGGATCATGCAATGATTTTGGCAGTTTCACAATTAAGATCAATTCAAGTAACACCCTACACATGCAATTCTAGAGTATATGCAGCGGAAAGTAAATTGCACATGTAAAAAGGAGGTGGAGAAGATCAAACGCAGTTTGGTGACACGGAGATTTTTGTCGTGGTTCCGATAGGTGGTGCTATCGTACATCCACGTTGATGGAGACTTCAACCCACGGAGGGTAACGGCTGCGCGAGTCCACGGAGGGCTCCACCCACGAAGGGTCCACGAAGAAGCAACCTTGTCTATTCCATCACGGCCTACGCCCACGGAGGACTAGCCTTACTCGGGGTAGATCTTCACGAAGTAGGCGATCTCCTTGCCCTTACAAACTTCTTGGTTCAACTCCACATCTCAACGACGGAGGCTCCCAAGTGACACCTAACCAATCTAGGAGGCACCACCCCCCAAAAGGTAATAGACGGTGTTGATGATGATGAACTCCTTGCTCTTGTGCTTCAAATGATAATCTCCCCAACACTCAACTCTCCTCACTGATATGGCTGTGGTGGAAGAAAGATTTGAGTGGAAAGCAACTTGGGAAGGCTAGAGATCAAGTTTCATATGGTAGGAATGGAATGGCTTGATCTCAACACAAGGGTAGGTGGTTCACTTCTCAGAAAGTGTATGGTAGAAGTGGTGGTACTTTCTGATGGCTCTCCTCACGAATGAAGAGGGGGTGGAGGGGTATATATAGCCTCCACACAAAATCCAACCGTTACACACACATTTGACCAATCTCGGTGAGACCGAAGTGAAAACTCGGTCAGACCGAAAGTTCAAATATAGTGAACGTTGGGATTTTCGGTGGGACCGAAAATACCATCTCGGTTTGTCCGAAGTGAGTCAAAGGTTAGGGTTTGCCATCTCGGTGTGACCGAAAACAACAACTCGGATATTCCGAAATGGTGTCATTTGGTTACAGAAGGTTGGCAGAACATTTTCGGTGAGACCGAGACTCAGAATCGGATGGACCGAAAAGTTAGGGTTTAGGGAAATAACTGAAGTGGTTCATCTCGGTGGGACTGAGTTTGCAGAATCGGTTTGTCCGAGATTACTTATGAGTGTGTTGTAAAGTGAAGAGTGCTGATAGTTGAGGGAGCTAGATCACCAAGCACTTGAGCAACAAGAACATTAACACAACCTCATCCCCTTTTAATAGTATTGGCTTTTCTTATGGACTCAATGTGATCTTTGATCACTAAACCAAAAATGGAGTCTTGAGCTTTTGCCAATGCTTGTCTTAGCATTTTGAGGGGTCCACTTCTTCAGACATTTCCATACCCATATCATCGAACTTTTCTGAAATGATTCTCAAGAGAATATTAGTTCAATGATATATATGTTGTTATTAATTACCAAAACCACCCGGGGATTAGTTGCACTTTCACCAGTAGATACATCTTTTTCTTGGTTCTCCCTTTAAGTGGTCCAACCATGTACAGCGCCAAACTGCGAAAGGCCATGTAATTGGTATAGTATGGTGAGCCGTCGTGGGCTTATGGCTTTGATTTGCAAAGAGCTGGCATCCATAACAACATTGGGCTAGTGTTCCGGCGTCCGTATGGGTGGTGGGCCAGGAAAACCCTTATTGGAAAGCCTTGCTGACCAGGGCCCGAGCTGCCGTTTGGTGGCCGCCACTGCTCGCATGAATCTCGACCAAAAGTTGCTGCCCCTCTTCTTCCGATATGAACCACTATAAGACTTCGGTTGTGCTTTTGTTTTATAGCTCGCGCTCGTGGATCTTGTAGGATTTAGAATTGTGACGCCCCGTGACCGATGCGCCAGGTGTCAGCCAGTTATTCGTCGTCGTTGCCATGTCATTTGCTTGCGTGTTGCATTTTTCCATGTCATCATGTGCATTGTCATCGGCATGTTTTCAAAACTTGCATCCGTCCGAGTCCTCCCATCCTCTCTGTTGTCCCTTCTGAGCCCCGTCACACTCGCACACGCCCGCGGCACCTCCGAATATTTATTTTATGAGTGACCGGAAAATGTTCTCGGAATGGGATAAAACTTGGCGTGTGGCCTTATTATAGTGTAGACAGGCCGCCTGTCAAATTTCATCGCATTCGGAGTCCGTTTGATAGCCCAACGGATAACCGTGTTAACCGCCGGAAGCCTTTTCTCTTTTGGCCCAGCACCCCTTCACAACAGCCCGCTAGCCCATCCTAACCCCTTCCATGCTCTCGGTCATTGGATCGTGATCGTGTGGCCGAAAACCGCACCTCTTTTGGAATCTCCTAGCTCCCTCTACCTATAAATATGTGTCTCCCCCCGAAATTTGCGGACGAAACCCTAGCCTCCCTCCTCCTCGCGCCGTGGGACACATCCGTCCCGCGCTGGACATGTCTGCCGGCCACATCACCCCGGCCAATCAGAGGCCGCCACATCAGCGCGCTGCCTCCCTCCACCAATCGAGCGCTGCCACGTGGCCGCGCCACCGCCCGGGTCCAAATCCGGACCTCCCCGGGGCTGAACCGGGCCACGCCGGGCCCGCGCCCCGCGCGTCCTCTACCATCTCGTTTCTGAGCCGCCTCGCCGCCGCTGGCTCGCCGCCACAAGCTCGCCGCTGGCAGCATCTCGGCGCCGGGCGCTCACTGCAGCGCCCGCCGCGTTCCCGCACCCAGGTCAGTCCCCGCCTCCTTCTTCCCTTCTTCCAGCCTCTTCTCTCCCTCTTCCCCATTCCCAACCTCTCTATCTCTCTCTCCCCACACCATGGATAGGAGCCAAAGCTCCCTGCCGCGCGTCGCCAGCCCTTGAGCTTGCGGGAGCTCCGTTAACGCTGCCATCCGCCGGATCCGGACGAGCTCCTCCGGATCCACCCATTCCCGACCGCAACTCCGGCCTCCTGCGACCCCTCCGGTCATCCCCGTCGCTGGAGTTCTGCACCGGCAACCGCCGCCCCTGCTCGAACAAGGATGACGAAGCGTCGGCCACGTGGGCCCGCTGCGTCTGCAGCCGCCGGACAGGTCCGGTTAGGCATGGACATGTCCACCCTCCCCTCGCCATGTGTCACTGTCAGGTGGACCCCCACGCTCAGGGCCCGGAGAC
>LR738711.1:434292751-434373379 GCA_902687465.1 Secale cereale | reverse complement strand
CCCCCCCCGAGGTAGTTTTTTTTCACTAAGTCCCAGAAAAACTGTTGCATGATGCATACTTTGAGTGATGATAACTTTGTGCACGTTCATCCAATTTGAGCAAATGATATGTCCAAATGTTCGTCTCGTGATGCTCTTCATATTGTTGTACAGTGGAATGCTTGTTTGAGTTCATCTTGATGCCCTAATCATCGTTGCAAAAGTGCTAAAAGTTATAAACTGCTGATAACTGTTGTTATGTGTGCATGTTTGGGTGATGATATATTTTTGCATGTTGATCCAAATTGATCATATTAATATATGGAAATGTTCATTGTGAAGTGCTCCACACGATGGTTGCTGTAGCATTCATGTTAGGTGTCATATTGCCATGTTTATCTCTGTTGCAAAAGTGCATGTGGCTGTTAAGTGCTGAAACTTGTTATGAGATGATGATTTGTCATTTTTGTATCTTTATGTGTAATTTTGGATGACCTACATGTCAATATGTTTTAGAAGCACAATCATGCCATTTTGCTGTGGTGTAATTAGTTTTCCATGTTATGCCTTGTGGTGATTGCGACAAGCTTGTAAAGTGGCCTACTCGTTGTTGTTATTTTTCTGAGACTTGTTAAAAATTGCTAAGTCTGAAACTGTTATAACCTGATGCCATGTTTGCTTGATGCCTGACTCAAATCCATGAATGTTTTGGGTTTTTCAATGAGCATGTATTGTTGTCCATGTTATGCTCTATCCATCCATGTCCTTGTTTGCCATTATAGCCTACTGTAGCTTGTTTATTTCTTACTCTCAAGTTTCTATAAAATGTTTCTGTCAGCCTGTTATCAGCAAATTCAGTTTTGCCTTGTGAATAGCTAGTGGTCTATGCATCCTATGACCATGTTCTTGTCGTGAGTAGCTTCATAAACATGTCTTCTTGTTGTTGGTTATCTTCACATGCCATGATATGCTTTGAGATGAGTTGCACAAGCTTGCAAACATGCCTACTTGTCGTTGTTGCTGCCATGTCTAGTTTATTTTCACTAGGTCTGTGAATCCGTATTTTTTTGCAATCTTGCCATGATGCTTTGAGCATGTTCTAGTGGTGTTTTGTAGTAGATCTTTGGTCATGCTTGTAGTGTTTGACATGTACATGCTTGCCATGCCCTTTGTTTCTATGAAGTGTTATTGTATCATGTTGTTTTGATGTCAACTAAGTGTCATGTTGCTGTTTTGGACAACTTGTTGTTATATCTTGTTTCGGGTCTATGTGTTGAACCATTGCTCCGTTTTGAGTGTGTCCTATATGAAACTTGTGTGTTTTTGCATGTAGATGCATAATAACATGTTGTTTACATGCTTGGAGTGTGTTTGCTTGTTGTTTGGATGCATTTTGCATAATTGCCATGCTTGTCTTGTTTTGCTCATATCACTTGCTGTTTAACAACTTTAACTTAAGGTTTGTTCAGATCTAGACCAATTTCGAAATGTGCATATGAGGGCTCACCGGAATTGTTATATGTTGTCTCCGGCCTCATTTAAACTTGCCTTGTTTTGTTGTTCTGTATGCATCATCCCTTGCCATGTTTTGCATCATATAGACTTGTCTTGCATCATACTTGGTTGAGCATCATGTCTTATTCTTGTGTTGTGTGTTTCCCATGGTGTGTGCTTCTTCCCGCTAGTTCATATTCCATTGCGATCGTGAGGATTCGTTCAACTACACTTGGTTCGACTTCGTGGCTTCTTCTTCGTCTTCTTCATGGACTCGTTCTTCTTCCTTGTGGGATCTCAGGCAAAATGACCATCACCTTGGATACTTTTACTATCATTGACATGCTAGTTGTCTCGATGCTGTCGCTATATGTCACATTACTTATCTATTGTCAGCCTCTCTCCTTGTTGCCATGAAACCTCTAACATTTGACACCATCCCAGCAAACCGTTGTTTGGCTATGTTACCTGCTTGCTCAGCCCCTCTTACAGAGTTGTTAGTTGCAGGTGAAGATGAAGATTGCTCCATCCTGGAACTTGTTGTTGGAATATCACAATATATCTTATATATACTAACACACCTATATACTTGGCATTGGGTGGAACTTGGCCTTTTGCTCAGTGTTTTGTTGCACTCATGCCGCTTTAAGAATCGATAAACCGGCGTTAAGTTCCTCGATTTAGCTTTCCTAACACGGTTGGGGTTTATGGGCCCCCCTGATAATTCGCACTGCTTAAAGCTTTTCCAGCAAGGCCAAACATTGGTTTGAATTTGCCTCATAATAAAACTTAATTAATTAATTAATTTGCATAGGGGGTCGTGTCCTCGGGTTATTATTTCTACATAACAGGGGGGCCAGTGCTGATGGTGTTGGTCCCAAATGGGGGTCCTGTAGGGCCACCACAGGGAAACTCGAGGTTTGGTTTTACCTGTAGCATCACCCATCCGGTCTTGGCCTGAGACGAGATACGCGCGGCTACTATCAGGGTGTCGGCATGTCGGGAGGTCTTGCTAGATTAGTTTTACCTTTGTCGAAATATCTTGAGCACGGGATTCCGAGGATACTCGGGTCTTCCCAACATGGAGTTGCGACTCCGCAGATCGTGAGCTTGTGATGGGTTAAGTTGGGACACCCCTGCAGGATTATGATCTTTCGAAAGACGTGCCCGCGGTTATGTGGAAGATGGGAATTTGTTAATGTTCAGTTGTAGAAAACTTGACAGACGATCCGAAATAAAATACACGAACCGCGTGAGTAACCGTGATCGTCTCTTTTCACTTTGAGAAGAGAACATAGTGGGGTTATGTTTGACTCGTAGGTAGTTCAGGATCTTTAGCGATCATTACTAGTTTGCGACCGTTTGCGTAGATGCTCATCTTATTCTTGTACTCGTAAGTTAGCCACCATACATATGCTTAGTCGCTACTTCAACCTCACCATCCTTTCGATACCCATAAAGCTTTGCTAGTCTTGATACCCATGGTTATGGGATTGCGGAGTCCTCGTGGCTCACAGATACTACAACAATAGTTGCAGGTGCAGGTTTCCGATGACTTGACGTGAGAGTGATGTTACCTTTTGTTGGAGTTCTTTCTTCTTCTTCTTCTTCAGTCTTGGGCTAGGTTCCTGGTCGGCAGCTTAGGATAGCAGGATATATGTCGTTGTGCTTTTCATGTTTGCATCCATAAGTCGGATGCCTTGTATTGATGTTGTTGTATTCATGTGACTTGTATGATTGTTGTATCCCCATGTATTTATGTAATGGTACGATATAATGATATCCATCTTGCTAAGCTCCCGAAATGCGGTTGTGCCCCAATAACGAGTGTATCATGTGATCGGGATAGAATCGCATCTTGGGCCTGAAAAGAGCGCCGGATTATGCGCTTTGCATCGGTACAATCCTCGAGAAGCTCTTGCCGTAGGTGGTAGGCAAGGAAGGGCTCAGTCCATGGTGCAATTATGGCCATGACCTCGTGAGTCGAAGCGGTTTCTTCAATTGTCGAGCCGCCGATGATTTCATCGTCTGGCTCAATGGCCAGATGGACGATTTGTTCGGGCCCGTTGATTTTTGCGTCCTGGACCCCATCCTGCCACACCATGGATGGCTTGAAAAGCCACTCTAGAAAGGTGTTTTGGGGGACAGGGTCGTGTTTAGTGCCCATGCGAGCGAGGACATCCGCAGCTTGGTTCCTGTCTCTAGAGACATGGTGGAATTCCAACCCTTCAAACCGGGCTAATATTCTTATGATGGCATTTCGGTATGCCGCCATTTTTGGGTCCTTGGCGTCAAACTCGTTGTTGACTTGGGAGATGGCAAGGTTGGAATCGCTGCGCAGTTTGAGCCGTTGAATGCCCATTGACGTTAACATCTGAAGACCATGTGGTAGGACTTCATATTTGGCTGCGTTGTTGGAGGCCGTGTACATGATTTGTAGTACATACCGGATAGTGTTGCTAGTGGGGGACGTAGGAATTATGCCAGCCCCCTGTTTGGTCAACATTTTTGAGCTGTCAAAATACATTGTCCAGTGTGAATACGCATTGTATTCTCAGGGAAGCTCGGCTTCCGTACATTTAGCCAGAAAATTGGCTAGCACCTGGGATTTAATGACCCGGCATGGTTTGTACAAAATTTCGAAGGGCAGCAATTCTATGGCCCACTTGGCTATGTGGCCCGTGGCATCCCTATTATTGATGATGTCATTTAGGGGTACTTCGGATGCCACTGTGACCGAACACTCTTGAAAGTAGCGTCGGAGCTTCCGAGATGCCATAAAAAATATGTAGGTGATCTTATGATGGTGCGGATATTGACATTTACACTGGGTGAGAACTTCTGATACATAATAGACAGGCCTCTGCACCCTTAACTTATGTCCTTTTGTCTCCCTTTCTACCACGAGGACATCGCTCATGACCTGGTTCGTGGATGAGATGTACGGTAACATGGGCTCGCCTAAGCCAGGTGCTGTCAAAATGGGATTGCCTGCTAGTAGGGTTTTTATCTCTTCCAGAGCAGCGGTTGTCTCGTCCATTCAAAGTTTTCGGTCTTTTTTAGTAGTTTGTAGAGCGGCAGGGCCTTTTCACTGAGACGAGATGAAACGGCTTAGGGCGGCGACGCAATCGACCAGCTTCAGGACGTGTTTAAGCTCTGCGTGTATTGCTAGCTGGGACATAGCTCAAATTTTAGGTGGATTGGCCTCTAAACGATGAATCCGAGCAGTTTTCCAACGGGGACTCCGAAGACACACTTATCGGGGTTGAGCCATATATCGTATGTTCTCAAGTTTTCAAAGGTCTGACGAAGGTCGTCGACAAACTAGCTGACATGTTTTACCATTTTGGGTTTCCAGGCATGTTTGAATCATGTGCTGGTATGATGCACCTACGTGTTTCAACTCGAAGGGCATTGTATTAAAACAGAATGGTCCATAGGGCGTAATGAACGCGGTTGCTGGTTGATCGGACCCCTTCATCTTGATTTGGTGATACCCCGAGTAGGCATCGAGGAAGCATAACGAGGCATGTCCGGTGGTGGCGTCAGTTATCTTGTCTTTTCAGAGCAAAGGGAAGGGATCCTTGGGTCATGCTTTATTGAGTTCTTCCACTTCTTGAGCTTGTGTTGATTTTTCCCTCGGAGAGGAAAGGGTGATGCAGCAAAGTAGAGATAAGTATTTCCCTCAGTTGAGAAGCAAGGTATCAATCCAGTAGGAGGCACAAGCAAATCTCCAATCTATGCACCTACACAAACTAACAAACACTTACACACAACACAGAAAAGGGGTTGTCAATCCCTTCACGGTCACGAACAAGAGTGGGATCTGCTAGAGAAGATTTAAAACTAAAGTAAAAGGCTAAATAAAGTAAACCCAAAATAATAGCGGCAAGATATTTTTGGGTTTTGGGTTTTATAGATCTGAAAATATAAGATGGAAAATAGACCCGGGGCCATAATTTTCACTACAGGCTTATCTCTCGAAGAAAGCATACGGTTGGTGAACAAATTACTGTCGAGCAATTGATTGAAAAGCGCAAAGTTATGACGATATCTAAAGCAATGATCATGAATATAGGCACCACGTCCGTGAAAAGTAGATCGACTCCTGCCTGCATCTACAACCATTACTCCACTCATCGACCACTATCCAACCTGCATGCTGGAGTATTAAGTTAAAAATGTAGTAACGCCTTAAGCAAGATGACATGATGTAGAGGGATAAACTCATGCAATAGGATATTAGCCTCATCTTTTCATCCTTAATGAAAACAACACAATACGTGCCTCGCTACCCTTTTTGTCACTGGTTGAGGACACCGCAAGATTGAACCCATCACAGAGCACCTCTCCCGTTACAAGATAAACCAATCTAGTTGGCCAAACCAAATCGATAGATCAAAGAGAAATATAAAGCTATCTTAATCATGCATAAAAGAGTTTAGAGAATACTCAAATAATATTCATACATAATCTGATCATAAATCTACAATTCATCGGATGTTGATGAACACACCGCAAAAGAACATTACATCGAACAGATCTCCAAGAAGATCGAGGAGAGCATTGTATTGAAGATCAAAGAGAGAGAAGAAGCCATCTAGCTACTAGCTATGTACCCATAGGTCTTTGGTAAACTACTCACACATCATTGAAGGGGCAACAAGGTTGATGTACATGCCCTTTGTGATCGAATCCCCCTCCGGCGAAGTACCAAAAAGGCCCCAAGATGGGATCTCATGGGAACAGAGACCTGCGGCGGTGGAAAAGTATTTTCGTCGATCGCTCTAAGGTTTCCGGGATTTTAGAGAATATATAGGGAAAAGAGGTGGTATAGGGGAGTCATGGGGGGGCCACAAGCCCAGGGGAACCCCCCCCCCTAGGGAGCGCCCCTATGGCTTGTGGCCACCCCATGGCTTTCCTGGCCCCTACTCCCAGTCACGTAGGTGGGGTTTTGTCCAGAAAAAATCATCGCAAAAGTTTTATTCCATTTGGACTTCATTTTATATTCCTTTTATGCGAAACTCAAAAACAAGGGGAAAATAGAAACTGGCACTAGGCACTAGGTTAATAAGTTAGTGCCAAAAATAATATAAAATAGCATATTCATGCATATAAAAGATATAAAGTTGATAATATAATAGCATGGAACAATAAAAAATTATTGATACACTCGAGACGTACCAAGCATCCCCAAGTTCAATTCCTGCTCGTCCTCGAGTAGGTAAATGATAACAAGATAATTTTCATGTGGAATGCTACATTACATATTTAGCAATGTATTTCTTCTTATTTTTGCATGAATGTTCAGATCCATATGATTCAAAATAAAAGTTCATTGACATAAAAACAATAATACTTGAAGCACACAAGAAAGAAAAATCATGAAGCTTCAAAAATAACATGGCTAAAGAAAGTTATCCATACAAAATCATATAGTCTTGTTATGCTCCATCTTCTTAGCACAAAGTATAAATCATGCCCACCCGGTGTCAGCCAAGCAATTGTTTCATACTTTTTAACTCGCTTTAGCTTTTTCAACTCTTCACGCAATACATGAGCGTGAGCCATGGACATAGCACTACAGGTGGAATAGATGGTGGTAGTAGACAAAAGTAGGGAGAAAGTTTCACATCAACTAGGAAAATTAATAGACTATGGAGATGGCCATCAATTAATATCAATGTGAGTGAGTAGGGATTGCCATGTAACAGATGCACTAGAGCTATAAGTGTATGAAAGCTCAAGAAGGAAACTAAGTGGGTGTAAATCCAGAATGCTTGCTCATGAAGACCTAGGGCATTTAAGGACGCCCATCGTTGGAATATACAAGCCAAGTTCTATAACGAAAAATTGCCACTAGTAATATATGAAAGTGTCAAAATAGGAGACTCTCTATCATGAACAACATGGTGCTACTTTGAAGCACAAGTGTGGAAAATAATAATGGCATTGTCCCTTCTCTCTTTTTCTCTCACTTTTTAGACTCCTCTTTTTTTGGAGACTTTTTCTATATTTTTTCTTTTGGAATCTTTGGCATGTTTTATTATTTGGGCTCATTAGCCTCTTTTATTTATAACCTTAGATGGGACAATTTTCTAATAATAATGAACATCACACTTTTATTTACTTACAAGTCAAGGTGACTCAAACTCATAATGACGGAATAGTGTAGTTACATGACAATATATCTCGAAATGGCTATGAAAATGCCATAATAGGTAGGTATGGAGGCTGTTTTGAGGAAGGGTAAAAGGTGGGTTTAATACATTGGTGAAAGTTGTGCGGTACTAGAGTGGCTAGCAAAGGTGGAAGGGTGAGAGTGCGTGTGATTCATGGACTCAACATTAGTCATAAAGAACTCACATACTTATTGCAAAAAGTTCATTAGCCCACGAAGTAAAGTACTACTATGCATGATCCTAGTGGGAGAGGTTGGTAGGAGTTAACCATCGCGCGCTACCGACTGTCAAGCTGATAGAGGCAAAGGTGTCCCGTCTTTTGATGAGATGATGATTATCACTTTCAGAGGAGTAAACTTTGACGATCTGAATACGAACATGCGAAGACGTCGCGCCTTAGGAATCGCCAAACCAACTCCGAGAGGTTATTGACCAAGCCGAAGCATGATCAACCTGACCACGAGGGTCTATTTCCTGCAAGCGAACGAAAAACAAGCAAGAAACTGAGATTGCAATCTAGATAGTCCGAATATAAGAGGAAAGCTTTATTGATCAAGGTGGGGTTCTCTGACGTCTTTGTTTGGTCGTTGAACACAAACGATGTATGCGAAGTTGCAGCTATGGCGAACTTTAATCTAAACAAAACCCAAATCTAAACAACGCCCTAAGGGCTGTATATATGGAGGAAGAGGGGGGGTTCGTGGCCCTTGGAGGAGGGGTCCGAAACTAACCCTAACTCTTGTTTCCCCACACAAATGGACTCTAAAAATAGCCTATACTCAAGTATTTCGAAATTACATGGGCCTGGCCCCAGTACTAAGGTGACGCAACACCTATAATAGCCTCTGGACGAAATTTATGAAGTGGCATCTTGTATATTTTGTCCAAGGCTTCAGGCGCTCATTATGGTGGCTTCAAAGTCCTAAAATCATCACTTGTAACTCCGTTCTTGTTCCCCTTGCGCATGCCATCATCTCCATGCTTGATCTTGCTCCAATGTTCATCCTTCTTGTCCAAGTTAGGCCCTTCATTTGTAAGCAAGACAAATGTATCCAATTTAGGCAGCATCATATTCTCATGAACATTAGAATCATTACCAAGAAACGAAAGTACCTAGTAATTTAATTGGCGTGCGTGAGCTCTAGTAATTGGTCATGTATATGTATCAGTTGGGGCTATGGGTCTAACCTTGTTAGTGATGTCCTCATCATCCTCCCCTTCTTGAATTGAAGTCGTCCTCGACGGAAGCTCATCTTCCTCACCCAAGTAAGGCTTCAAATCTGCAATGTTAAATGTGGGACTAACCCCAAAATCTGCAGGCAGCTCAGGTTTATATCCATTATCATTTATTTTCTCTAACACCTATCCGTACGCAAATGTAACCAAACAAGATCTCTAGGTGCAAAGACAACACATTTTCTACCCTTATCTCCAACATTTTTTTATTTATTATTCATGCGCTCAATATTATCCTTAGTTAACTCATGCATTTTTAAGATCAACTCAGCACGTTGTTTAGCATCAAAATTAACCTTTTCCGAAGATGGAAGAGGCAACAAATCAAGAGGTGAACGAGGTAGGAAACCATAGACAATTTCAAAAGAGTACATCTTAGTAGTAGACTGCAATGAACGATTATAAGCAAATTCAATATGAGGCAATCATTCTTCCCACATTTTCTTGTTATTCTTCAAAACATCCCTAAGCATAGTAGACAAAGTTCTATTGACTACTTCAGTTTGTCCATCAGTTTGGGGGTGACAAGTAGTACTAAAAAGCAGTTTAGTCCCCAACTTAGCCCATAAACATCTCCAAAAGTGGCTAAGAAATTTAGTATCACGATCTGAAACAATAGTATTTGGCACACCATGCAAGCGAATAATTTCACGAAAGAACAAATCAACAACATTAGCGGCATCATCGCTTTTATGACATCGTATAAAGTGTGCAATTTTTGAGAACCTACACACGACGACAAATATGCTATCCCTCTCCTTCTTTGTTCGAGGTAAACCCAAAACAAAGTCCATAGATATATATTCCCTAGGAATACTAGGGACAGACAAAGGCATATACAAACCATGAGGATTGAGTCGTGACTTAGCTTTTTGACATGTAGTGCAGCGAGCAACAAAACGCTCAACATCCCGTCTCATCATTGGCCAAAAGAAATGTGTAGCAAGTACGTCCTCCGTCTTCTTCACGCCAAAATGTCCTATTAATCCTCCTCCATGTGCCTCCCGCAACAACAAAAGACGAACAGAGCTAGCTGGAATGCATAGCTTGTTAGCACGAAACACAAATCTATCATTAACGATGAACTTGTTCCATGTTCTCCCTTCTTTACAGTTCCGCAATACATCTTTAAATTCAGCATCATGCACATATTGATCTTTGATGGTCTCCAAACCAAATATTTTAAAGTCAAGTTGTGAAAGCATAGTATAACGACGAGACAATGCATCAGCAATAACATTTTCTTTTCCCTTCTTGTGTTTGATAACATAAGGGAAAGTCTCTATGAATTCAACCCATTTAGCATGTCTACGGTTTTGTTTTGCTTGACTTTTGATGTGCTTCAAAGATTCATGATCAGAATGTATGACAAATTCTTTGGGCCATAAATAATGTTGCCATGTTTCCAAACTCCGAACAAGAGCATATAATTCTTTATCATAAGTAAAGTAAGACTAGACCCACACAATTTTTCAGAAAAGTATGCAACAGGTTTACCATCTTGTAAAAACACACCTCCTAACCCAATTCCACTAGCATCACATTCAAGCTCAAAAGTCTTATTAAAATCAGGAAGTTGGAGTGAAGGAGCATGTGTCAACTTATCTTTCAATACCGTAAATGCTTCTTCCTGTGCAGTACCCCAAACAAAAGGCACATCCTTCTTTATAAGCTCATTGAGAGGTGCAGCAATGGTGCTGAAATCTCGCACAAAACACATATAGAATCCAGCGAGGCCAAGGAAACTCCTCACGTGTGTGACTATTTTGGGCTGCGGCCAACTCTCAATAGCTTCAGTCTTGGCTTTATCAACCTCAATTCCCTGTGGAGTAACAACATAGCCAAGAAAAGATACTCGGACGATGCAAAAGGTGCACTTTCCAAGGTTACCAAACAAACGTGCATCACGTAGAGCAATAAAAATAGCACGTAAATGTTCCAAATGTACCTCCAAAGATCTGCTATAAATCAATATATCATCAAAGTAAACTACCACAAATCGTCCAACGAAACCACGTCAAACTTCATCCATTAATCTCATGAAAGTACTAGGTGCATTAGCTAACCCAAAAGGCATGACTAACCACTCATATAATCCAAACTTAGTTTTAATTGCTGTTTTCCATTCATCTCCCAATTTCATACGAATTTGATGGTATCCACTACGCAAATCAACTTTGGAGAATATTGTAGAGCCACTCAATTCATCAAGCATATCATCTATCCTAGGAATAGGATGACGATAACGAATAGAAATATTATTAATGCCTCTACAATCAACACACATACACGATGTACCCTCCTTTTTTGGCACTAGAATAATAGGAACAACACAAGGACTAAGGAATTCGTGTATATAACCTTTGTCGAGTAGCTCATGTACTTGACGCATAATCTCCTTCGTCTCCTCTACAATCAACACACATACACGATGTACCCTCCTTTTTTGGCACTAGAATAATAGGAACAACACAAGGACTAAGGAATTCGTGTATATAACCTTTGTCGAGTAGCTCCTGTACTTGACGCATAATCTCCTTCGTCTCCTCTGGATTGGTACGGTATGGTGCGCGGTTGGGTAGCGATGCACCGGGAATTAAGTCAATCTGATGCTCAATCCCTCAAATAGGTGGTAATCCTGGTGGCACGTCTTGTGGAAAGACGTCCGCGAACTCCTGCACAATGTTGGTGACAAAAGGAGGCAAAGAGGAAGGCATGTCCTCGAATGAAAATAATGCCTCTTTGCACACAAAAGCATAGCAAACAGATTTGGTAAAATCTATATCATCAATATCATATTTGGTGGCAAGTAAACATCCACTTTTTAATTTAACTTCAGAAGCAACATGAGATGATGGTGTGTATTAGGCTTCATTTGTTGCTAAAATTCTTTTGCTACAATCTGATTTTCACTCTTATTTTGCTCATGTTTCGCTTTATTAGCTCTATTAATATCATCTATCAAAAGGGAATCAGGAGACATAGGAAGCAAAGTAATACGTTTAACCTTATGAACAAGAGTATATTGATTGTTTCTACCATGGTGTACAATTTTTTTATCAAATTGCCATGGTCTACCCAGTAATAAGGAGCATGCTTGCATGGGTACCACATCACAATCAACATAATCAGCATATGTAGAGATACTAAAATGCACATGAACAACACGTGTTACCTTAACCTTGCCGATGTTATTGAACCACTGGATGTAGTAAGGATGTGGATGTGGTCTTGTGGTGAGAGATAGCTTCTCCACCATCTCCATGCTAGCCAAGTTGTTGCAGCTCCCTCCATCTATGATGACGCGAACAGAACGTTCCTTCACGACTCCCTTTGTATGGAACAAATTATGCCTCTGATTTTGCTCCGCTTGTGTGACCTGCACACTCAAAACACGTTGAGCAACTAAACATTCATACCTGTCAGCATCTTCAGGAGCCATGTATTGCGTCTCATTTTCACAATCATCTCTACTGTGTTCTTCACGTTTAATAAGAGTCAAAGTCTCCTCATCATAGTCACTAGAGGACTCATAACCACCTTCCTCAGTAGCAATCATGACATGCTGAGATGGGCATTTGCTCGCATAGTGACCACGACCAGTGCAACGATGACATATAACATCATGTGTTGGCCCTGTGGATGCCATGGATGAAGAAGCGCTCTGTGCAAGACTGGAAGGTGTACTCCTGGTTGATGGTGGTGGTGTCTGTTTGCCTTTATCGCGGCTAGAAGTGCCGGATGAAGTAGGCAGTGGTGCAGCCGAACGTGTCAAAGTAGAGGATGCACGCGGTGTCCATGATGAAGGTCGACTTGCAGAAAAATTAATTCGCGCCAAGGCCTGTCGATCCTGCACTTCACGTTCAGCTTTGCAAGCAAGATGGAATAAACGAGTGATATCATTATACTCCTTATACTCTAGAATTGTCTGAATCTCTCTATTTAACCCACCCATAAAACGTGCAAGCATAGCCTCATTATCCTTAAGAATACAACATCTAATCAGGCTAGTTTGTGATTTCCGATAATATTCCTCTACAGATATTTTACCTTGTCTTAAATGCTGCAATTTCTGAAGTAATTCACGTTGATAATATGGTGGAACCCAACGAGTACGCATAGAAGTTTTCAAAGCAGCCCAAGTAGTTGGAATATTACCCGGATATAATCTACAATATTCAGACCACCACACACAAGCAAAACTAGTGAAAGCACAAAGAGCTGCAACACGTCTCTCCTCGGGATATTCTAAACATGTAAGACTTTGTTCGGTTTCTAAATCCCAAGTAAGATATATATCAGGAACATATCTACCCTCAAATGGTGGAATATTCAATTTTAGTTTAGGGAGATGGTCATGATCTCGTACCTAAGGGTGTGGTGCCGCCCTACCATTGCGATTACTTACGTGTGAACGACCTGGTGGTGGTGGTTGCACGTAGTTCAGATTTTGATGAACCTCATCCTCGTAATCTCCCACATAGTCGTCCTCCTCCTCAGCAGGAGTAGGAGCCACAGAAGTATCAATAGCAGCACCAACAGTTTGGCCAGGCTCAAGAGGGACACGGCACGCTTTGCAGAGGGCTGTTTCGTGACCTGAAGGTGGTTGTTGTTGTTGTTGTTGCAATGGTGCAGCAGGTGGAGGTAGCTGCGCGGGCACTTCAGCAAATTTGGCATCCAACTTGGTGTCAATTGACTTCTCAATGCCATCCATCCTCGCTAGTGCGTCGCCAAAACAGGTCATCACATCTTCTACCTGTTGACCCATCATTTGCTGAAATTTATCATGCAACTCCTTGTTCGTCATGTTCTCCTAGTCAGTCTCGTCGACTTGTGATCCTGGCATGGTTAGCAACAATAGAAACACACACAAATATGATCCTAGACACAACTAGAAAATGGTGGTGGTGGGGCGTCACAAATCCGTCAAGCAAATCTCAAATTCTTACCAGTTCTTACCCAGCAGCAGGTGGTGATCGGCAACCGTAGTAGTCAAAACTCTCAAATCTTGGATAAAGCGTTTACCAGGGAGAGTCAAACGCACGACGTAGATGTATGTGGAGCTGGGAAGGCTTATAATATGGTAGCAAAAAGGGTCAGCAATAATCAATTCAGAGATGCAAAGTTGAATAAATGCTCAACAACGGTACTGTGCTGGTCCTAGGCTAGACCATACTAGAGACGTGAGCCTAGAACACTAACAAAATCACGGCGCTGCACATAATCAAGGGGAAAGCACACTCTGAAAAAAAATCGCCTTTTTTTGCGCTCCTTTTTTTGCCGAAAATCACTATTATGGTGAGTGTCTCGAATCTCTTCCCAAGTCAACTAAGATGATAGGCACGAAAAATGTTTGACGAAATTTTTTTTTTGGAATCAGGGAAGCGACGATGAAAAAGTGCGGTAAAAAATAGTATGGTGGCACGTGTCTCAAAAGAATCAGGAAAGCCTAAAAATAGGATAGGGAAAAATATTTTCACCTGTCGAAATTTTGGCCGACCTACGCAGGCAAGGAAACACGAATCCGAAACTAGATGGATCTCGAGAACAGACCTAATATGAAAAGAACTCGGATTTGTTGTGGATATATGATGGTAGGGTATGGCAGCGGTGGTGGTATGTTGTAGCGGTGGTGGGATATGGCAGCGGTGGTGGGATAGGCAGCGGTGGTGGTATGGCAGCAGCGACGATTATGGTGCGGTGGCATGATAACTGTGACAGAACTCAAAACTCTAAAGGGCTAGACACTAAGACCAGCAACTAGACATGGTGTTGCAATCGCGAATTCAACAAAAAAAACCCGAAAAAGATTACGCAAAGCCTCAGATGGGTTCGGATATGATGAACTAACCCTAATATATTTTTTTGGCTTTTTCGTGGACTATAAGTATGAAGAACAGACTTGATCTAACTATGAAAAACTAGAAAAATCTCACCGAGCACCCTGGAAATCTGATACCACTTGATAGAGACAAATGTGTCCCGTCTTTCAATGAGATGGTGATTATCGCTTTTGGAGGAGTAGACTTTGACCCGACTACGAACGTGTGAAGACGCCGTGCCTTAGCAATCGCTAAACCAACTCTGAGAGGTTATTGACCACGCCGGAGCACGATCAACCTGACCACGAGGGTCTATTTCCTGCAAGCGAACGAAGAACAAGCAAGAAACTGAGATTGCAATCTGGATATTGTGAATATAAGAGGAAAGATTTATTGATCAAGGTGGGGTTTTGTGACGTCTTCGTCTGGTCGTTGAACACAAACGAAGTATGCGAAGTTGTAGCTATGGCGAACTTTAATCTAAACAAAACCCAAAGTCTAAACGATGCCCTAAGGGCAGTATATATGGAGGAAGAGGGGGGGTGGGGAATTTCATGGCCCTTGGAGGAGGGGTCCGAAACCAACCCTAACTCTTGTTTCCCCACACATACGAATTCTAAAAACAGCCTATACTCAAGTATTTCGAAATTACATGGGCCTGGCCCAATAATAAGGTGGCGCAGCACCTATACTAGCCTCTGGACAAAATTTATGAAGTGGCATCTTGTATATTTCGTCCAAGGCTTCACGCACTCATTATGGTGGCTTCAAAGTCCTGAAATCATCACTTGTAACTCCGTTCTTGTTTCCCTTGCGCATGCCATCATCTCCATTCTTGATCTTGCTCCAATGTTCATCCTTCTTGTCCAATCTAGGACCTTCATTTGTAAGCAAGAAAATGTACACTACCAGGGAAAAGCCTATACACAGAGGTATAGCAGTAGCGCTGTTTAAAATAGGGCGTTACTGCTACTTTGTAGTAGCACGTTCCAGGAAAGCACGCTATAGATACAACTATAGCAGTAGCGCGTGTGCAGCCAAACACGCAAAGCGCGCTACCACTATGGTCGTTGTTGCAGCACGTTTCTTGCGTAGAGCGCTACTTCTAAGAAAGAAAAGAAAAATGAAAAAATAGAAAAGTAAATGAAAATGAAAGAAGTAGGAAACAGAGAAATTAAAAAAAGAAAATGTAAGGATAAACAAAATAAATAACTGCTTCCTGTAGCAGTAGCGGGTTTTGCTAAAACGCGCTATAGCTAACTTAGCGATAGCATGTTTCTGAAACAACGCTGCTGCTAGTTCTACTTAACCAGCCGCGCGCGGGCTCAAAATTTTGCGAAGTCCTCCTTTCCCCCCTCTATCTCCCCCCCCCGTTCCCCTAACTCCTCTGTTTCCGCCACCCGAGCCCGAGCCTGCCCTCAGCACCGCCGCCCTAGGCCACCCTCAACCTCACTGTCGCCGGCCGCCGTCACTCTCGACCTCACCGTCGCCGCCCTCGACCTCACCGCGGCCGCCTGAGCCCGCCCAGGACCGCTGCCTCGCGATCCCGAGCCCGCCCTGGCCGCCCCTACCTCCATCACCGAGCACCTCCCCGCCACCGTCTCTCCCCTCTCTCTAAGCCCCCCACCCCCTCTCCCTTTGCTTTTTCTTCCTCTACCATGTTAATTAGCAATAGTAGATGATGTTAATTAGTACTAGGGTTCATAGATAATGATTTTTAGTAGCAGTAGTAGTATATGTTAATTAGTAGTCTATATGGTACTAGTTAGTTAGGGCAGTATGGTTAATAGTAGATGTTTTTTAGTTAGGGTAATAATATATGTTAAGTAGTAGATAATGTAGATGTTAATTAGTCCAGTAGGGTTTAGTTTTTGAATTGAGTTTGTTTAACTAGATGTTAATTAGGGCAGTGTTGCCGGAATGTTGTGTTTGCACATGTTTCGATTCTGCCGAAGTGGCTTTGTTGTTTCTAGGGAATGAAGTCGAGTGGCCTATGTTTTGCTGGAATGTTGATTCATTTCCGTTCCGGCAAATTTCAGTTTCTCAATTTGTCCACTTTTTAGCAAAAGTCATGCCGAAATTTTCCATGAATTTCGGCATGACTTGTGCTACCAACTAGGACATATCGAGTGCTCGGGATTTGCCGCACCGGGAAGGAGTCAACGTTCCTACAAAGCATTATGTCTAGAATTAATTGACTAGATTTAATCGTAAGAAACATGGCTAGCAACGATGAAGGACGGGGTTCTCGTGATTGCGACGACGTCTACTTGGCGGTAGACGAATTTTTGAGCCTTGCCGACGATCAACCGGTGGCATCGAGGACTGAGACCGACACGCAGACCGGTGCTGAGACTGAGACCGGTGCTGGAGTACAGACGGGATCATCAGAACCTTCGCATGTCACCTAAATCCGGCGATGCCCATATTCTGCAATGGGCAAAGAACTTAGGAGATATCGAGGATCATCGACTTCGAACTGAGTTCTATCTCATCCAGCGTGAACTTTCCCAAATCATCATGAAGGAGGTTGTCGGAAAAACAGGGATGTTCTACGAAGAAGGACAAATGTCGCGGGAAGACGTCCGAACATGGGTAGCCTCTCAGCGTCTCGACCTGAAGCCTTTCACTAGGCTCGGGGACTATCTCCCTAACTTGGATGGATAGCAGGACATGTTGGAGTGATTGTTAATCTATGACAATGTGTCCGTTTAGTCCATACTTTCTGTATGACGAAACTTTGAGTTATGCACGACGAAACTTTATTTGTGATGTAATTAAACCATCCTCCTCGACTAGCGACAATCACTCTAGTTAGGGCATTTTGGGTACGATCAACTTTGTTATTTATTCTTATGATATGTTGCTTCTATTTTTGCCAAGTCTGTCTCTTTATGTTACTCAACTATATATGTTGCATATCATCGACTCATGTGATGATGCAGGTGCCTAGATCATCGATGGCGAAGAAGTGCTATGCCAGGAGTATATATACAATGAGTGGCGAGAGTGTAAGGCCCAGGTGTACCAGTTTTCGGTTTCCGAGCGACAGGCAGTAGTTAGTTTAGGTTCACGCCAATGCGAGAGAGGGATACGAACTCATGTACTGCATGGTTCCACCCTCACTCAAAGTGTTAGCTCTTCTCGCGTATATCATTGTTTAGATGGATGGCGATGTAGTTGCAAGTAATCGAGACTTGTATTGCTATTTTCGAGATGATGACAAGAGACCACTTTGTGTTGGTTGATGATTATGATGATGACATGATTTGATGAGACTAGTTGTATGTATATGCTATGATTACATTTGTATGTGTATTGTATAAAGCCTATTCAAATACAAAACAAATATGCAGAAAAAACTAATAAAATTAGCAGTAGCGAGGGGAACAAAGTTAGCAGTAGCGCTGCCTTACGAGTAGCGCTTCCTTCTAAAAAGCGTTGCAGATATTAGCAGGAGCGATCTTCACTAAAGGGCGCTACTGCTATCCATGTATAGCAGTAGCGTGGGATGACAGGCGCTACTTCTACACGTTAGCTGTAGTGCCTTATCAGTAGTGCGGCGTATAGTGCTACTGATAGGCAAAATACTCGCGCTACTGCTAGGGTTTTCCCTAGTAGTGGTATCCAATTTAGGCAGCATCATATTCTCATGAACATTAGAATCATTACCAAGAAATGAAAGAACCTGGTAATTTAATTGGCGTGCGCGACCTCTAGTAATTGCTCCTATATATGTATCAGTTGGGGCTATGGGTGTAACCTTTTTAGTGATGTCCTCGTCACAAGCAAAGGAAGGCAATCAAGGATAAATTATGCTCCAACTCCATATGTGATGCTACAGGAGTCACAGACCTTAACACAATCATTTTTACTAATCCACAATTTACAATTAGCATGACTCTAATATTACCATCTTCATATCCCAAAACAATTGCAAGGAATTAAACTTCTCATATATTCAATGATCTTCATGAAAGTTTCTATTATGTTCCTCTTGGATACCCATCATATTAGGACTAAATTCATAACCTAAGAAAATTGCCATACCATTTATAAGACTCACAAAATAATATAAGTGAAGCATGAAAGTTCAACAATTTCTTCAAAATAAAATCACTGCCGTGCTTAAAAAGATATAAGTGAAGCACTAGAGCAACTGCCTAGCTCAAAAGATATAAGTGAAGCACATAGAATATTGTAATAAATTCACGATTCATGTGTGCCCGTCTCAAAAGGTGTGTACAACAAGGATGATTGTGGTTAACTAAAAAGCAAAGAATCAAATAATACAAGACGCTCCAAACAAAGCACATATCATGTGGTGAATAAAAATATAGCCTCAAGTAAATTTACCAATGGATTGAAGACAAAAGAGGGGATACCATCTGGGGCATCCCCAAGCTTAGATGATTGGTTATCCTTCAATATTACATTGGGGTTCCTTGGGCATCCACAAGCTTTGGCTCTTGCCACTACTTATTCCGTAGTCCATCAAATCTTTACCCAAAACTTGAAAACCTCACAACACAAAACTCAACAGAAAACTCGTGAGATCCATTAGTAAAACAAATTCAATCCTTACTTGTAGGTACTGTTGTGAACTCATTCTTATTTTATATTGGTCTTATATCTAATGTATTCCAACTTTTCCATGGTTCATACCCCACGAAACTAGCCATAGATGCATCAAAATAAGTAAACAACACAATGAAAACAGAATATGTCAAAAACAGAACAGTCTGTAAATATGCGAATTGAAGTGAAATCTCTGTATCTCCAGAAATTATGAAAAATTAGGACAACGTGGGAAATTGGTATGTTATAAAGGTGTAAAATATTCTGAGTTTTTTCACGTTCCAGCAATCGGAGAAAATTCTAGCACTAGACGCAAAAGTTTCTGTTTTTCAACAAAACTAATCTACTATCTTCCAAATCATCCCAAAGGTCTTACTTGGCACAAACACTAAATTAAAACATGAAAACACATCTAACCACTGGCTAGATGATAATTTTACTCATGAATAACAAGAAAAAAAATTGGGTTGTCTCCCAACAAGCACTATTGTTTAACGACCCTAGCTAGGCAAAAAGCAATGATCTAGGTATTGTCATCTTTGGTATTCATCCCATAAGTAGTCCTCATAATAGATTCATATGGTAACTTAATTATATTTCTTGGAAAGTGTTCAATGCCCTTCCTTAATGGAAATTGAAATCTAAAGTTTCCTTCCTTCATATCAATAATTGCACCAGTCGTTCTAAGGAAAGGTCTACCAACAATAATAGGGCATGTTGGATTGCAATCTATAACAAGAACAGTAAAATCTACGGGCACATAATTCTTATTTGCAACAATAAGAACATCAATAATCCTTCCATAGGTTTTTTAAAAGTGGAATCCGCTATATGCAAATTTAAAGAACAATCATCAAGTTTACCTAGCACATCACATAAAGTTTTTGGAATTGTTGAAACGATAGCACCCAAATCACACAAAGCATTGAATTCATAATCTTTGATCTTGATTTCAATAGTAGGTTCCCAATCATCATAAAGCTTTCTAGGGATCAAAACTTCCAACTCAAGTTTTTCTTCAATAGATTTCATCATAGCATCAACAATATGTTTCGTAAAAGCCTTATTTTGATTATAAGCATGAGGAGAATTTAACATGGATTCAAACAAGGAAATACAATCTATCAAAGAGAAACTATCATAATTAAATTCCTTGAAATAAAAAATAGTAGGTTCATTGCTAGCTAAAGTTTTGACCTCTCCAATCCCACTTTTATCATTTTTTTCACTAAGATCATTATTATCTACATTATCAGGACACCTTTATCTAAAATTGATTCATCTCAAGTCCCTTCTTTTTGAAGATCCATATTATCAAACAAAGATTACATAGGAGTTAAGCCAAGCATCTTAAGATCTTCATTGTTGTTATCGCATAAACTAGAAGCACACGTCTTTTCTAGCAATTCTCTTTTAGCAAGCAACCTAGTTGTTCTTTCTTTACACTCATTAAATTTGCACAACTTTAAGGGATTCATTAATATCATGCTTTGGTGGCATATATCTAATTTTCAAAGAATCAATCTCATGAGAAATTCTATCAACGTTCCTAGCCAAATCATCAATCTTGAGCAATTTTTCTTATACCATAGCATTGAAAACTTTTTGGGAATTTATAAATTCCTTAATTGTACTCTCAAGATCACAAGGTATTTTATTAAAATTTCCATAAGAACTGTTGTAGGAATTACCAAAATCATTAGAGGAATTACTAGGAAACGACCTAGGGCTGAAATTACCTCTATACGCGTTATTACCAAAATTGTTCCTACCAAGAAAATTCACATCCATAGATTCATTATTATTCTCAAGCAAACTAGACAAAGGCATATCATTAGGATATATAGAAGAACTCTTGCTAGAAATTAATTTCATAAGATCATCCATCTTTTCACTCAAAGTATTATTTCTTCGATTGCACGCACTTTTTTTACTAGTAGATGATCTTTCGGTATGGCGTTTAGAATAATTTACCATAATATTATCTAGGAGTTTAGTAGCTTCTCCTAACGTGATTGCCATAAAAGTACCCCCCGCGACCGAATCTAAAATATTTCTAGATGCAAAATTCAATCGGGCATAAATAATTGTATGATCATCCATAAACTTAAACCATGAGTAGGGCAATTTCTTATCATTAATTTCATCTTTTCCCATGATTGTGCAACATGCTCATGATCTAGTTGTTTGAAATTCATTACGTCGTTCCTAAGAGAGATGATCTTAGCGGGTGGAAAATACTTGGAAATAAAAGCATCTGTACACTTATTCCATGAATCAATATTATTTTTAGGCAAAGATGAAAACCACATTTTCGCCTGATCATGTACAGAGAACGGAAATAGCTTCAATTAATGATATCATTATCCACATCTATTTTCTTTTTCATATCACACAACTCAATGAAAGTATTTAGATGGGATGCATCATCTTCATTAGGACTACTTGAAAATTGTTTTTTCATAACAAGATTCAATAAAGCGACATTTAATTCATTAGATTCCGCACTAGTCCAGGGAGCAGTCGGAGTAATAATAAAATTATTATTATTAGTATTGGAAAAATCACACAACTTAGTACTATCTGAATTCATTGCGACAAAGCAAGCGATCTAGCACACAAGCAATTAAAAAGACGAACAAAAAAGGCCGAATAAAAAGGCAAATATTTTTGTGTTTTTCTGAAACGTTTTAGAAGTGGGGGAGACAAAAATGAGAGGCAAATGGAAAATAATGTAAGTGCGAGAGATGAGAGTTTATGACAAGTACTTGGTAGGCTTGATGTAGAACCTCCCCGGCAACGGTGCCAAAACTTCTTCCTGCTACTTCTTGAGATTGTGTTGATTTTTTCCTTGAATAGGAAAGGGTAATGTAGCAAAGTAGAGATGAGTATTTCCCTCTTTTGAGAACTGAGGTATCAATCCAGTGGGAGGCACAAGAAAGTCTCCAATCTATGCACCTGCACAAACTAACAAACACTTGCACACAACACGGAAAAGGGGTTTTCAATCCCTTCATGGTCATGAACAAGAGTGAGATCTAATAGAAATAGATTTAAAACTAAAGTAAAAAAAAGCTAAATCCTTAATGCAAAATAGACCCGGGGGCATAGCTTTCACTAAAGGCTTTTCTCGCGAAGAAAGCATACGGTGGGTGAATAAATTACTATCGAGCAACTGATAAAAAAGCGCAAAGTTATGACGATATCTAAGGCAATGATCATGAATATAGGCATCATGTCCGTGACTAGTAGACCGAATCCTACCTGCATCTACTACTATTAATCCACTCAACGATCGCTATCTAGCATGCATCTAGAGTATTAAGTTTAAAACATAGTAAAACCTTAAGCAAGATGACATGATGTACACGGATAAACTCATGAAATATGATATAAACCTCATCTTTTTATTCTTAATGGCAACAAAAAAATATGTGCCTCGCTACCCTTTCTGTCATTGGGTGAGGACACCGCAAGATTGAACCCATCACAAAGCACCTCTCCCATTGCAAGATAAACCAATCTAGTTGGCCAAACCAAATTGGTAAATCAGAGAAAAATACAAAGCTATCTTAATCATGCATAAAAGAGTTCAGAGAAGAGTCAAATAATATTCATATATAATCTGATCATAAATCCACATTCCGTCTAATCTCGACAAACACACTACAAAAGAAGATTACATCAAATAGATCTCCAAGAACATCGAGGAAAACATTGTATTCAAGATCAAAGAGAGATAAAAAACCATCTAGCTACTAGCAATGGACCCATAGGTCTGTGGTAAACTACTCACACATCACCGCAGGGGCAACAATGTTGATGTAGATGCCCTCCGTGATCAAGTCCCCCTCCAGTGGAGTACCAGAAAAGGCCCCAAGATGGGATCTCACGGGAACAGAGACATGTGGCGGTGGAAAAGTATTTTCGTTGATCACTCTAGGGTTTCTAGGATTGTAGAGAATATATATGGCAAAGAGGCGGTGAAGGAGAGTCATGGGGGGCCCACAAGCCCAGGGGCCGCCCCTACGGCTTGTGGCCACCTCGTGGCTTTCGTTTCTACTCCGTTTGATATTCCTTTTCTACGAAACTCAGAAACAAGGAAAAAACAGAAACTAGCACTATGCATTAGGTTAATAAGTTAGTCCCAAAAATAATATAAAATAGCATATTCATGCATATAAAACATCCAAATTTGATAATATAATAGCATGGAACAACCAAAAATTATTGATACATTGGAGACGTATCAATGTCTTTGAAGTCGACACATAGCCGACATGATTTGTCTTTTTAGGTACAATGAACAGTTTTGCCAGCCACTCAAGGTGTTTAATCTCTTTGATGAATCCGGCTCGAGTAACTTGGCTAACTCTTCTCCCATGGCTTGACGCTTGGGTTCGAAGAATCAGCGCAACATCTGTTCAACTGGCTTGAAGCCTTTAATTATGTTTAGACTATGCCCAGCCAGCCAGCATGGGATACCTAGCATGTCTGAAGGGTACCAGGCAAATATGTCCCAATTTTTGCACAGGAATGAGCGCAGCACCTCGTCGACCTCTGGGTTCAGCTAGGCTCTAATGATTACTGTCTTATTGGGGTCCGTCGGATGTACTTGGAACTTGACGGTTTCGTCAGCTGGTTTGAAGGATGTAGACTTGGGTCTTTTGCGGAGGGTGACCTTGTCCCTGTCTACTACCATATGTGGCGTGGTCATCTCTTCGGTTGCTAGAGCCTCGGATTGTGCCTTGAGGGCCAGGGATGCTATTTTATTTTCGGCTTAGAGGGCTTTATCCGGTTCACTGGCTATTGTAATCACACCATTGGGCCCTGGCATTTGGAGTTTCATGTACCCGTAATGGGGTATAGCTTGAAACTTTGAAAATGTGTCACGCCCCAATAGGGCATGGTATCCACTATGGAAGGGCACAATGTGGAAGAGTAGTTCTTCAGTCATCTAGTTCATTGGAGTGCCGAACAGTACGTCCAGAGTGACTTGTTCGGAGCAACATGCTTTTTCGCCAGGGATGATTCCTCGAAAGGCGGTGTAGCTATGTGTGACTCGAGATCTGTCGAACTACATTTTATCGAGGGTGTCCTCGTAAATGAGGTTTAGGTCGCTTCCTCCATCCATGACCACCTTGGTTAATCTAAAGTTCTCCATGATGGGATCGAGGACTAATGCTACAGGTGCTCGGATGGGTCGCGCCCTTGGTTCATCCTCTGGATCTAAGTTGATCGGGGTGTCCGTCCATGAGCTTGATGTTGTGACCTGGTGGACTTGACCGAGCTCTCGAATGGCTCTTTCCTCTGATTATTCGAGGAAAAGGTTACATAGATTGTTAGCACACTATTGTCATTGAATGACGGTGTTTCTTATCCTCTACTGGGCATTTCAAGGCGGAGTAGTGCTTCGTCGCTTTTGGCGACCTGTCTAGCAACCCAACAAGCTCGAAGCATGTGAGTTGGATTTGTGTTCAACAGGGCTGAGTGTATGTGACATGGCTTGTCCAGTAGCTCATCCATGTTCGATCTGGGTCAGGCGAGAGATCTGTTTCTTTTTTCAGCAGGTTCATGTTCGTACGACCACCTTGCGTGTGCACGCTTGTCCTAGATTGTGCTTGACTGGTCGACGTGGTTTGACTCCATGCGCATCTGTTGTTCCTTCCAAGTGCTCTCCATGGCGCAGTATTTTCGTACCAGGTCAGATAAATCGGTGAGGTTTTGCACGCGTCGATGAGCAAGGGCATTTAGAATCCCTTCGTCGCAATAGCTCGGACCGAAAGGTCGTGATTATGTCCTGGTCAAGGTAGCTTGTGATTTTTTTTACCAAGAGGAATCTACCCCAGTAATGACGGACCATCTCTCCAGGTTGCTGCTTCACGTACATCAAATCCAAGATGTCCGGAGGACCCGAAATGTCTGGGGTGTACGCGACATGTGTGGTGGGTGGGAGAAAGTTTTGTATTGTTCCAGGCTGCGTGTCCAGAACTCTGGTGGCGATGTCTGTTGCATCTGTACTGTCTGCGGACGGTGACTTGGAGTTGGCTCCGACCCTTCATCGGTGCTCGAGGCCCGATCATTGATTTAGACGTAACTCATTTTGAGCTTCGGTGATATTGAACCTTCGGCCAATTCTTCAATGGTGGGGACGACGTGTGTGACAGGCGGGGTGTGAATTTCCCTATCGTTGGGTTTGAGCTCAATCCGGTCATAGAATAAGGATTGGACATCGGATACTCCCATTTCCTGCATCCGGTCTAGAAGATCATTTGCAGATGAGAAGTCTGTCGGGTCCATGCTTTTGGGGCTGATTCGAAGGGTGGATGTTCCGGTTTATTCGAGACAAAATCTGGACGTCATTATGCGGACGAATTGACGAAATCCATCGTCACGTTTCGTATGTCGTCGGTCTTCATCCATGTAGTCAAAGCATATGGATCGACGGGTACCCAGAGGGGAAGCGACGGCTTAGCAAGAGTAAAATCTCCTCGACAATCAGTGGTGAACTCTAGGCTCCCGAACCTGATTCTCTGTCCGAGGGCGAAACCTCCTTCTGGCCAAGGAGGCTAGATGGATTAGTATGCGGCTTAATGCCGCTGGGCGTAAGAGTCTGGCCAAGGGGCGAGACGACCCTGGCATCGGTGGCCATCGATCCTTCCATCAACCCGACAACAGAACTCTACTGAAAGTACCAATGTCTATGTCAAAACCGGCGGATCTCGGGTTGGAGGTTCTGAACTGTGGATCTTGGATCGATGGGAAACAAGGGATGCAGAACACGATATTTACCCAAGTTCGGGCCCTCACTAGGAGGTAATACCCTACGTCCCTCTTAATTGCATTGCTTGTGTATATGGGGGTCATAGAGTTGATTAACCTCGAGATCAGAGGAACTAAACCCTAACTAGTAGGATGGTGAATGTTCTCCTAGCCTCTACAGACTACACCTCCTGGTTTATATAGACACCAGGGGTACTAGGGTTTACAAAGAGTCGGTCACATCAAGGAAACTCCAGATCTTCCATCTATGACTTGGGGTACACACAAAGGCACAAAAGGTCTTCGGTCCGGACGTGGTGCGACCCAACAGTTCGACTGTCCGTGCCTTCTAGTGATTTGTCCTCTATAATGTTAATATGCAATCTGATATTCCGAAATGTAATGTCCAGTTAACAGTTTGGTCCACCAATTGCTACATTTCCTAGCAGTTCTCAAGCATTCTTGGTTTTGTTACCTTCCATATCTTCTACTATATGTTCTATTTGCAATGCCGTGCTTAGTTAACTGTTTTGTATCATTTGTTTTGCTCTCCAGCTAACTGTTTGGATCAATTCTGCAATTTGATGTCCATTTGTTATGGGTCAATTTTGTATTGTGATGCACGTGAGAAATAAATCGTATTTGGTTGTACTCAATACATGAGAAAGATATATAGTTTCTCTATTTCCAAGTTGTTTAGCATGGTTGGTTAGGTTAGCTAGCTTTTGCATGCTTCTCGAGTTGATCTGTTGGATCTGCAATTTGGTTATTTTTAATTAACCCAATCAAGATCTTCCTTATATGTGTTGCAGGGAAAAACTGGGAGGCACTGAGGTTTACTCTCGAGGTTTGCTCATGCATGGTCCTCTCGCTAATAGAACATCATTGTGCCGTTGCAGGAGTCATTCTAATATTTAGGTTTTTTTAGAATTTGGTCTTGCACATGTAGGTCCTGCTGTGAGAGGCTTCGACCCACTATTTGACCCACTTTGCATAAGGGGAAATGAGATGTCCATGAATATCAGTCAAGTCAAGAAACTCAAAAAGATCGTTAGGATAAAGAAACTTGCGATGAATAACAGCAAGATCTTTGTTTGCACAACGAAGAAGACATTAGTTAATTACAGCATGGTACTAACTCTTATACCTTGTTTTTTTTCCTTGTGCCATTTCAAAATTTATAATAGCTACTTATGCATATCTTTGTTTTTAGTACTTTCCAAAGCAGTTCACTGATGATTACTTCTCAAACCACCGGCATGGTCAAGAGGCAATAAAGGTATGCATTCAACACCCACGGTACAATATTGAAGTCTTCCTCAAGAGGGCGAAGGTTGGGCGGGCAATTATCCATAGCCATTGGCCTAAAGTTGACATTCAACATCACTAAAGGCTCAATATTCGCCTTCCACTTCTACAGTTTCCCAGATGAGATTCATGTGTCTATTTACCGTGTATGATGCTACTTTCCAAAGGGTTTTCATGTTGCATGTGAAACTTGCCTATATGGTGTAACTGAGTGCTGAAGCTATCTGATGTAATTTGATTATGAAATCTTGGTTGTTGTTATACGGATATCAAATATATGGATTATCAATAATAGGCCAATTAGCCTTCTTATTGGGGTTTTCTATTGCAAACGGTTTCTCTAACAACGCCGTGGGTAGTGAACAAAAACAACCCACAAAATTTCTAGAAAGTACATGTGTTGGATCAATTAACAATCACACATGGCTTCAGCCAGAGAACTGTTTGCGTTAGGCCACCTTGCACAAACATTTCCACATAAAAAACTGGGTGTGATATACATACGAACATAAACGTTTCTTTTGGCCTCACTATGTGGGATGTACTTACGAATGGAAACGATTAGGCACGTATAATTGTATGCGATGGTTAGCCCGATCACACACGAGATCATTCTACCCATCGTGTGTGATCGGAGGGCCTATCCCCGACGGTTTCTGGGTCGTGTGGGAAGGACTCCTATCGCCCACACTCACTAGGCGACGGTTTAAAATGCCTTAGCAGAAAGGGGTAAAAACATATGTATAGCACATCTATGCACCAATAGTGGTGCGGCCAATGCGGGCGGTGCGAACACCACGGGTAGCACGGCCGGTGCAGGCGGTGCGGTGGCCGTGCCCACCGTGGTAGGAGCAGGGGGCAGAGGCACAGGATCAATCCAACTTCTTAGGCACTCTGGCGACAATAGCATCAATGGCGCAGGCAGTGCGGGTACTCAACACCCACCTCCTCGACACGCCGGCGACCGCAATCACTGGGGCCACAATACCTGCTCCGGTGCAAACCAAGACCCTCCAACGGTGACGGCTGGAGGCAGCACCTCAGGGCAAACACCGTGTCCTTTGCAAGTTGGGCGCGGTGCAACTCCGAGCCGCGATGCTGGTCGCAATCAGCAGCGCCCACACGACAAAAAGCCTACTAATCAAGTGCAAGATCCCTAGGCGCCACCTCCACCACACCAACCCGCTGCTGCGCAACAACCACAATAGCAAGATCGCGATGGAGCTCCTACTGTCTCTGTTAGGAGTTGAGCGACGTCGCGCTCTTCGCACCTAGCTATGCCAGCTAAAGCGGATCAAGCAATGGCACGAGCCAAATGCTATTGAACTTCCCTCCAACCACGGAGAAGATGGATGAGTGGAGAGCCACCATCCATAGTTTGATTGGGTTTGGGTAGTCAAGCAAATCATAGCAAGCAGGACTCTCACAGCTACTGCAAGCAGCACTAGTGGCAGAGACTGGAGGCCATGTTGTGGAGGCTGCACAATGGTGCAGTCACTCCCACGGCAACAACATCAGCATTAGCAATGCTAGCAAACACAAAAAACCCAGCATATCACAAAGCCCGATGAAATAGTGATGGCCTCTGATGCGGGGCTAACCCGATCTTGGCCGATCTTTCATGAAATGGAGGGGATCCCACGAAGAACATGATGAACACGGGGTAGAACAAGGAGAAATCACAAGGGAAAACACTCAAGAACAAGTCCAATCACACATCCACTAGACAATCAAACACACAAGATCACAAGGTACATGAACAACAAAGGGAAAGATACAAGGTAGAGTTCATCTCCAAGAGGTGGTCTTGAGGGGTCTACTCCGTGAGGAGGTCTTGAATCCACTTGGGGGATATTCTCCATGAGGAGGTCTTGAATCCGGTGTGGATCTTCTCCGTAGAGGGGTCGCGGTCGCTAGTAGGAGTAGAACCACTAAGATGAGCAAAGCTATAGTCTAAAATGAGCTATCACATTTGCTAACCCTAGAAATGAGGTGGGGGTGTCCTATTTATCGTCTTAGCCATGAAGGGCAATGGAAGAGGGATACAAGGCCAAAGGCTCGCGGATGCGCATAGGCAGGAAGCGAACGTCCGTTAGGGGTCGGACGTCCGACGGCTCGTGGGGGACCGGACGTCCGGCTGGCGTCGGAAGTCCGTCGTTTTGCTTCTGGATAGGTGGCACCGGATTTCCAGTAAGCATCGGACGTCCGGTGCCTGGGACTTGTCGGATGTTCGGTGGTCACCGATCGTCCGGGCGCTGTAGAGGGTCGGACGTCCGATGGCTTCCGGTCGTCCGGTCGCTGTAGACTCCACAGCTCCTTCTTCTTCCGTCTTCTCTTCCACGCTTCCCTCGCAGATGGTGTAGGTGATCATTGGCGCTTGCACACCTCCTCGTCATCCGTGAAGCTCCGACAATACCTATGAATGCACATGAGTGGAGTGTCTAGTAGTATACCATGCTCGAAGGGTTCAAGTGAACACGTGTAAAGGAGATGATTCACCTTTATGTATGAGAAGTATAGGTCGCACGTGTCACTTGCCAACCGGACTCTTGACATGGTGATGTCCATTGGATGCTCCGCATCATCCCCTCCCCCTTGGGAAAGATCTGACCTCGGATGGAAAACCAAATCACCATGGGAAAGAGATAGCGTCGCCGTTTAGAAGTGGACGGTCATGAAGTACTCATCATCTTGAATCTCTACATGGGCACTCTCCAATGTCACACCGTCTAGTGATTCCTTCAAAAGGAGCAAGGACAACAAACACTTGGGAAAACAAATGTGGTTAGCATTAGTGCAAAACCAAGCATTCAAGAGGTGATTCACCCAACAAGTGTTGTCATCAAGCATAGCATAGGGTGTGACAAAGGGTTGTGGCATGGCATGTAAGCACATCAATTGAGCACAAGAAAAGATATCATGGGGCCAAGTATGCAATTGGGAGGTAGTGATGCAAGTATGTGTGGCAAGAGAATAAGCATCTACCTCATGGTTATAGCAAGCATGCATAAAGCGCTCAATGAAAGGTCTATGGTAGGCATAAGAATCATTCACAACACCAAGTAAAATGAAGTGTCTAAACACATGGGTCTAGTGCAAGACAATCCAAGCATAACGTGCATAGGGTGTAGTGAAAATGGTGTGGCACTCAACACAATAGAAAGAGCAATTGTTCAACATGTGTGAGGCAATCAAGTCAATCATGTGAAAAGCAATGGGACATGGCATATGTGAAGAGATGACATTGTTGCAACCAAGCATATGAGAGGGACAAGTAATCCAAGAATTGGATGCAACACACATGGCATATATAACATGAGGCATGGCAATGTGGCTATCGTGAATGAAAGCAATATCACTAACATGTGCGCGATCAAGGGGTCCAAGATGACAAATAAGTCTCATGGTGCGAGCAACACATGTAGTATGATCCACAATATTCATGTTCATGGCTTTTGGGTTCTCGAAAGAGAAGGATATCACCTTGAAATCATGTCCTTGTGCATTTTTCACAATGCCGAAGCACAAGCAAGTGTGATGTAGAAGCGTCATGGTAGAAGGTGGTTCGCTCTAAAGAGCTCGAATGGTCAACTCACGTGAAGTGGAAGTCGACATGAAGTCCAAGTATCCTACACATGTGCACAACAAAACAAAGAACGTATGCGCATGGTCGATAAACACATCATCCATCATGATGTTTCTCTTCTCTTGCACATAACCATTAGAAGCAAAAGTGCATGAATAATATGATGCAACAATGGATATATTCATAGCACTAGACATATGGTGCAAAGAGGTAAGAAAGCACGCTTCACAAGAAATATGTCAAAATCTCCAAATAAATGCGAGAATGCTATGGGGGCAATCACATTGGCAAGACTAAAATCATGGTTGCGCTCAATGCATGGACAATCATATAGCATGAGAGAGGCAACATGTGGATACATATGACAACAAGAAATACCAATCATGTGCAAAGCATGGCAATGGTTGTCATCAACCGCATGAAATGAGCAAGTATGATTCATTGGTGAGGCAACATAGTCAATCAAAGAAATCATATCGTGCAAACTAGTGGTGCGAAGATGCAACACACTAGAGGAAATCATGGCAATCATGTCATGTGAGCAAATATTAGGCATAGGCAATGCACATGACATATCACAAGCACGAGTACATAGCATGAACAAGGTATCATCATAGGCACTGGGCACAAAGAAATCATGGCAATAACAAACAATGTCTCCACCAAGCTTGCGAATACACATACAAGTAGTAGAATCATGGATCATGTGAAATTCAAAGCATGGGTCACAAATGCATGGCCAAGTCATATGAATGGGCATATCATGCAAAGTGAGCATGGAAAGATGGTCATAAGAGATATGATGGACAATAACCCATAACCATGGAGCCATGTAGAAGAGATGCGTGAAGTCTTTGCGCAAAGGGAGCGATGGGTAAGATAATCCATGGAATCCCAAGTCATCATTGCTCTCTAGAGCTCGTTTCGTCATCTCATGCTCTTGCGAGGTTGACGAGTGAGTATGCAGACCTACACAAAATAGACACAAACCAAAGAAATTGTGTGCGTGGTAAATGTACACATCGTCCATCATGATGTGTATGTGCACGTGTGAATTAGCAGAAGATAAGCATCGCTCAAAGAAATTTGAGGCACGATAAAGAAATTTGTCATCCATCATGAAAGAATAGTTGTCAAGTATAGCACGATGGGGACACAAATTCGAGCAATTATGTGGCACAAAAATAGCATTTTCATTCATGGGGAGCATATTGTGCACACAATCATGGGAATCCTGCAATGGATGGGATGGATCAAAATCTCCTAAAATGTATGAGGAAACTGTGAGGGTCTCCTCATGAACAATATCAAAAGCATAATGTGGAGACATGGAACAACATCCAAAACAATGCATGTCCGAAGCTAGGTAATCATGGCATGGCATATGATGGATATGATGCAAAGGAAGCATGTCAATATCATCACAAGAAAAACAAATGCCAATAACCATGGGCTTGTCATCTATGCCATAAGTGCAAATTTGATTTATCTTAATGGCATATGCATAGTCACTACGATGAGATTGCGAATGTGACATATTGTTGATCTCATGCATAGCATACAACAAGTCAAGCGGATTATCAAACATGATGTGACGAAGAGAATTATCATAAGAAATCCGATGCAACATGGCATCATAACTAATAGACTCCACATGGCAATCATCAAACTCGTCATAAATGGGTAAATCATCGCATGGGGAAATCATACTAGCATGAGGCATGGCAATAGGTGGGTTAACATCATGCAAGCAATCAATGTCAACATAGTCCACTAGTGGGACAAGAGCATCACCTTCACCTTTGTTACCTTTATCATTCCACTCATGTAGTGTAGGTGAGGTGGGAAAGACCAAATGGTGGTCATCATCTTCATCTTGATGGAACCATGTGGGGGTACATCATATTCCACCATGGCCATCGTCTTGTCCAAAGGAAGGATGAAGTCGTCAAGTATCGGTGCGTCATCATAAATGGGACCTAGCACCAAATGAGAAGACACAGTAGAGGTAGAGGTCAAGTCGTTAGTGTACGAAGCGGCCTCACATGACCTATCAACTATCTCACTCTCTCGATGTGGTGGTTCACTCACTCCCTCAGGGTAGGTGCACTCATTGTCGCATATGGTGGAGTCACTCATCTCACTCAAGTGGTGGGGGTTGTGGCTCTTCTCACATGGGAATTGGCACAACTCGTCATATATGGGGCTAGTGGTGAACTGGCTCTCACTCTCAATATGGTGGCACAAGTCACTCAAGTCATCATATGCCGCCGTGGTCGAAGGGAAAATCCCATGCTCAACCATCTTGTCATCGTCGCCGTGGATGAAGGCCGAACATGGCACATCATCACTCTCGCCTCCAAAGATGGAAGCATCATCCTTGCTCATCACCATGTCGTTCGCCTCCAAAGCTTGGTCCTCGAATGGCTCAGTAGTCGTAGTCGTCGCCGCACCATCTTGAAAAGAGTCGAAGTAGACTTGGCATCATCAATGCCACAAAGAGGGATGGCGGTGAAGTCGAACTTGGGAGCGTCGTCTTGGAGCTCGTTGGGATTGGACATCATGGTGGTACTAGCCTCATGCTCGCCGTCTTGGAGCTTGGTCTTTGAAAATTGTGCTTGCGGTGGAGAAGCCTTGGCCTTCATGAGTTCTTGTCCCGCCTTGAGAGCACCAATGTAGTACTCGTCGAGGAACTTGTATTTCTAGAGGAAGATAGTCTTGGAGATGTCGTTGTTCAATCCCATCATGAAGTGGAACTTCATCAAAATGGGGTCATCCACGCCGGCTCGTCGCAAGGCATTCTTCATCTCCTTGAAGTACTCGTCGATGGACTTGGATCCTTGGATGGTGTTCTCCAATTGGCGTAGAAGATCTTCCGTGTGAGTGGGAGGCACGAACTCTTGCCACAAAGCTTTCTTCCTCTTGGGTCAACTCATGTCATACTCCTCCGAAGGTGTGTGAAGCCACCATGTCGACGCGAAGTCATGGAAGTTTCTTGTGGCGCACTTCACTTGATCTCTTGGAGGAACTTGATGTAGCGTGAAGTAGTCGTCCATCAAGCGTTCCCACTCGAGGTACTCCACGGGTTCTTGAGTCCCATAGAAAGGAATCTCGTGGTTGTTGTCGAGGTCGTAGTAGCTCGTGGAAGTCGCGGACTTGAGCTTGGGGGGCTTCTCTTGAGCATAAGCTTGAGGTGCGTGTGGGCGAGGATGCCGCACATCCAAAGGAAAAGATGCCTTGAAGTCACTTGGCGAAGATGCCAAGGTAGATGGTGAATTCGTAGAGCGGTTGTTGGTGTTGAGCTCTTGAATTTCACGTTCTTGTCGTTGATGGTGCCGATGCCGATGTGATCTTGCCGAAGATGGTAGCTCGGAAGCATGTGCACTTGAGCGTCTTCTTGAAGAGGAAGGAGACCTCGTGCGATTCTTGATGAGGGCTTTGAGCTCCTCCATTTGAGCATCCATGTTGGCGTACAAGTTGTTCGTCATGGCATCAAACTTGTCATTGTTGGTGTAGACAGAAGTGGATGAAATTCTTTGACTATCCATCACAAGACTCAAGCAAAGGTGAGTTGGAGATGTGATAAACAACACCAAGTTACCTTTTCCCAATGTTGAGGATGTATCCCGTTTCACTCAATGTGAAATGAAAGAATAGTGGAATTGGTACCGGACTAGTTCACTCACACCTATCAAGTAAAGCTTTTGGAGTAGCTTGGTTAGGATAAGTGGCACAAAAATTTGATCAAAAATGTTAGCAAGAGTCAATAATGTTGAAAGAGATTCACAAATTCGCAAGCAAAACAAGTAGCCCAATAGCAAAGAATGGCACACGGAAACACACACACACGGATAGATAAATGGGGTCGTGCAACAAAGGAATGAGCACAAAATGTGCAGTCCACAGAAAACGCTCGTGTTGCACAACTCAAGAGAGACGCTAGCACGATTGATCTATAGGCGGATACGACACTTGTGCATAACCTATGAGATGCAAAATGTATCAACTTTCTATCCCATGTATGCTATGTATGTATGGTTCCCGATGTTCTTCTGAAGATGATCCAAGATGATCGGATATGACAATCTTATATGCAATGTGGTATGATGCTATGGCTCTTGCTTACAAGCTTCTTTGTTTTTCTCTTTTTGCTTAAAAGATCTTTTTTGTATATGGCCACGATGCACAAACCAAGATAACAATTGTGTATATGCAGGAACAATCTTGTGACACAAGGGATGATATGATGATACCAAGATGATATGGTATGTATGCAATGGAAGGGCGGATCGATGATCACTAATGTGCACAAGTAACGTTGCGGTAATACTCAAAGGTTAGTCTCGATAGGAAAGTGACGCAAAATGGGCTAGGGGTTAACAATGCAATTGCAAGGGGAATATACAATGATGTCGTCGAAGTTACCGTCCGATGATGATGATGAGATGCGGTGTTTTCGATGTCAAGACATTCCTAATTAGCCGAAACACCTTAGGAAACGGAAAAACCACAACTCAAAATCTCAAGGACAAATGTCAAATGGTGGTAGCGGCAAAGCGGTGGTGGTTGCGGAAGTAATGGTGGAAACCCGGTCAAAATGGGTTATGGTGACACAAGGGTATGATGGGCTATACACAGTGTCGGAGTTGAAGTCACGGTCCCTAAGTAGCCGAAACACCTTAGGATACACAACCCACAACTCAAACAAGCTCAAACAAAACTGGGTTACGTTGGTTTGGCGGAAATGTATAGTGGGCTAGGCTATGCGGAAGTGGTGGTGGTGGTTGATGAAGAAGCAATTGTTCCTAAGTAGCATAAACACCTTAGGAGACTCAAATCACTACTCAAGAAACCACAAATGCTATGGGGAAGAAAATGGGTTAGGTTGCGGAAGGTTACGGTGGCTATGCGGATGATATGGTGGAAGGCCTAGGCAAATTTGCCAAATTTGACAAACTTTGATGGAGTCAAATGATGATGGTAGTATTTTTATGGTATGGACGATGTCAAGAGCTTTAGGACGAGCTAAATAACGTCAAAATCGGAGTTCAGATGAATTAGTTATGGACAAAACTAAAATCAGTCAAAGTCAGAATCTACAGGTATTGGACGTCCGGAAAGTGATGGATGTCCGGTGACCGGACGTCTAGAATTCATTGGAAATCCATTATTTTCTTCTGTATAGGTGGTTCTGGTCGTCCGGTGGATGACGGACGTCCGGTGCTTTGTGGGGGTCCGGACGTCCGGTAAAACATCGGTTGTCCGGTCGGTCTGGGTCAACGCGAGATGCGAGTTTTGGGATGAGATTTTGGGCGGAAAATGGAGATTTTGGGCTTGAAATTGATGAGATTTTGTGGATGAAAGATGGGGAAACTTGGGGAATTGCTAGATCCACTTGAAACCAACCAAATCCACGGATCAAACTCAACAAATCATCATAAAACTAACAAATCACAAAACAAATTGGAGCTATTTTTGGTGAGGATTTTCGAATTTCAGGACGAAATAAAGCACAAGAGGGCTAGAAAATGGTGGGGGAGACTCCAAATTCGTGATAAACGTGGCTCATGATACCCTATGATGCAGGGCTAACCTGATCTAGGCCGATCTTTCACGAAATGGAGGGGATCCCATGAAGAACACAATGAACACGGGGAAGAATAAGGAGAAATCACAAGGGAAAACACTCAAGAACAAGTCCAATCACACATCCACTAGACAATCAAACAGATAAGATCACAAGGTACATGAACAACAAAGGGAAAGATACAAGGTAGAGTTCATCTCCAAGAGGAGGTCTTGAGGGGTCTTCTCCGTGAGGAGGTCTTGAATCCACTTGGGGGATCTTCTCCGTGAGGAGGTCTTGAATCCGGTGTGGACCTTCTCCGTAGAGGGGTCGCGGCTTCTCGTAGGAGTAGAACCACTAAGATGAGCAAAGCTCTAGTCTAAAATGACCTATCACATTTGCTAACCCTAGAAATGAGGTGGGGGTGGCCTCTTTATAGTCTTAGCCATGAAGGGGCAAGTGTAAGAAGGATACAAGGCCAAAGGCCCGCGGATGCGCACATGCAGGAACCGGACGTCCGGTAGGGGTCGGATGTCCGACGGCTCATGGGGGACCGGACGTCCAGCGGGCGTCGGAAGTCCGTCGTTTTGCTTCTGGATAGGTGGCACCGGATTTCCGGTAAGCATCGGACGTCCGGTGCCTGGGACTTGTCGGACGTCCGGTGGTCGCCGGTCGTCCGGGCGCTGTAGACGGTCGGACGTCCGGTGGCTTCCGGCCATCCGGTCGTTGTAGATGCCGCAACTCCTTCTTCTTTCGTCTTCTCTTCCACGCTTCCCTCACAGATGGTGTAGGTTATCCTTGGCGCTTGCACTCCTCCTCGTCATCTGTGAAGCTCCGACAATACATATGCATGCACACGAGTGGAGTGTCAAGTAGTATACCATCCTCGAAGGGGTCAAGTGAACACGTGTAAATGAGATGATTCACCTTTATGTATGGGAAGTAGAGGTCGCACATGTCACTTTCCAAGCAGACTCTTGACATGGTGATGTCCATAGGATGCTCCGCATCAGCCGCCTCAGACACACGGGTGTGGCAAGACCAACGACGGGTGCTGCAAGACAGGCAGGATGAGGATGCCCGCACGAGGATTGAACAGCGTCGGCAGGAGCGCTGTCAATCTGGTGAGTGCAATGGACCGGTCGTCGATGAGCCTGCGCCCGTTGTTGGCGAGTATCTACCTTATGAGATTGGATGCCCCACTTCCAAACGTGAGCTGCAGCAAGTTCGATGGCCATCTGTCCGAGCCTTCCTGCCTGAGGTACCAAAGAAGTACGACGGCAAGCTGAACCCGAGAGAGTTTCTGCTAACCAAAACGATCGCCATGTAGGCTGCCGAGGAATGGGGTGAGAATATAATTGCCACCTACTTTCCATTGTTGCTCAAACCCAATGTGAGGTCTTGGTTCATGAATTTGCCGGAGAGCTCCATCTCTTCATGGTCTGATCTGGGCAATGAGTTCCTAGGTGCCTTTACGGGGGCCACAAGGCCATTGGATAGCCCAGCAACCTTCAAGTGATCCCAAAGAGAGAGGGTGAGAACCTACGCAAGTACATTCCAAGATTTAATCGTGTGCACCGCAACATCCCAAATGTACATCCAGCAGTTGTGATTGCTGCGTTCCATACGAACGTGCGTAACCGAAAGATGTGGGATAAAATGAATGTGCGGTTTCCAAAGACCGTCAATGAACTCTATATGATGGCAGACAAACGTGCTCGTGCTGAAGAGGGGAGGAGATTTCCCGGGGAAGATGTTGGCGGTGAGGTCGATTCTGAAGACAACGATGATGTCGCGCCAAAAAATAAGGGACGGAAGGGCAACAGAAAGCGCAAAGGCAAAGAAGTGATTGTCGTAGAAGGATCCGATAATTCTAGACCCGCTAAGAAAACCAAACGAGAGAGCTCTGGCAAGGAATTTGTCGCGTGCACTGATTGCCAGGTATCCGCTAGGGCGAAAAGGCCGGCAAGTTTGATGGGCTGTACTGTAAAATCCGTCGCACCAAGGGCCATCATCTTCAGGAGTGCTGGTAAGTTGAGCATCATGTTGAAAAGCAGAAAGCCAAATACGAGAAGAGCGACAAGGAGAAGGGCCAGGGTGGCGCGGATGGGTCCAGAGAGAAGGGTTGCAGAGGCTGAGGAGGTCACCGTGTCAACGCCAAACAGCAAAAGGAGAAGCATGCTAGAGGTCGTGATCCGAAAGCAGATGATGAGAGTGGAGATGAGGACAACGATGTGTCCAGTGAACATGAGTTCCAGAAGGTAACATAAGCCGTGTGCATTGACAGGGGTGCGTCCTTGCATTCGTCTCACCGCCAACTCAAGCAGTGGGCGCGTGAGGTCAACGCAGCGGAGCCGGCAATAGATGCTCAAAAACCCCTCAACTGGCCGAACACGCCTATCATTTTCGATGCCGAGGACCACCCTGATCGGACCGCTATGGTCGGATGCTTGCTGTTGTTGGTTTCACCAACAATATGCAATCGCAAGGTCATGAAAGTGTTAGTTGATGGTGGGGTCGGCTTGAACTTTCTCTCTCCAGTGGTAATCGAGAGGTTACAAATCCCAGACGAAGAGCTTGAGAAGACTGGTACATTCCAAGGAATCAACCTAGGGAGGATCTAGCCCAAGGGGAAGATCACTTTGCCAGTGATGTTTGGTGGGGAATTGAATTACAAGACATGGAAGATAGTGTTTGATGTTGTCAAGATCCCTTTGTCGTCCAATGGAATTTTGGCTGCCCAGCCCTGGCTAAGTTTATGGCAGCATATCATTACGCCTACAACACTTTGAAGATGCTGGGGCTTATGGGTGTCATTTTCATAAACTCATATAAGAAAGATGCAATCATATATATTAACAAGCTTTATTGAGATGCGTTTGCAGCAAAGGCTGCCAATGCCACAGCTCCCGCCAAGGGAAATGAAAGCAAGAACACCGGCAAGACCTCTAGCAAGGATTCTGGTAAGTGCACCTCTTCAGAGTGCTGCATACCTGTTGATGTCTCACCGGAGAGCTCTACCGGAAAGAAGTTCAAGGTTACTTCGTCTCCGATGAAGAAGGTGCCGACAAAGGAGGATGGAACTGGCGGTACTTTCACCGTTGGTACCACCCTTAACAGTAAATAGGAAAGCATGCTCATTGCCTACCTGCGGGCGAATGTCGATTTGTTTGCCTGGCAACCGTCTGACATCCCCGGCATTCCCAAGTAGGTAATTGAGCCCACCTTGTTGTCTTTCCCCATGCTTGGACCGTCAAGCAGAATGTCAGAAAGCAAGCTTTAGAACATCAAGAATTCATCGCCGATCAGATTAGGAAGCTTGAGGCAGCTGGTTTGGTTAGAGCAGTAATGCTTCCAACTTGGTTAGCAAATCCAGTCATGGTGCGCAAGGTGTGGGGACCCGGACTTATAAAGTCGAGATCTCCGAATGCGCATGTATAGTGATCCCAGAGATCAATGCTCACTAAACACACAGAAGCTGAATAACAAGAGTCTTACATAGATAAAGCCTCAAGGGCTGAACATCAAATAAAGCACAACCATCAGAAATCTTCGTTGATAAGTAGAACCCATGCCATCTGCCTTAACCCTACATGCATTCTGACTGGGAAAGAGTCCTAGTTCGCATGTTCATCACCGAAGTACTCTTCCTCATATTCCTGCTCTTCTATGCCTGGACAATTAAATAACCAGTAGTATGCCAATGAGTACTTTGAATGTACTTGCAAGCAACCCATGTTTTGTAACAAGTATGACACACTACTACAAAAAGGGCTACTAATGGCGCACCGATTTTGCCCATTAATGGCGCACTACCGGTGCGCCATTACTGGCACGCCATTAGTAGTTGGATACTAATGGCGCACCTCTGGTGCGCCATTAGTATCTGGCATACTAATGGCGCACCACTGGTTATACCCGTAGTGCGCCATTAGTAAGTTGAACTACTAATGGCGCACCACTCCCACGGTGCGCCATTAGTATTTTTTGAAAATAAAATAAAAACAAAATTTGAATTTTTTTTACTAATGGCGCACCGTGGATGTGGAACGCCATTAGTAGTTGGTGCGCCATTAGTAGTTTTGAGAAAAATATGAAAAAAAATTGTTACTAATGGCGCACCACGTCAACGGTGCGCCATTAGTATTTGGATACTAATGGCGCACCGCATGTCTGGTGCGCCATTAGTGTCAATTCCATCTATAGCCCTTTTCCTAGTAGTGACAACGCATGATATAGCACTAAATAGGAAATGTTGCAGAAAGCTAATTTTGAGTGCAATGTCATGTACTACCTATTGTAAAACATGCATCATAAGAATCCAGTTATCCATGTGAATAGGTTACACATATCAACATAAACCAAGTTTAGAGCATCTTCAACTTAGTAAACATGTCGAGTCATTTGACTTGACATCAAACAGCTCTCTTCACACACACACACACACACACTCACACCAGGTTTCACAAACATTGGCCGTAGCCCAAGAGCGATTACACAACTGTTCTTAGCCATGGACATGGCTATTCGAATAGTTTTACACTCTGCAAAGGTTACACACTTTACCCACAAGATCTGGGAAGCTTTCATGTCACCCACTATCCCGTAGTACCTCGACTACTTAGGGGAAGCACCCGATCATTATCTTCCCTAGGCGATACTAACATAGAGTCCACTCGTTAGTACACGGCCTCCATGCATAAGCATAAAGATCTTGGGACTCTGCCTTTTCATTATCACACATACACGAAGGGACCAACGGTGTGTCCGGTGCCCTGTAAAACAGTCATGGCCGCCAATCCCAGCACGACCCCGTCCCGATAGTGATCTCACATCACCCCCGTCACTAGTAATGCGGGCACCATGCTAATATCGGACTAGGTAATAAATAACGGCCCATCCCATAAGGGGTAGAGTTGTTGTACATGTAAGGTTGGTGTGACGGCCAGAGCTTAAACCAATCCGTTTTAGAAAACAACACAGGCTTGCCTCGGTACACCACTTCGTCATCAAGTGGTTACCCAACTCAACATTTCCCTCGGGCATAAGCAGTAACGGACGGGGTTTTCATAAAGTCCTTTGAAAATACTTTGCCTTCATCACGATGCATACACCCATCCCCTTTGTGTAGCTACTAATTTAGCATCCTATCTACTCCCACCCGCATAAACATCATAGGAAGGTAGGGTCATGTAGAATGCAAGTTTCAACAATAAAGTAACAAAGGCAACCAACCAGAGTGGTTACCACCTCAACACGACTCCAATGCATTGGTAAAAAGGTGCTATATGACATGCATAAAAATGGTTTCTTAGACATGGTCAAAGGGCTGCTTGCCTTGGTTGGCTTGGTCTTCACAGTCTTTAGGTTCTTCTCCTTCTTCTTCTCCAACTACTTCATCAAATACCGGATCTATTCGTCGCAAAGAAACAATGGGAAAATAAGGCAATAGTAAAACAGAAAAATCAACGTGCTCAGAGAAATGTCAACTCATTTTTGTTAAATAATAGGATGAAAACTAAGAATGGAAAAAATTTAGTTTTGGATTTGGGGGTTTAGAAACAGCGGAATAGATTTTCAGAGAGGGATTTAATTGCTCAAATTTCAATTTCAATTTGAACAGTACATAAAAGTGTGATGGATTTGCATGAAAGTTACACCATTAAATAGGTGGGATTATTACAAGATTTTAGGAGTTGTACTAGGAGGAGTTGTGGTATAAATTTGGGCTCATGGAGATTAGTGGAAGAGGTCAAAGTGATGTTTTTGGGAAATTGACAGAAGGTGTTCAATGTTGGTTTGGTCAAGCAAATGGATTCTAATTGACATGAAAATTAATAGGATCAAGTGGCATGTAGAATTGAGGTTGTCCACCAATTTGGAGCTCATTTGGATAAATTTGCCAATGCAACTTTTGTAAACCCTAGAAATCAATATAAATGGATTTGCTGAGATCTAGCTAGGCTAATCTCTTCCCCTTGATGCACCACTTCGTGTAGTGTCATTACTTGGGTACTTGAGCATGTCCACAAAGTTTCGGGTAAATTGGAGAAAGTTGGCAATATAAAGTTGTTCAAACTTGGATCTCGCCAGAGAGGGTTTTGGGGCACTTTTGTGAACCAAACTATTTTGACGAAGCTGAAACTTTGCAAGGTCATCATATTATGCATATGTGACTTGCTAGAATTTTCCTGAATTTATTTGAAAATGTTTCTTATAGAAATATGTCAAATATATGAAATGGACATAAATGTTTTTGGAAGGTTTTGTCCAATATTTCGAACATGACCATGTGTTGAAACTCGTATATATGGAAAATGTACATCCACTGAGTTTCCCTTAATTTTCTCAAATATTTTTTAAACAGTCAAATAACTTTAACCTATTAAAGACCATTTCTGGACTTAAGAAAAAACCTTTAAATAAAATAGGAAAATAACTTCTGAAATTATATTTTTGTGGTTTATGGGAGTCCTATACCTAATCGGATTCAAATATACTTTTAGAAAGATTTTTCATGCCCCAAATTAAGTACTTGTAGTGCAAACCTCAATTCAAGGGTTTTTGGAAAACTCAAATATAAAAAATACTTTTAGCCCAAATTATTTTTGTAACAAAATACAATTCTGTCTTATACACATGGCATGATCAGTGGGCAAAAGTTCGGAGCATGGAGATGGAGTATAGGAAGTGGAGCTATGTTGACCTTAAAGAGCACTTGAAATCACAAACAAAATCCAACTCAAATAAAAAGTCAAATATTGCAAAAGTTTTTGCTGATCCAAATTTTCATGCTTTATTAATGCAAATGACATGTTACAAAATATTGGGTGTGACAGACCTACCCCCCTTACAAGAATCTCGTTCCTGAGATTCCTAACCTAGGCTTTAAAGAGATATGCGAACTCAGATCTAAGGTAGTCTTCACGTTCCGAGGTTGCTTCTGCTTCAGTGAGGTTGCTCCACTGGACCTTGAAGTACTTGATGGTGCGGCTTCGAGTACGTTGTTCTGCTTCATCCAATGTGCAGATGGACCTCTCACGGTAGGCCAGATCAGGCTGTAGGTCAATGGCTTGGTGATCGATGTCCTTGTAGAGATCAGGCATGTCTGGAACTTGGAGACACTTCTGGAGTTGTGAAACGTGAAACACGTTGTGCACGTTGGATAGTTCAGGTGGTAGTTCCAACTGGTATGCAACTTCTCCTCGTCGGTCAGTGATCATGAAGGGACCGATGTACCTAGGCGTGAGGTTTCCTTTGACGTGGAAGCGCTGGGTACCCTTGTGAGGTGTGACTCGGAGATAGACATGGTCTCCAACACAAAAACTCATGTCTCTGCAACGTGAATCGGCGTAGCTCTTCTGTCTTGACTTGGCGGTCTTCAGTCGCTCTATGACTAGTTGGACTTGCTCTTCTGCTACGCGAAGGACATCTGGTCCAAGGACTAGCCCTTCTCCGGTCCCCGACCAATGGAGGGGTGTGTGACACTTCCTTCCATACAACACTTCAAATTGTGCCATTTGGATTCTTAATTGATAATTGTTGTTATAGGAGAACTGGGCAAAAGGGAGTCAATCTTCCCACTTGGCTCCATATGCTAAGACACAGGCTCGAAGCATGTCTACGATAATCTAATTTATTCGTTCCATCTGACCTCCGATCTGCGGATGGAAAGCAATGCTGAAAGACAACTTGTTTCCCAAGGCTTCTTGGAACCTCTTCCAGAATCTTGAGGTCAACTGGGTTCCTCAATCTGACACAATCTCCTTAGGAACACCATGAAGGCTTACGATTCTGCTGATGTATAGAGTTGCCAACTGGTTCCCACTGTAGGTTGTTTTGATGGGAATAAAGTGGGCTACCTTGGTCAAATGGTCAACAATGACCCACATGGAGTCATGTCCCTTGCCATCATAAAACGTCGCTGGGGTGGTTCCCCATCCTTGGACGATACGTCTCCTGAGGGTCTTCCACCTCGATAGGCGATGGCGAGTTGCCCAGGAGGAGCTCCTTCCTTCTTGATCCTATCAGTATTCTCATGCGTTGACGAAGAAGAGCCCTGGCCTCATGGAGTTCCTTTCGGATCTTCGCTGACTCTGAGGCCAATTCTTGTGCCAAGCTGTCGGCAAAAAGGCTGAAGTAGGTCTGGAATCGTTGTGGAAGTCCTTCCTCTAGTGGTGGTGCTCGTGCGTTGCTCTCATCTCCACCTTCCTTCCAATAAGGCAAGAAGCGGGTTGTTGGCTTGTTTGCCATCTCCGGAAGAAGGTCTCGAAGGTGGGTCAGCGCCTTGAGTGCAGCTGCCTCGACAGCGAGGAGTAGTGTTGCCATCTAGGGTCCCTCGATGAACCAACTTGTGGAGGATCATTAGCCTTCATGATCACTTCCACATGGTACTCCGTCTCGGTGTCGCTAATCGAATGCTCATGATATACGAGGGTGGGGGCTCGGTTAAACAGGCACTCCTAGAGGCTATCCCAGAGAAGCAGGGGGAACCCGGTGGTCAGGAGCTCTTCAGGTAATGCGGCCATCAACAAAGGTTGAATGGGAGAGGTCAATAAGAGGATCAGGTTTGGTAAGTCTTAGAAAAGAAGAGAAGTTTAGATGGTTTATAAAAATGGACTTATCCTAACTAACGCCCATGCTAACTAAGGCTTCCCACAGTCAACCTGGCTCTGATACCAGCTCTGTGGGGACCCCGACTTATCAAGTTGAGATTACCGAATAGGCAAGTACAGTGATCCTAGAGATCAATGCTTACTGAAAACATAGAAGCTGAATCACAAGAGTCTTACATCCATAGATACCATCTTAGAAAAATTATGACCAATATGGTCAAGTCTTACATAGATAAAGCCTCAAGGGCTAAACATCAAATAAATCACAAACATCAGAAATATTCGTTGATAACTGGAACCCATGCCATCTGCCTTAACCCTATAGGTATTCTGACTGGGAAAGAGTCCTAGTTCGCATGTTCGTCACCGAAGTACTCTTCCTCATATTCCTGCTCTTCTATGCCTGGCCAATTAAATAACTAGTGGCAAGACAATGAGTATTTTGAATGTACTCACAAGCAACCCATGGTTTGAAACAAGTATGACAACGCATGATATTGCACTAAATAGGAAATTTTGCAGAAAGCTAATTCTGAATGCAATGTCATGTGCTACCTATTGTAAAACATGCATCATAAGAATCCAGTTATCCATGTGAACAGGCTATGAATATCAACATAAACCAAGTTTAGAGCATCTCCAACTAAGTCAACATGTCGAGTCATTTGACTTGACATGAAACAACTCTATTCACACACACACACACACACACACACACACACACACACACACACACACACCAGGTTTCGCAAACATTGAATCCCAAGAGTGGTTACCCAACTATCCTTGACCATGGACACTGCTATTCGAATAATTTTACACTCTACGAGATTGCGCAATTTACCCAGAAGATCAGAGAAGCTTTCGTGTTACCCACGATCTCGCAGTACCTCAAGTACTTGGGGGAAGCACCCGATCATTATCGTGCCCTACGCGATACTAACATAGAGTCCACTCGTTGGTACACGACCTTCGTGTATAAGCATAAAGATCTTGGGCCTCTGCCCTTTTCATTATCACACATACACGAAGGGACCAATGGTATGCCCGATGCCCTGTAAAAACAGTCATGGCCGCCTATCCAAGCACGACCCCATCCCGAGAGTGATCTCACATCAGCCTCGTCACTAGGAATGCAGGCACAATGGTAGTATCGGAATATGTAATAATTAATGCCCCGTCCCATAAGGGGTAGAGTGGTTGTACATCTAAGGTTGGAGTAATGGTCTGATAGAGGTAAAGGTGTCCCGTCTTTCGATGAGATGGTGGCTATCATTTTCAGTGGAGTAGACTTTGACGATCCGACTACGAACGTGCGAGGACGTCGCGCCTTAGCAATCGCTGAACCAACTCCGAGAGGTTATTAACCACGTCGGAGCACGATCAACCTGACCACGAGGGTCTATTTCCTGCAAGCAAACAAAGAACAAGCAAGAAACTAAGATTGCAATCTGGATATTGCGAATATAAGAGGAAAGCTTTATTGATCAAGGTGGGGTTCTGTGACGCCTTGGTCTGGTCACTGAACACAAACGAAGTACGCGAAGTTGCAGCTATGGCGAACTTTTAATCTAAACAAAACCCAATGTCTAAACGATGCCCTAAGGGCTATATATATGGGGGAAAGAGGGGGGAATTTCGTGGCCCTTGGTGGAGGGGTCCGAAACCAACCCTAACTCTTGTTTCCCCACACATACGGACTCTAAAAACAGCCTATACTCAAGTATTTCGAAAATACATGGGCCTGGCCCAATAATAAGGTGACGCAGCACCTATAATAGCCTCTGGACGAAATTTATGAAGTGGCATCTTGTATATTTCATCCAAGGCTTCACGCACTCATTATGGTGGCTTCAAAGTCCTGAAATCATCACTTGTAACTCCATTCTTGTTCCCCTTGCGCATGCCATCATCTCCATGCTTGATCTTGCTCCAACGTTCATCCTTCTTGTTTAAGCTAGGCCCTTCATTTGTAAGCAAGACTAATGTATCCAATTTAGGCAGCATCATATTCTCATGAACATTAGATTCATTACCAAGAAACGAAAGTACCTGGTAATTTAATTGGCGTGCGCGAGCTCTAGTAATTGGTCCTGTATATGTGTCAGTTGGAGCTATGGGTGTAACCTTGTTAGTGATGTCCTCATCATCCTCCCCTTCTTGAATTGAAGTCGTCCTCGATGGAAGCTCATCTTCCTCACCCAAGTAAGGCTTCAAATCTGCAATGTTAAATGTGGGACTAACCCCAAAATCTACAGGCAGCTCAATTTTATATGCATTATCATTTATTTTCTCTAACACCTTGAAAGGACCATCAGCACGTGGCATTAGCTTTGACTTGTGCAAATTAGGAAACCTATCCTTACGCAAATTTAACCAAACAAGATCTCCAGGTGCAAAGACAACACGTTTTCTACCCTTATCTCCAACAAGTTTATATTTAGCATTGATGCGCTCAATATTTTCCTTAGTTAACTCATGCATTTTTAACATCAATTCAGCACGTTGTTTAGTATCAAAATTAACCTTCTCCGAAGATGGAAGAGGCAACAAATCAATAGGTGCATGAGGTAGGAAACCATAGACAATTTCAAAAGGGCACATCTTAGTAGTAGAATGCAACGAACGATTATAAGCAAATTCAATATGAGGCAAACATTCTTCCCACATTTTCTTATTATTCTTCAAAACATCCCTAAGCATAGTAGACAAAGTTCTGTTGACTACTTCAGTTTGTCCATCAGTTTGGGGGTGACAAGTAGTACTAAAAAGCAGTTTAGTCCCCAACTTAGCCCATAAACATCTCCAAAAGTGGCAAAGAAATTTAGTATCATGATCTGAAACAATAGTATTTGGCACACCATGCAAGCGAATAATTTCACGAAAGAACAAATCAGCAACATTAGCAGCATCATCGCTTTTATGACATGGTATAAAGTGTGCCATCTTCGAGAACCTATCCACGACAACAAATATGCTATCCCTCCCCTTCTTTGTTCGAGGTAAACCCAAAACAATGTCCATAGATATATCTTCCCAAGGAACACTAGGGACAGGCAAAGGCATATATAAACCATGAGGATTGAGTCGTGACTTAGCTTTTTGACATGTAGTGCAGCGACAAACAAAACGCTCAACATCCCGTCGCATCTTTGGCCAAAAGAAATGTGTAGCAAGTATGTCCTCCGTCTTCTTCACGCCAAAGTGTCCCATTAATCCCCCTCCATGCGCCTCCTGCAACAACAAAAGAAGAACAGAGCTAGCTGGAATGCATAGCTTGTTAGCACGAAACACAAATCCATCATTAACGACGAACTTGTTCCATGTTCTCCCTTCTTTACAATTCTGCAATACATCTTTAAATTCAGCATCATGCACATATTGATCTTTGATGGTCTCCAAACCAAATATTTAAAGTCAAGTTGTGAAAGCATAGTATAACGACGAGACAATGCATCAGCAATAACATTTTCGTTTCCCTTCTTGTGTTTAATAACATAAGGGAAAGTCTCTATGAATTCAACCCATTTAGCATATCTATGGTTCAGTTTTGCTTGACTTTTAATGTGCTTCAAAGATTCATGATCAGAATGTATAACAAATTCTTTGGGCCATAAATAATGTTGCCATGTATCCATAGTCCGAACAAGAGCATATAATTCCTTATCATAAGTAGAACAATTCAGACTAGGCCCACTCAATTTTTCAGAAAAGTATGCAACAGGTTTACCATCTTGTAATAACACACCTCCTAACCCAATTCCACTAGCATCACATTCAAGCTCAAAAGTCTTATTAAAATCAGGAAGTTGGAGTAAAGGAGCATGTGTGAACTTATCTTTCAATACCGTGAATGCTTCTTCCTGTGCAGTACCCCAAACAAAAGGCACATCCTTCTTTGTAAGCTCATTGAGAGGTGCAGTAATGGTGCTGAAATCTCTCACAAAACGCCGATAGAATCCAGCGAGGCCAAGGAAACTCCTCACGTGTGTGACCGTTTTGGGCTGCGGCCAACTCTCAATAGCTTCAATCTTGGCTTTATCAACCTCAATTCCCTGTGGAGTAACAACATAGCCAAGAAAAGATACTCGGCCGGTGCAAAAGGTGCACTTTCCAACGTTACCAAACAAACGTGCATCACGTAGAGCAATAAAAACAGCACGTAAATGTTCCAAATGTTCCTCCAAAGATCTGCTAAAAATCAATATATCATCAAAGTATACTACCACAAATCGTCCAATGAAAGCACGTAAAACTTCATTCATTAATCTCATGAATGTACTAGGTGCATTAGTTAACCCAAAAGGCATGACTAACCACTCATATAATCCAAACTTAGTTTTAAATGCTGTTTTCCATTCATCTCCCAATTTCATACGAATTTGATGGTATCCACTATGCAAATCAACTTTGGAGAATATTGTAGTGCCACTCAATTCATCAAGCATATCATCTAGCCTAGGAATAGGATGACGATAACGAATAGTAATATTATTAATGGCTCTACAATCAACACACATACGCGATGTACCATCCTTTTTCGGCACTAGAATAATAGGAACAGCACAAGGACTAAGGGATTCGCGTATATAACCTTTGTCGAGTAGCTCCTGTACTTGACGCATAATCTCCTTCGTCTCTTCTAGATTGGTACGGTATGGTGCGCGGTTGGGCAGCGATGCACCGGGAATTAAGTCAATCTGATGCTCAATCCCTCAAATAGGTGGTAATCCCGGTGGCACGTCTTGTGGAAAAACGTCGGCGAACTCCTGCAAAATGTTAGTGACAGCAGGAGGCAAAGAGGAAGGCACGTCCTCGAATGAAAATAATGCCTCTTTGCACACAAAAGCATAGCAAACAAATTTGCTAAAATCTAGCTCATCAATATCAGATTTGGTGGCAAGTAAACATGCACTTTCCAATTTAATTTCAGAAGCAACAGTAGATGGTTTATTATTAGGTTTCATTTGTTGCTCAAATTCTTTTGCCACAATCTGATTTTCACTCTTATTTTTCTCCTGTTTTGCTTTATTAGCTCTATTAATATCATCTTTCAAAATGGAATCAGGAGTCATATGAAGTAAAGTAATATTTTTATACTTATGAACAAGAGTATACTGATTGTTTCTACCATGGTGTACAGATTTTTTATCAAATTGCCATGGTCTACCAAGTAATAAGGAACATGCTTGCATAGGTACCACATCACAATCAACATAATCAGCATATTTAGAGATACTAAAATGAACACGAACAGTACGTGTTACCTTAACCTTGCCGCTGTTGTTGAACCATTGGATGTAGTAAGGATGTGGATGTGGTCTTGTGGTGAGAGATAGCTTCTCCACCATCTCCATGCTAGCCAAGTTGTTGCAACTCCCTCCATCTATGATCACGCGAACAGAACGTTCCTTCACAACTCCCTTTGTATGGAACAAATTATGCAGCTGATTTTGCTCAGCTTGTGTAACCTGCACACTCAAAACACGTTGAGCAACTAAACATTCATACCTGTCAGCATCTTCAGGAGCCATGTATTGCGTCTCATGATCAGAATCGTCTCCGCCGTGTTCTTCACGTGTAATAAGAGCCAAAGTCTCCTCATCATAGTCACTAGCGGACTCATATCCACCATCCTCAGTAGCAATCATCACACGCTAAGATTTGCATTCTCTCGCAAAATGTCCTCTTCCCTTACAATGACGACAAATAATATCACTGGTGTGCCCTATTGATGGCATGGAAGAAGAAGAACTCTGTGCAGGCCCAATAGGTGTGCTCTTGGCAGATAATGGTGGTTGTGCCTGCTTCCTTGTATCACGGCTGGAGGTAACAACTGATGGAGGTGTCGGTGCAGTAGAATGTGTGGAAGTAGAGGATGCACGCGGTGTCCATGATGAAAGTCGACCTGCAGAAAAGTTAGTCCGCGCCAATGCCTGTCGATCCTGCACTTCACGTTCAGCTTTACAAGCAAGATGGAATAAACGAGTGATATTATTATAATCCTTATACTCTAGAATGGTCTGAATCTCTCTATTTAATCCACCCATAAAATGTGCAAGCATAGCTTCTATCTCCACAACAACACCACATCTAATCAGGCCCGTTTGGAATTGCTGATAATATTCTTCTACATAATTTTTTCCTTGTCTTAAGTGCTGCAATTTTTGAAGTAATTCACGTTGATAATATGGTGAAACCCAACGAGTACGCATAGCAGTTTTCAAAGCAGCCCAAGTAGCTGGAATAGGATATAATCTACAATGTTCAGACCACCAAACACATGCAAAACTAGTGAAAGCACAAACAGCAGCAGGAACACGTCTCTCCTCGGGATAGTGTAAACATGTAAAACGTTGTTCAGTTTCTAACTCCCAAGTAAGATATATATCAGGAACATATCTACCCTCAAATGGTGGAATATTCAATTTCAGTTTAGGAAGATGGTCATGTACCTCAGGTGGTGGTGCAGCTCTACCGTTGCGATGATATGCATGAGGACGACCTGGTGGTGGTGGTGCTGGTTGTTGCACGTTGTTCTGATTTTGGTAAACCTCATCCTCGTAATGGTCCTCCACCTCTGCAGTAGCAGCAAGAGCTACAGAAACATCAACAGCGGCACCAGAAGCATGAACAGGCTCAAGGGGAAGGCGCTGTGCTCGTCCCACTTGATTTGGAAGGCGTTGTTGTTGTTGTTGTTGTTGTTGTTGTTGTTGTAGAGGTAGGACAGCTGCAGCAGCCGGTGGTGGTGGAAAACGCGAAAGCAATTCAGCAAACTTGTTATCGAGCTTTGTTTCAAACGTCTTCTCCATGCCATCTATCTTCTCCATGGCCTCGTCAAATCTGTTTAGCACATCTTGCACCTGTCCACTCATCATGTGCTGAAACTTATCATGAAGCTCCTTGTTCGTCAAGTTCTCCCAGTCAGTCTCGTCGACTTGTGATCCTGACATGGTTAGCAGCAATAGAAACAACAAGAATATGATCCTACAGACTACTAATAAGGTGTGGTGGTGGCGGGTGTCACAAATCCGACAAGCAAATCTCAAATTCTTACCAGTTCTTACCCAACAGCAGGTGGTGATCGGCAACCGTGGTAGTCAAAACTCTCAAAGCTTGGATAAAGCGATTACCAGGGAGAGTCAAACGCACGACGTAGATGTATGTGGAGCTGGGAAGGCTTATAAGATGGAGATGCAAAGTTGAATAAACGCTCAACGATGGTACTGTGCTGGTCCTAGGCTAGACCGTACTAGAGACGCGAGCCTAGAACACTAACAAAATCACGGCGCTGCACGTAATAAAGGGGAAAGCACACTCTGAAATTTATTTATTTTTTTCGCCTTATTTTTGCGCTTTTTTTTGCGCTGTTTTTTTTTTGCCGAAAAACACTATAATGGCGAGTGTCTCAAAACACTTCCCAAGTCAAACTAAGATGATAGGCACTAAATTTTTTAGACGATTTTTTTTTCGGAATCAGGGCTGCGACGACGAAAAAGTGCGGTAAAAAAATAGTATGGTGGCACGTGTCTCAAAAGATTCCGAAAAGTCCAAAAATAGGATAGGGAAAAAATATTTTCACCTGTCAAAATTTTGGCCTAAAAACTGCCCGGGGGTCTCCAAACTCTTTTTTTTGCCGAGACCTACTCAGGCAAGGAAACACGAAACCGAAACTAGATGGATCTCGAAAGCCAATCTAAAACGAAAAGAACTCGGATTGGTGGTGGATATGTGGTGGTAGAACATGGCAGCGGTGGTGGTATATGGCAGCGGTGGTGGTATATGGATAAAGATTGGTGGTGGTATATGGATACGGATCGGTGGTGGTATATGGCAGTAGCGATGAAGATGTTGCGGCGGCGGCGTGACAAATTATGACCAGAACTCGAAACTCTAAAAGACTAGACGCTAAGACCAGCAACTTGACACGACGATGCAACCGCAAATTCAACTAAGCAAACACGGAAAAGATTATGCAATGGCTCAGACTGGTTCGGATATGATCAACTAACCCTAATTTTTTTTGGCTTTTTCGTGGACTGTAGGTATGAAGAACAGACTCGATCTAATCTACGAAAAACTGTAAAATCTCACCGAGCAACCTGGAAATCTGATACCACTTGATAGAGGCAAAGGTGTCCCGTCTTTCGATGAGATGGTGGCTATCGTTTTCAGTGGAGTAGACTTTGACGATCCGACTACGAACGTGCGAGGACGTTGCGCCTTAGCAATCGCTAAACCACCTCCGAGAGGTTATTGACCACGCCGGAGCACGATCAACCTGACCACGAGGGTCTATTTCCTACAAGGAAACGAAGAACAAGCAAGAAACTAAGATTGCAATCTGGATATTGCGAATATAAGAGGAAAGCTTTATAGATCAAGGTGGGGTTCTGTCACGCCTTGGTCTGGTCGTTGAACACAAACGAAGTTCGCGAAGTTGCAGCTATGGCGAACTTTTAATCTAAACAAAACCCAAAGTCTAAACGACGCCCTAAGGGCTGTATATATGGGGGAAAGATGGGGGAATTTCGTGGCCCATGGTGGAGGGGTCCGAAACCAACCCTAACTCTTGTTTCCCCACACATACGGACTCTAAAAACAGCCTATACTCAAGTATTTCGAAAATACATGGGCCTGGCCCAATAATAAGGTGACGCAGCACCTATAATAGCCTCTGGACGAAATTTATTAAGTGGCATCTTGTATATTTCGTCCAAGGCTTCACGCACTCATTATGGTGGCTTCAAAGTCCTGAAATCATCACTTGTAACTCCATTCTTGTTCCCCTTGCGCATGCCATCATCTCCATGCTTGATCTTGCTCCAACGTTCATCCTTCTTGTCCAAGCTAGGCCCTTCATTTGTAAGCAAGACAAATGTATCCAATTTAGGCAGCATCATATTCTCATGAACATTAGATTCATTACCAAGAAAAAAAGTACCTGGTAATTTAATTGGCGTGCGCGAGCTCTAGTAATTGGTCCTGTATATGTGTCAGTTGGAGCTGTGGGTGTAACCTTGTTATCGATGTCCTCATCACGGTCGTAGCTTAAACCAATCCGTTTTCGAAAACAATACACGCTTGCCTCGGTATACCACTTCGTCTTCAAGTGGTTACCCAACTCAAAATCTCCCTCGGGCATAAGTGGCACCCGACGGGGTTTTCAGAAAGTCATTTGAAAATACTTTGCCTTCATCACCATGCATACACCCGTCCCCTTTGCGTAGCTACTAATTTAGCATCCTATCTACTCCCACCCGCATAAACCTCATAGGAAGGTAGGGTCATGCATATTGCAAGTTTGAATAATAAAGTAACAAAGCAACCCACCAGAGTGGTTACCACATCAACACGATTCCCATGCATCGATAACAAGGTGCTATATGACTTGCATAAAAATGGTTTCATAGACATGGTCAAGGGCTGCTTGCCTTGGTTGGCTTGGTGATGAGGACATCACTAACAAAGTTACACCCAGAGCCCCAACTGATACATATACAAGACCAATTACTAGAGATCACGCACACCAATTAAATTACCAGGTACTTTCGTTTCTTGGTAATGATTCTAATATTTATGACAATATGATGCTGCCTAAATTGGATACATTTGTCTTGCTTACAAATGAAGGGCTTAGCTTGGACAAGAAGGATGAATATTGGAGCAAGATCAAGCATGGAGATGATGGCATGCGCAAGGGGAGCAAGAACGGAGTTATAAGTGATGATTTCAGGACTTTGAAGCCACCATAATGAGTGTGAGAAGCCTTGGACGATATATACAAGATGCCACTTCATAGATTTCGTCTAGAGGCTATTATTTCTGCTGCATCACCTTATTATTGGGCCCGACCCATGTAATCTCGAAATAGTAAAGTATAGGCTGTTTTTAGAGTTCGTATGTGTGGGGAAAACCGAGTTAGGGTTGGTTTCGGACCCTTTCTCCAAGGGGCCACGAAATTCCCCCTCTCTTTCTCCATATATACAGCCCTTAGGGCGTCGTTTAGACTTTGGGTTTTGTTTCGATTAAAGTTTGCCATAGCTGCAACTTCGCGAACTTCGTTTGTGTTCAACGACCAGACCAAGGCGTGACAGAACCCCACCTTGATCAATAAAGCTTTCCTCTTATATTCGCAATATCCAGATTGCAATCTCAGTTTCTTGCTTGTTCTTCGTTGGCTTGCAGGAAATAGATTCTGAAAATGAGACGCAATACATGGCTGCTGAAGACGCTGACATGTATGAATGGTTACTTGCTCAATGTGTTTTGAGTGTGCAGGTCGCACAAGCGGAGCAAAATCAGAGGCATAATTTGTTCAATACAAAGGGAGTTGTGAAGGAATGTTCTGTTCGCGTCTCATAGATGGAAGGAGTTGCAACAACTTGGCTAGCAAGGAGATGGTGGAGAAGCTATCTCTCACCACAAGACCACATCCACATCCTTACTACATCCAATGGTTCAACAACAGCGGCAAGGTTGAGGTAACACATATTGTTCGTGTGCATTTTCGTATCTCCACATATGTTGATTATGTTGATTGTGATGTGGTACCCATGCAAGCATGTTCCTTATTACTTGGTAGACCATGGCAATTTGATAAAAATTCTGTACACCATGGTAGAAACAATCAGTATACTCTTGTTCATAAGGATAAACGTATTACTTTGCTTCCTATTTCTCCTGATTCCATTTTGAAAGATGATATTAATAGAGCTAATAAAGCAAAATAGGAGCAAAATAAGAGTGAAAATCAGATTGTGGCAAAAGAATTTGAGCAACCAATGAAGCCTAATAACACACCATCATCTCATGTTACATGTGAAATCAAATTAAAAAGTGGATGTTTACTTACCACCAAATCTGATATTGATGATCTAGATTTCAGCAAATTTGTTTGCTATGCTTTTGTGTGAAAAGAGGCATTATTTTCATTAGAGGACGTGCCTTCCTCATTGCCTCCTGCTGTCACTAACATTTTGCAGGAGTTCGCGAACGTCTTTCCACAAGACGTACCATCGGCATTACCACCTATTCGAGGGATTGAGCATCAGATTGACTTAATTCTTGGTGCACCGTTACCCAACCACGCACCATACCGTACCAACCCAGAGGAGACGAAGGAGATTATGCGTCAAGTACATGATTTACTCGACAAAGGTTATATACGCGAATCCCTAAGTCCTTGTTCTGTGCCTATTATTCTAGTGCCAAAAAAGGATGGTACATCGCGTATGTGTGTTGATTGTAGAGGCATTAATAATATTACTATTTGTTATCGTCATCCAATTCCTAGGCTAGATGATATGCTTGATGAATTGAGTGGCTCTACAATATTCTCCAAAGTTGATTTGCGTAGTGGATACCATCAAATTCGTGAAACTGGGAGATAAATGGAAAACGGCATTTAAAACTAAGTTTGGATTATATGAGTGGTAAGTCATGCCTTTTGGGTTAACTAATGCACCTAGTACTTTCATGAGATTAATGACTGAAGCTTACGTTCTTTCATTGGACGATTTGTGGTAGTTTACTTTGATGATATATTGTAATGCCCAGGATGGAGTTATACCTCCTACGTGTCGAGGCACGACTTAAAGGCATAAATCCATCCTAGAATGATCTCAAGTTTGGTAATCTTTGCACAACTCATGTAAAAGAGGGATAGTAAACTGAAAATAGTTGGCTTACACTCGCCACGTCGCAGAATTACAGTACAAGTCTCAAACATCATACATTAAGAGCACTACAACCCTCTAAGGGCAAAAGCCAAATGTCAAAGTACCAAACTCAGATAAATAAACCACAGGCGGATCGAATCCTAGTAAGAGACTCCACTACTGATCGTCCGGGTAGCGCACGTAGTAACGACTACGCTCCTCGTCGTACTCCCAATCCAGCTCGGTGCCATCACCTGGATAGCTCACAGCTGGACCTGCATCTGGTGTGTGAAGTAACTGTGAGCCACAGAGGACTCAGCAATCCCATTCCCGGGTAACAGAACTATTTAAGCCTTTAGGTGAGGGAAAGGCTGAAGAAAGAACAAGTCTGCAGCAGCAACTAGCATCTAGCTTACGCAAGTGAGAGCGAGAAGAGAAGGCATCGGCGAGAAGTGATCACGAAGTGATCCTAGCTACAAGCTCACAAACATAACCCCTCCGTGTTCAACTCCCGAATCCCTATTCGGAAATTGACAGTCACGGAACACACGCTGGTAGTGTATTAGAAACATTGTGTCAAGTTATCTACAACCGGAATTAACAAGCTCCCATCTGCCACATAACCGCGGGCACGGCTTTCGAAAGTTCAAACCCTGCAGGGGTGTTCCAACTTGACCCATTACAAGCCCACGATCCGCGGAGTCGCAACTCCAAAGTGGGAAGACCCGAGTATCCTCGGAATCCCGTGCTCAAGATATACCGAACTAAGGTAAGGCTAATCCAGCAAATCCTCCCGGCGTGTCGACACCCTGATAGTAGTCGCGCGTATCTAAGTCTCAGGACACGACCGGATGGGCGATTCTACGGGTGTATACCAGATACCTCGGGTTGCCCCAAGGCGGCCCCGCAGACTCCCCGTTTCGGACCAACACTCATGTGGAGCACTGGCCCGGGGTTGTTGATTAAGAAAGAGGGTTAATTACTCCCTATGCATGTTTAGTTTGTTATTAGGCAAATAGTACCAATGTTGGGATTTGCTGGAAAAGACTTAGCACTTAGCGGTTTATCGAGGGGGTCCCATACACCCCAACCGTGTTAGGAACGCATAATCAAGGAACATAATACCGGCTTATACGGATCCTAACGGCATGAGTGGAACAAAACACCAAGCAAAAGGCTTAGCCTTCCACCCTTGCCAATATATAGATGATTTCAATTAAAGCATTTATATAGTGTGATATAACCCAACCAAACTTCAACATGGAGCAAGCATCTTCACTTCACCTGCAACTAGCAATGCTATAAGAAGGGCTGAGCGAAGCGTACTTAGCCAAGCAACGGTTTGCATAGGTAGGGTGGTTAAACATGGCAATTGGTTACAAGTAGGAGGCTGACAAGAAGAACATGGGCATCGAGGCAAAACTATAGATCGAGACTACTAGCAATAGGCAAAGATAGTAATGTTATCGGGGTTCGGTCATCTTGCCTGAAGAGAAGTCGTTCGGATCGTAAGAAGGGTCCTCGTGCTCAACCTCGTTGGAAACCTCATGCTCAACCTCGTACTCGTTCTCAGCTTCCGGCTCTAAACAAAACAATCACACCAAGCACCAATCAACAAGATGCAATGCGCACTCGAAAAACATGAATGCATGATGGATGCACTAAGGATGCACACGGAGCACGTAAAACATCACTCAAGCAAAACACCTCAAAACAAGATAACAAACTGATATTATTAATCTACACGGAAAAACAATCAAGTTTGATATAAGATTCGCTGAAATCGGAGTTACGGGCTAAAAGTTATGCCCGAAACAAGATTTGAGCGAAAGCTGAAAATTACAGCAACATAGCATCTTTGGAGCTCAAAATAATTAAGCTACAGCACCCAAAAAGCATGGCAAAGGACATGAACACAAACTAGACATAAAGTACAGCAACTAGGTCCAAAGTGCACCCCCAACGGAGTCACGGATCAAAAGCAATGATCTTGGACATATTGAACTTTGCAACAAAATTCTGGCAGCAGAATTTTATTGAAACTTTAGAGCAAAAGATAAACATGCTACAGCCATTCAAATGGACATGTGAGGACATGAATGGAAAGACAACAATATAAACTACAAGGAACAATCAAAATCCACCCCAAAACTATCATGCTTTGTCCTACAACATCACACGAACATGGCATCGGAACGTTACAGATTTCAGACTTGGTGAAAATTCACTAAGTCCTAAAACAGCAATATCATCATAGCACACAAAAGAGCATGTTTAAGTCACCTCGAAACTAAACATGGCAAAGGGTAAGCACCTCATCAAAGTGCATATGAAGGTGATCCCGAAACACACAAGCATGCATCATTGAGGTGAACACAACGATTGTAACGAGCTCAACAAGATGGCATTTCATAACAAGTGAAAACACAACATATGAACATGGCACTTTGCAACGATGATAACAAGGCAACAATAAATCTACCATGCAACCTATCACAAGCAACACGTAGTTCGTGACGAGACGAACACGTGGACATGTCATTTGCATCGTTTGGACAAACGAGCTAAAAGTTATCACATGGCAAAGGTGGCATGAAATTAACACATAACAGCAGTTTATAACATGATGCACTCTTGCAACAGCAAAACAAGTGTCAAGATGACATCTAACATGCATGACAACAACAGGTAAAACGTAGAGGACAACTCCACGAACATCTGGACATGCTACACGCGCAAAACGGAGCAACAGGCACAAAGTTACAGCAGGTCAAAGTTTGCATTTCAGAACAAGAGATCAGGGACTTAGGAGGATTTAGGGTCAACCTCTCCGGATCCAGATCTGATGAACAGGAGATGGGCCGGCGGCGGCGAAACTGGCCCACTCGAGCGGACGAGCGGCGGCGGCCCAGCTGCTGGCCTGGGCCCGCGGCTGGCTGGCGGCGATGCGGTGGCCCGCAGAGGAGGCCCGCGGCCTGGGCTGTGTGGAAGGAGCGGCCCACTGGCTGTTGCGGTCCGGCGGCGCGGGCTGGAGCGGGAGGCCCCGCGGTGTGGAGCGGTGTGCCGGCCTGGTGGCGATCCGGGCCGGGAGGCGGCGGTGCGCGCGCGGTGGCGAGGCCCGCGAGGTGGCGCGGCGTACGGGCCTCGAAGGAGCGGCGGGAGGCTTCGGGCCGTACGCGGGGAAGCGGCGGCTTGGGCCGGAGGCGAGAGGCCCAGGCGGCGGTGCGATCTGGCGAGGCAGAGGTACGGCCCGGCGACTGCGGCGACGGATCGGTGGAGGCTGGCGAACGAGGGCCGGGCCGACGATCTGGTCCCCCAGATCGGGATCCGGCTGGATCGAAGCCTGGCTCGGTTCGGTCGACGCGAAGCGAGCAGCTGGCTCGCGCGGTCGGTGCGGAAGGCGTTGACCTCGCCCAGATCGAGGTCCGGTCGGCGGTGTTGGAAGGATCCGATGGATCCCCTCGGGATCCGGCAGAAATTCGGATCTGGAGTAGAAAAATGGAAAAAAAAGAGGGGAGAGAGGAGGAAGAAGAAGGGGATGCCCAAATAGACTAGGGGGGTCTATATGTAGCAGTTTTTAGGGTTAGGAGGGAGTTTAGGGGCGCTAGGAGACCTCCGATCGCGATCCGACGGATCCGATTGCGGGGACTGATTTAAAGGGCCTAGACGGAGATAAAAGACTGCGGTAGGGGTGTTTCCGGGACACGAAGTGAAGGCACATCGGACCCACACGGACAACGGATGGAAAAGTCAACGGAGTCCAAACGAGACGAGATTTGAGAGGCGGGTTGCACACAACAAAACAACAACACACAACACAATCTCGCGGCACACCGGTAACGTAAAACGCCCGAACAACAAAGTAGGCCTACGGGACGTCACGGACACGTGAGGGAGCTCCGGAACGCGAAACGGACAACGGGAAGAAACACGACGACCCGGATGCAACCCACAACACAAATGCAATGCGATGCACATGTCTACATGATATGAATGAATGCCACACACTCACACAACAAAACGACGAAAGCCCGAAAGACAAAGAACCCGAAATGGAAATAGATGAAGCCGGAGATATATTATAAGCCCAAAAGGGAAAGTATTACATCAGGGGCATTACAAACTCTCCTCTACTACAAAAAGATCTCGCCCCGAGATCTAGGACTGGAAAAAGGAAGGGTACTCGGAACGAAGATGATCTTCTCGTTCCCAGGTAGCTTCTCGGTCGGTGTGATGTGACCACTTGACTTTCAGAAACTTGATGGACTTGTTGCGAGTCTTGCGTTCAGTTTCTTCGAGAATTGCAACTGGATGCTCTCGGTAGGACAGGTCTTGTTGAAGATCAATCTCCTCAAACGGAATCATGCGCTCAGGTGCCTTGAAGCATTTGCGAAGTTGAGACACATGGAAGACATCATGAACATTTGCAAAGTTGGAAGGGAGCTCGAGCTGATAGGCTAGATCGCCTCTTTTGCCAACAATCTTGAAAGGCCCGACGTATCTAGGAGCAAGTTTCCCTTTGATACCGAATCTTTGGGTTCCTTTCATCGGAGAAACTCGGAGATAAACATGATCACCGATGTCGAAAGCCAAATCACGATGCTTTCCGTCATAGTAGCTCTTCTGACGCGACTGAGCGGCCTTGAGGTTCTCACGTATGACTTTGCACATTTCTTCGGCTTCTGAGATCAAGTCATTGCCAAGAAGTTGGCGTTCTCCTGTTTCAGACCAGTTGAGAGGGGTACGGCACTTTCTGCCATAGAGAATTTCAAACGGTGCTTTGCCTGCACTTGCTTGAAAGCTGTTGTTGTAAGAGAACTCGGCAAATGGAAGGCAGTCTTCCCATTTCATGCTGAAGGAGATGACACAGGCTCTGAGCATATCTTCTAGGATCTGATTCACACGCTCGACTTGACCATTAGTCTGAGGGTGAAAGGCAGTGCTGAACCTGATCTTCGTGCCCATGGCGGACTGAAAGGAGTCCCAGAACCTTGATGTGAACAAGCTGCCACGGTCTGAGGATATCACTTGAGGAATGCCATGTAGGGACACAATTCTGGAAGTGTACAGCTCTGCAAGTTGAGCTGCATTGATTGATTCTTTGACTGGAAGAAAGTGAGCGACTTTGGTAAGCTTGTCAATCACCACAAAGATAGCATCATTGCCTCGCTTGGATTTAGGAAAGCCAGTGACGAAGTCCATTTCAATGTGGTCGAACTTCCACTCGGGAATAGGAAGAGGTTGGAGAAGACCGGCTGGACGTTGATGTTCTGCTTTCACTCTTCTGCATACATCACATTCGTTCACGAATTGGGCAATCTCCCTTTTCATGCGTGTCCACCAGTAAGATTGCTTGAGGTCTTGATACATCTTGGAACTGCCAGGATGAATGGAAAGGAGAGAATCATGAGCTTCTTCCATTATGAGCTTCCTGAGATCACCTTTGGGAACAACGAGTCTGTCCTCGAAGAACAAGGTATCTCTCTCATCAACACGGAAGCACTTGTATTTTGGAGTGCCCTTTGCAATCCCATGTTTCACCTTCTTCACCATGGTATCACTGAGCTGGGCCTCACGGACTTGATCTTCCAAGGTAGGAGCAATTTGGAGATTTGCAAGAAAACCCTGCGGAACAACCTGAAGGTTGAGCTTCCTGAATGCTTCACAAAGCTCAGGCTGGTGTGGCTTGATAAGAAGGCTGTTGCAATATGCCTTTCTGCTCAAAGCATCTGCAATCACATTCGCCTTGCCTAGAGTGTATTCAATGCTGGGGTTGTACTCTTGGATCATTTCGACCCAACGAGTCTGGCGGAGGTTCAGATGCGGCTGTGTGAAGATGTACTTCAAACTCTTGTGATCGGTTAAGATGTCGACCTTTCTGCCCAACAACAGATGTCTCCACGTAATCAGAGCATGTACCACAGCTGCTAGCTCGAGATCATGTGTGGGATAATTCTTCTCACTGGGCTTGAGTTGCCGAGAAGTATATGCCACAATTTTCTTATCTTGCATGAGCACACCACCAAGGCCTTGAAGAGAAGCGTCACAGAACACTTCATAGGGCTTGGTTTCATCCGGAGGAGTCAGAACTGGAGCAGAGACAAGCTTCTCTTTGAGGGTTTTGAATGCCACTTCACATTCGGGAGACCAAAAGTATTTCACATTCTTCTGAAGCAGGTTGGAAAGAGACTTGGCAATCTTTGAGAAGTTTTCAACAAATCTTCTGCAATAGCTGGCAAGACCCAGAAAACTGCGGAGCTGTTTGACGTTCTGAGGAGCTTCCCAGTTGACAATTGCTTCAACTTTCTCGGGATTAACCGCAATACCGTCAGCTGAGATTATGTGGCCCAGGTACAAAACCTTATCGAGCCAAAACTCGCACTTTGAGAACTTGGCATAGAATTTATGCTCTCGGAGTCGATCAAGAACCAGACGCAAGTGCTTTTCGTGATCTTCTTCATTCTTGGAAAACACCAGAATATCATCCAGATACACAAGCACGAACTCTCCAGTATAGGGGTTGAAGATGTAATGCATCATCCTTGAAAAGGTAGGAGGAGCATTGGCGAGACCGAAGGACATGACGGTATACTCGTATGAACCGTAGCTCGTTCTGAAGGCCGTCTTGGGAATGTCTTCCTCGCGAATGCGAATTTGATGATAGCCCATTCGGAGGTCAAGCTTAGAGAACACTTTAGCTCCTTTGAGCTGCTCAAAGAGTTCGTTGATGTTGGGGAGCGGATACTTGTTCTTAATCGTCTTCTTGTTCAATGGCCGGTAGTCAACACAGAGACGCTCCGTGCCATCTTTCTTCCTGACAAATAAGACACCACAGCCCCACGGAGATGTACTCGGTCTGATGAGACCCATACTCTCCTGCTTATCAAGCTGCTTCTTCAATTCCTTCAATTCACCCGGAGAGAGCTTGTAAGGACGCCAGCAAGCAGGTTCAGTGCCCGGCTCGAGTTCAATGACAAACTCGACCTGACAGTGTGGAGGCATGCCTGGAAGATCTTCTGGAAAGACGTCTTGATATTCGTTCACCACTGGAATTTGCTCTATGGCATTAATTTCACCCTTATCATTAAGAGAGAAAAGCCGAATAGTATTATCCCTGGAGGCGAAGATAATCACATCTTCATCAGAATGAGTCAACTTGACTTCCTTTTGAGCACAATCAATGTGAGCATCGTGCTGAGAAAGCCAATCCATTCCGAGAATGAGGTCGATATCAGAATGACCAAGAATCACCGGTTTAGCCAGAAAACGATAATCTCCCATGCGAATAGAAACATCCGGAGCATAAACACTAGAAGTCATAATCTTGCCCGGAGAAACAACTTGCAACTTCTGAGGCAAATTTGAAGTGGCAATATTGTGCTTGGATGCAAAAGGTTGAGACATGAAAGAGCATGATGCACCCGAATCAAATAACACTTTAGCTGGAAAAGAGTTCACTGGAAGGTTACCCAGAATGACATCAGAAGAAGCCTCCGCTTGTGCTGCATTCATCAGATTAACCCTTGCTGCCTTTGGATCATGCCTGACAATAGCTGAATTCACAGGTGGAGGAGGAGGAAGACGCTTCGGATTCGGGCATCTGTTGGCATAATGACCCTTCTGGCCACACTTGTTGCACACCACTTCAGAGAGAGGACGGAAATGAGAGCCACTGGACTTGGAGCCTTGAGACTGAAACTGCTTCTTCGACTGGTTGCTTGGGTTGGGTGGGTGGGAGAAACCACGACCACTAGAGTTCTTGTTGTTGGAGTTGTTGAAGTTGCTGGAGTTGTTGTATGGAGCTCGAATCACTGGAGGAGGAGGAAGCCAGAATTTCTGTTGTTTCGCAGCCAACTGAGACGATGAGGAAGAGTGAACAGCATCTCGAATTCTCTTCTTAGAAGCCTCCATCTTAAGCTGAGCTGCTTCTTGTTTCAAAGCCATGTTATAGAACTTATCGAATTCATCTGGCTCGAACAAAGTGAGAGCAAGCTGAAGTTCATCTTTGAGACCTCCACGGAACTGATAGATTTTACTCTTTGCATCAGGAATGTCTTGCTTTGCATAGCGAGCGAGGTTTTGGAACTTGACATTATACTGATAGACTGACATGGAGCCCTGCTTGAGGTTGCGGAATTGCTCACGCATACCCTCGATAACACTTGTAGGAATGTGATGCGAGCGGAAATCCTTGCAGAAATTCTCCCAAGAGATCACTTGACCCGGCCTTGAGTCTTTGTACTGCTGCCACCAGTCAGCTGCTTGATCTTTCAGTTGGAAGGCTGCAAACTTCACATAGTCATCTTCTTTCACGTTACTGCACTCAAAATGCTTCTTGATATCGGTTAGCCAATCTTCAGCATCAAGAGGGTCGACACAGTAACTGAAAGCTTTAGGATTGTTGGCCAAGAACTGGTTGAGGGTAGCATGGTGCTGCTGGAAGAAGTTTCCTTGGTTCATTGGAACGCCCTGATTAGCTTGATTAGCTTGCATAGCTTGCATTTGCTGCATCATCTACATCATCAACTGAGTGTTCTGAGCAGTAGTCTGCATAATTGCTCTCCAAGCCTCAGGCGGAGGAGGAGGTGAAGGAGGACGCTCTGGCACCTCTTCACCCTCTGGGTTGGCGTTCGGAACCCTTTTCGGAGCCATCCTGTAAGAGATGACCACGAATCAGCAATTGATTGACAAAAGGAATAAGCTGAATCAATGGAATGAATTGCAACAAGTCTTCACAATAATCATTCGAACAATAAGAACGAATGAAATCATCCGAACAAGAGGAACGAATGATATTCTTAGTTAAATGATAACATCAGTCTTCACGAGAAGCCACATAGGGATCAAAAGGATAAAATAAGAAAAACAACAAGGTACAGACGGGAACAAACACAAGAGAGGAGTTTCGTTCTAACATCTTTGTGCTGAAAGCATATGAACGCGTTACGAAAAGGTTTTGCAATCCCCGGATCAGCATAGCCAAGGACCCTTTAAGATGCAACTCCTGATAGTAACTTCGGTCATATAACTCCTTCACTCAATGTCGAACCCCGAACTCACTAACCTGCATTCATTGGAAGAATGCCTACGATCTACTGGATGAAACCCACTTATAGTTTTCCGAAAGATTCCAGTTATGCAATTAGGTGTTGGGGATACACGGGAAGCACCGCGCAATCAACTCTAACCTACATCCAGGTGTATCCATCCTTCAACACATAACCAGTCTTTCTCGGAAACTGTGTACCTCGGACCTTCGAAAAGCATCCACTATAACAAGCTATGGCAATACTCCCGAACTACCTCCCCAGTACTGGGTGATGTCGGGGTTATCTTGCCACTGGCCGTATAGGGGAGATTTTCGATGTCGGCCGTCTTAAGTATTTAGTACTGCCGCGATATGCTTGTTACAATGATACCCCGAAGCTCAACTCCTCGGTAACAGGAGGCATCGGGAACAATATCCTTGTCACAAGAACATCGAAACAATCCCAGAATACTCGCGGGATTCCTAAAAAAAAATTTGTGCAAATTTTGAAGATAGGAGAGGCAAGAGTAGACGTCAGGAGTCCTCACGAGAGAGAAAGGGGATGAGAAGCAAAGAAATCCTACTCTCCGATATAATATAGGACTCAAAAAGTTTTCAGTGTGTGCCTAGACTCAACCGTCAACGGTTCGATCAAACAGAGGGGGCTCCTAGGTCGGAGAAGGCTCTGAATACCAACTTGTAATGCCCAGGATGGAGTTATACCTCCTACGTGTCGAGGCACGACTTAAAGGCATAAATCCATCCTAGAATGATCTCAAGTTTGGTAATCTTTGCACAACTCATGTAAAAGAGGGATAGTAAACTGAAAATAGTTGGCTTACACTCGCCACGTCACAGAATTACAGTACAAGTCTCAAACATCATACATTAAGAGCACTACAACCCTCTAAGGGCAAAAGCCAAATGTCAAAGTACCAAACTCAGATAAATAAACCACAGGCGGATCGAATCCTAGTAAGAGACTCCACTACTGATCGTCCGGGTAGCGCACGTAGTAACGACTACGCTCCTCGTCGTACTCCCAATCCAGCTCGGTGCCATCACCTGGATAGCTCACAGCTGGACCTGCATCTGGTGTGTGAAGTAACTGTGAGCCACAGAGGACTCAGCAATCCCGTTCCCGGGTAACAGAACTATTTAAGCCTTTAGGTGAGGGAAAGGCTGAAGAAAGAACAAGTCTGCAGCAGCAACTAGCATCTAGCTTACGCAAGTGAGAGCGAGAAGAGAAGGCATCGGCGAGATGTGATCACGAAGTGATCCTAGCTACAAGCTCACAAACATAACCCCTCCGTGTTCAACTCCCGAATCCCTATTCGGAAATTGACAGTCACGGAACACACGCTGGTAGTGTATTAGAAACATTGTGTCAAGTTATCTACAACCGGAATTAACAAGCTCCCATCTGCCACATAACCGCGGGCACGGCTTTCGAAAGTTCAAACCCTGCAGGGGTGTTCCAACTTGACCCATTACAAGCCCACGATCCGCGGAGTCGCAACTCCAAAGTGGGAAGACCCGAGTATCCTCGGAATCCCGTGCTCAAGATATACCGAACTAAGGTAAGGCTAATCCAGCAAATCCTCCCGGCGTGTCGACACCCTGATAGTAGCCGCACGTATCTAAGTCTCAGGACACGACCGGATGAGCGATTCTACGGGTGTATACCAGATACCTCGGGTTGCCCCAAGGCGGCCCCGCAGACTCCCCGTTTCGGACCAACACTCATGTGGAGCACTGGCCCGGGGTTGTTGATTAAGAAAGAGGGTTAATTACTCCCTATGCATGTTTAGTTTGTTATTAGGCAAATAGTACCAATGTTGGGATTTGCTGGAAAAGACTTAGCACTTAGCGGTTTATCGAGGGGGTCCCATACACCCCAACCGTGTTAGGAACGCATAATCAAGGAACATAATACCGGCTTATACGGATCCTAACGGCATGAGTGGAACAAAACACCAAGCAAAAGGCTTAGCCTTCCACCCTTGCCAATATATAGATGATTTCAATTAAAGCATTTATATAGTGTGATATAACCCAACCAAACTTCAACATGGAGCAAGCATCTTCACTTCACCTGCAACTAGCAATGCTATAAGAAGGGCTGAGCGAAGCGTACTTAGCCAAGCAACGGTTTGCATAGGTAGGGTGGTTAAACATGGCAATTGGTTACAAGTAGGAGGCTGACAAGAAGAACATGGGCATCGAGGCAAAACTATAGATCGAGACTACTAGCAATAGGCAAAGATAGTAATGTTATCGGGGTTCGGTCATCTTGCCTGAAGAGAAGTCGTTCGGATCGTAAGGGTCCTCGTGCTCAACCTCGTTGGAAACCTCGTGCTCAACCTCGTACTCGTTCTCAGCTTCCGGCTCTAAACAAAACAATCACACCAAGCACCAATCAACAAGATGCAATGCGCACTCGAAAAACATGAATGCATGATGGATGCACTAAGGATGCACACGGAGCACGTAAAACATCACTCAAGAAAAACACCTCAAAACAAGATAACAAACTGATATTATTAATCTACACAGAAAAACAATCAAGTTTGATATAAGATTCACTGAAATCGGAGTTACGGGCTAAAAGTTATGCCCGAAATAAGATTTGAGCGAAAGCTGAAAATTACAGCAACATAGCATCTTTGGAGCTCAAAATAATTAAGCTACAGCACCCAAAAAGCATGGCAAAGGACATGAACACAAACTATACATAAAGTACAGCAACTAGGTCCAAAGTGCACCCCCAACGGAGTCACGGATCAAAAGCAATGATCTTGGACATATTGAACTTTGCAACAAAATTCAGGCAGCAGAATTTTATTGAAACTTTAGAGCAAAAGATAAACATGCTACAGCCATTCAAATGGACATGTGAGGACATGAATGGAAAGACAACAATATAAACTACAAGGAACAATCAAAATCCACCCCAAAACTATCATGCTTTGTCCTACAACATCACACGAACATGGCATCGGAACGTTACAGATTTCAGACTTAGTGAAAATTCACTAAGTCCTAAAACAGCAATATCATCATAGCACACAAAAGAGCATGTTTAAGTCACCTCGAAACTAAACATGGCAAAGGGTAAGCACCTCATCAAAGTGCGTATGAAGGTGATCCCGAAACACACAAGCATGCATCATTGAGGTGAACACAACGATTTCAACGAGCTCAACAAGATGGCATTTCATAACAAGTGAAAACACAACATATGAACATGGCACTTTGCAACGATGATAACAAGGCAACAATAAATCTACCATGCAACCTATCACAAGCAACACGTAGTTCGTGACGAGACGAACACGTGGACATGTCATTTGCATCGTTTGGACAAACGAGCTAAAAGTTATCACATGGCAAAGGTGGCATGAAATTAACACATAACAGCAGTTTATAACATGATGCACTCTTGCAACAGCAAAACAAGTGTCAAGATGACATCTAACATGCATGACAACAACAGGTAAAACGTAGAGGACAACTCCACGATCATCTGGACATGCTACACGCGCAAAACGGAGCAACAGGCACAAAGTTACAACAGGTCAAAGTTTGCATTTCAGAACAAGAGATCAGGGACTTAGGAGGATTTAGGGTCAACCTCTCCGGATCCAGATCTGATGAACAGGAGATGGGCCGGCGGCGGCGAAACTGGCCCACTCGAGCGGACGAGCGGCGGCGGCCCAGCTGCTGGCCTGGGCCCGCGGCTGGCTGGCGGCGATGCGGTAGCCCGCAGAGGAGGCCCGCGGCCTGGGCTGTGCGGAAGGAGCGGCCCGCTGGCTGTTGCGGTCCGGAGGCGCGGGCTGGAGCGGGACGCCCCGCGGTGTGGAGCGGTGGGCCGGTCTGGTGGCGATCCGGGCCGGGAGGCGGCGGTGCGCGCGCGGTGGCGAGGCCCGCGAGGTGGCGCGGCGTACGGGCCTCGAAGGAGCGGCGGGAGGCTTCGGGCCGTACGCGGGGAAGCGGCGGCTTGGGCCGGAGGCGAGAGGCCCAGGCGGCGGTGCGATCTGGCGAGGCAGAGGTACGGCCCGGCGACTGCGGCGACGGATCGGTGGAGGCTGGCGAACGAGGGCCGGGCCGACGATCTGGTCCCCCAGATCGGGATCCGGCTGGATCGAAGCCTGGCTCGGTTCGGCCGACGCGAAGCGAGCAGCTGGCTCGCGCGGTCGGTGCGGAAGGCGTTGACCTCGCCCAGATCGAGGTCCGGTCGGCGGTGTTGGAAGGATCCGATGGATCCCCTCGGGATCCGGCAGAAATTCGGATCTGGAGTAGAAAAATGGAAAAAAAGAGGGGAGAGAGGAGGAAGAAGAAGGGGATGCCCAAATAGACTAGGGGGGTCTATATGTAGCAGTTTTTAGGGTTAGGAGGGAGTTTAGGGGCGCTAGGAGCCCTCCGATCGCGATCCGACGGATCCGATCGCGGGGACTGATTTAAAGGGCCTAGACGGAGATAAAAGACTGCGGTAGGGGTGTTTCCGGGACACGAAGTGAAGGCACATCGGACCCACACGGACAACGGATGGAAAAGTCAACAGAGTCCAAACGAGACGAGATTTGAGAGGCGGGTTGCACACAATAAAACAACAACACACAACACAATCTCGCGGCACACCGGTAACGTAAAACGCCCGAACAACAAAGTAGGCCTACGGGACGTCACGGACACGTGAGGGAGCTCCGGAACGCGAAACGGACAACGGGAAGAAACACGACGACCCGGATGCAACCCACAACACAAATGCAATGCGATGCACATGTCTACATGATATGAATGAATGCCACACACTCACACAACAAAACGACGAAAGCCCGAAAGACAAAGAACCCGAAATGGAAATAGATGAAGCCGGAGATATATTATAAGCCCAAAAGGGAAAGTATTACATCCGGGGCATTACATATATTGACTTATAGCAGATCTTTGGAGGAACATTTGGAACATTTACGTGTTGTTTTTATTGCTCTACGTGATGCACGCTTGTTTGGTAACCTTGGAAAGTGCACCTTTTGCATCGTCCGAGTATCTTTTTTTGGCTATGTTGTTACTCCAGATGGAATTGAGGTTGATAAAGCCAAGATTGAAGCTATTGAGAGTTGGCCGCAGCCCAAAACGGTCACACACGTGAGGAGTTTCCTTGGCCTCGCTGGATTCTATAGGCATTTTGTGAGAGATTTCAGCACCATTGCTGCACCTCTCAATGAGCTTACAAAGAAGGATGTGCGTTTTGTTTGGCGTACTGCACATGAAGAAGCATTAACAGTATTGAAAGATAAGTTGACACATGCTCCTTTACTCCAACTTCCTGATTTTAATAAGACTTTTGAGTTTGAATGTGATGCTAGTGGAATTGGGTTAGGAGGTGTGTTATTACAAGATGGTAAACCTGTTGCATACTTTTCTGAACAATTGAGTGGGCCTAGTCTGAATTATTCTACTTATGATAAGGAATTATATGCTCTTGTTCGGACTTTGGAAACATGGCAACATTATTTATGGCCCAAAGAATTTGTTATACATTCTGATTATGAATCTTTGGAGCACATTAAAAGTCATGCAAAACTGAACCGTAGACATGCTAAATGGGTTGAGTTCATAGAGACTTTCCCTTATGTTATTAAACACAAGAAGGGAAAAGAAAATGTTATTGCTGATGCATTGTGTCATCGTTATACTATGCTTTCACAACTTGACTTTAAAATATTTGGTTTGGAGACCATCAAAGATCAATATGTGCATGATGCTAAATTTATAGATGTATTGTAGAATTGTAAAGAAGGGAGAACATGGAACAAGTTCGTCGTTAATGATGGATTTGTGTTTCGTGCTAACAAGCTATGCATTCCAACTAGCTCTGTTCATCTTTTGTTGTTGGAGGAGGCGCATGGAGGAGGATTAATGGGACACTTTGGCATGAAGAAGACGGAGGACGTACTTGCTACACATTTCTTTTGGCCAAAAATGAGACGGGATGTTGACCGTTTTGTTGCTCGCTGCACTACATGTCAAAAAGCTAAGTCATGACTCAACCCTCATGGTTTATATATGCCTTTGCCTGTACCTACTGATCCATGGGAAGATATATCTATGTACTTTGTTTTGGGTTTAGCTCGAACAAAGAAAGGGAGGGATAGCATATTTTTTTCATGAATAGGTTCTAAAAAATGGCACACTTTATACCATGTCATAAAAGCGTGATGCTGCTAATGTTGCTGATTTGTTCTTTCGTGAAATTACTCGCTTGCATGGTGTGCCAAATACTATTGTTTCAGATCGTGGTACTAAATTTCTTAGCCACTTTTGGAGATGCTTATGGGCTAAGTTCGGGACTAAACTGCTTTTTAGTACTACTTGTCACCCCCAAACTGATGGACAAACTGAAGTAGTCAATAGAAGTTTGTCTACTATGCTTAGGGCTGTTTTGAAGAATAACAAGAAAATGTGGGAAGAATGCTCGCCTCATATTGAATTTTCTTATAATCGTTCGTTGCATTCTACCACTAAGATGTGCCCTTTTGAAATTGTCTATGGTTTCCTACCTCGTGCACCTATTGATTTGTTGCCTCTTCCATCTTCGGAGAAGGTTTATTTTCATGCTAAACAACGTCCTGAATTGATCTTAAAAATGCATGAGTTAACTTGGGAAATATTGAGCACATGAATGCTAAATATAAACTTGTTGGAGATAAGGGTAGAAAACGTGTTGTCTTTTGATAACCCGCAAGTGTAGGGGATCAGTTGTAGCCTCTTTCGATAAGTAAGAGTGTGGAACCCAACGAGGAGCTAAAGGTAGAACAAATATTACCTCAAGTTCTATCGACCACCGATACAACTCTATGCACGCTTGACGTTTACTTTACCTAGAACAAGTATGAAACTAGAAGTACTTTGTAGTTTTTGTGGGATAGGTTTGCAAGAATATAAAGAGCACGTAAATATAAACTAGGGGCTGTTAAGATAAAGAAGCAATAAATTTAGTGATAGCGAGTGTGGAAAAGTGGTGGTAGGAGTTGCGAAATTGCCCCTAAGCAATTAACTACGTCACTAGACCGATAGCAAGTTTTATGTGGGAGAGGCCACTGCTACCATGTCATCCCTTTCGTGGAATTCTATGCACTTATGATTGGAACTATTAGCAAGCATCCGCAACTACTAACGTTCATTAAGGTAAAAGCCAACCATAGCATTAAGATATATTGGTCCCCCTTCAATCTTGTATGCATCAATTTCTACGCTAGGTTGAAGGTTTTGTCACTCTTGCCCTCCAATACGCAGTCCTATCAACATACAACTAACCCAATGGTGTGATCCACGCACGCGCTCATATGATGGGCACCAAAGGACAGTAACATAACCACAAGCAAATTAAATCAATCATAGCAATTCACCAATCACAGATAGGACAACGATAATCTACTCAGACATCATAGGATGGCAACACATCATTGGATAGTAATATGAAGCATAAAGCACCATGTTCAATTAGAGGGTACAGCGGGTTGTGGGAGAGTGGACCGCTGTAGATAGATGGGGGAAGGTGATGAAGATGTTGGTGAAGATGACGAAGGTGTTGGTGTAGATCACCGTCACACGATGATGGCCCCGGTGACATTCCGGCCCCACCGGGAGAGAGGGGGAGAGAGCCCCCCTCCTTCTTCTTCTTCTTCCTTGACCTTCTCCCTAGATGGGAGAAGGGTTTCCCCTCTGGTCCATGGCCTCCATGACGGCGGAGGGGCGAGAGCACGTCCGAGATTGGATATGTCTCTCTGTCTCTCTCCGTTTCTGCGTTCCCAGATTTTGGCCTTTCACCGTCTCTTAAATTCCCGGAGATCCGTAACTCCGATTGGGCTGAATTTTGGACATGATTTTTATCCGGATATTAGCTTTCTTGCGGCGCAAGAAGTGCACCAACTGCCTTACGGGGTGGCCATGAGGGCCAAGGGCACGTCTGCCCCCCTGGGCGCGCCCCTCTCCCTCATGGCCCACTCGGGCATCGTCACACGTTGATTCCACTTCCCAAAATTCACATATATTCCAAAAAATATTCCTCTGTTTTTATCCCATTTCGACTCCGTTTGATATGGATATTCTGTGAAACAAAAACATGCAACAAACAAGAACTGGCACTGGGCACTTGATCAATATGTTAGTCCCAAAAATAGTATAAAAAGTTGCCAAAAGTATATGAAAGTTGTAGAATATTGGCATGGAACAATCGAAAATTATAGATATGACGGAGACGTATTAGCATCCCCAAGTTTAATTCCTGCTCGTCCTCGAGTAGGTAAATGATTAAAAAAGATAATTTTTGATGTGGAATGCTACCTAGCATAATCTTGACCATGTAATCTAATCCTGGCATGAATATTAAGACACGAGTGATTCAAAGCAATAGTCTATCATTTGACATAAAAGAATTTAATACTCAGGCAACCCATCAAACAATCAAGTCTTTCAAAATATCAACGCAAAAGAACGTTATCCCTACAAAATCATATAGTCTTTTATGCTCCCTTTTCTTAACACAAGGTACCCCTCATGCACATCCCGGTGTCAGCCAAGCAATTGTTTTCATACTTTACTTTTTCGAACCTTTTCAACTCTTCATGCAATACATGAGCATGAGCCATGGACATAGCACTATGGGTGGAATAGAAGGTGGTAGTAGACAAAAGTAGGGAGAAAGTCTCACATCGACTAGGCAAATCAATGGACTATGGAGATGTCCATCAATTGATATCAATGTGAGTGAGTAGGGATTGCCATGTAATGGATGCACTAGAGCTATAAGTGTATGAAAGCTCAAAAGAAAACTAGTGGATGAGCATCAACTTGCTTGCTCATGAAGACCTAGGGCATTTGAGGAAGCCCGTCGTTGGAATATACAAGCCAAGTTCTATAATGAAAATTCCCACTAGTATATGGAAGTGACAACATAGGAGACTCTCTATCATGAAGAACATGGTGCTATGATGAAGCACAAGTGTGGAAAAAAGATAGTAGCATTGTCCTTTTTTTTCTTTTTTTGGGCCTTCCTTTTTTTTAGTTGGCATTTGTCCTTTTTTTATTTGGCCTTTCTATTTTTTTTCTTTTTTTTGCCTTTTTTCGGGATAATGCTCTAATAATTATGATCATCACACTTTCATTTACTTACAACTCGATATTACAACTCGATGTTAGAACAAAGATATGACTCTATATGAATGCCTCCGGCGGTGTACCGTGATGTGCAATGATCTAGCATAGTAATGACATCAAAAAACGGACAAGCCATGAAAACATCATGCTAGCTGTCTTACGATCATGCATAGAAATATGACAATGATGGTGCGTGTCACAACAAACGGAACAGTGGAGTTACATGGAAATATATCTCGGAATGGCTAGTGTAGTTTGGAGAATTCAAAAAGATAATAGGACTATCATGTGTGGGTGCAATAGCAACTATCTCATGTTTAACATAAGGAACTATAGCAAGTTCATCTCCATAGGCATAATTCATATTGGCATCTTGGCCACAAGCATAACAAGCATCAATTTCATCGAAAAGGGATATTTCAAATGAATCAAAGGGATCATAGCAATCATCATAGCATTCATCCTTCGGTAAGCACGAAGGGAAATTAAATAATGTATGAGATAAAGAGTTACTCTCATTAGAAGGTGGGCACCGGTGATCAATCCGCTCTTCCTCCTTTTGTTCTTCGCTCTCCTCCACATCTTTTTCATCCAATGAGCTCACAATGTCATCAATTTCTTCTTCCATAGACTCCTGCAAAATATTAGTCTCTTCTTGGACAACAGAGACTTTCTCATTAAACGCATCAATATTGGAGTTATATTCATAATTCCAATAGCAATATTTCAATATAGCAAGATTTTCAGGCCTATAAGCATCATCATCAAAAGCATCATACTTTTTAAACAGAGATTCAATTTCATAAGCACCCTTAAAAGCAACGAATTCTTCTATTTGTTCCACATTGTAATAATCATATATACCATTAGCATAAGAAGCTAAGATTTCATTATCATTAAATTTGCATAAAAAGGGAAGGTGTGGAGCCATCATCCTAAAGCAACAAGTATAATCATATCTCAAGCATAGTTGCCGAGCATACCAATGCAACATATAAATTTGATCCCATTATAGTTTCCCTTTTTGTGTCAAACGATAATCCCTAAAGTATTCACGTTGATCCGACGTTACTCCCATTATATAGTTGAATGGGGTTTTCTCAGGATTATCAAAGTAGTACATAATATCTTTCCCATAATGAGCATTGAGGGTTTTAGGAGGTTCCCCATCTCCATGAGTAGCAAGTACACCTTTTTCGGTATTTCGTGTTCCATATCCATAACTAAAGATAGAGAACAACTTAGAACAACAAATAAAATCTACTTAGTGATAAAGCAAACAAGCGCACACGAGAATATTCACCCCACGCTATTGCTCCCCAGCAACGGTGCCAGAAAAAGGTCTTGATAACCCACAAGTGTAGGGGATCAGTTGTAGCCTCTTTCGATAAGTAAGAGTGTCGAACCCAACAAGGAGATAAAGGTAGAACAAATATTCCCTCAAGTTCTATCGACCACCGATACAACTCTACGCACGCTTGACATTTACTTTACCTAGAACAATTATGAAACTAGAAGTACTTTCTAGTTTTGTGGGATAGGTTTGCAAGAATATAAAGAGAACGTAAATATAAACTAATGGCTGTTAAGATAAAGAAGTAATAAAGTTAGTGATAGTGAGTGTGGAAAAGTGGTGGTAGCAGTTGCGAAATTGCCCCTAAGCAATTGACTACGTTACTAGACCGATAACAAGTTTTATGTGGGAGAGGCGACTGCTAGCATGTCATCCCTTACTTGGAATTCTATGCACTTATGATTGGAACAATTAGCAAGCATCCGGAACTACTAACGTTCATTAAGGTAAACCCAACCATAGCATTAAGATATATTGGCCCCCCATCGATCCCGTGTGCATCAATTTCTACGCTAGGTTGAAGCTTCTGTCACTCTTGCCCTCCAATACGTAGTCCTATCAACATACAACTAACCCTATGGTGTGATCCACGCATGCGCTCATACGATGGGCACCAAAGGACAGCAACATAACCACAAGCAAATTAAATCAATCATAGCAATTCACCAATCACCGATAGGACAACGATAATCTACTCAGACATCATAGGATGGCAACACATCATTGGATAATAATATGAAGCATAAAGCACCATGTTCAAGTAGAGGGTACAGCGGGTTGCAGGAGAGTGGACTGCTATAGATAGATGGGGGAAGGTGATGAAGATGTTGGTGAAGATGGCGGAGATGTTGGTGTAGATCGCCGTCACACGATGATGGCCCCATCGGTGTTCCGGTGCCACCAGGAGAGAGGGGGAGAGAGCCCACTCCTTCTTCTTCTTCCTTGACCTTCTCCCTAGATGGGAGAAGGGTTTCCCCTCTGGTCCATGGCCTCCATGGCAGCGGAGGGGCGCAAGCCCCTCCGAGATTGGATCTGTCTCTTTGTTTCTGCGTTCCCAGATTCTGGCCTTTCACCGTTTCTTAAATTCACGGAGATCCGTAACTCCGATTGGGCTGAATTTTGGACACATTTTTTATCCGGATATTAGGTTTCTTGCGGCGACAAAAGGGCACTAACCGCCTTACGGGGTGGCAATGAGGTCCCAGGGCATGCCTGCCCCCCTGGGCGAGCCCCTCACCCTCGTCGGCCACTCGGGCATCGTGTCACGTTGATTCCACTTTCCAAAATTCACATATATTCAAAAAAATCTCCGTCTGTTTTTATCCCGTTTGGACTCCGTTTGATATGGATATTCTGCGAAACAAAAAACATGCAACAAACAGGAACTGGCACTAGATCAATATGTTAGTCCCAAAAATAGTATAAAAAGTTGGCAAAAGTATATGAAAGTTGGAGAATATTGGCATGGAACAATAAAAAATTATAGATACGATGGAGACGTATCATCTTTTTACCTGGAGATCTTGTTTGGTTACATTTGCGTAAGGATAGGTTTCCTAATTTGCGCAAGTCAAAGCTAATGTGACGTGCTGATGGTCCAAGGTGTTAGAAAAAATAAATGATAATGCATATAAACTTGAGCTGCTTGCAGATTTTGGGGTTAGTACCACATTTAACATTGCAGATTTGAAGCCTTACTTGGGTGAGGAAGATGAGCTTCCATCGAGGACGGCTTCAATTCAAGAAGGGGAGGATGCTGAGGACATCACAAACAGAGTTACACCCACAACCCCAACTGATACATATACATGACCAATTACTAGAGCACGCGCACACCAATTAAATTACCAGGTACTTTCGTTTCTTGGTGATGATTATAATGTTCATGAGAATATGATGCTTCCTAAATTGGATACATTTGTCTTGCTTACAAATGAAGGGCCTAGCTTGGACAAGAAGGATGAACATTGAAGCAAGATCAAGCTTGGAGATGATGGCATGCGCAAGGGGAGCAAGAACGGAGTTACAAGTGATGATTCCAGGACTTTGAAGCCACTATTATGAGTGGGAGAAGCCTCGGACGAAATATACAACATGCCACTTCATAGATTTCGTCCAGAGCCTATTATTGGTGTTGTGTCACCTTATTATTGGGCCAGGCCCATGTAATTTCGAAATAGTAAAGTATAGGTTGTTTTTAGAGTCCGTATGTGTGGGGAAAACAAAGTTAGGGTTGGTTTCGAACCCTTTCTCCATTGGGCCATGAAATTCCCCCTCTCTTTCTCCATATATACAAACCTTAGGGCGTCTTTTAGACTTTGGGTTTTGTTTAGATTAAAGTTCGCCATAGCTACAACTTCGCGTACTTTGTTTGTGTTCAACGACCAGACAAAGACGTCACAGAACCCCACCTTGATAAATAAAGCTTTCCTCTTATATTCGCAACATCCAGATTGCAATCTCAGTTTCTTGCTTGTTCTTCGTTTGCTTACAGGAAATAGACCCTCGTGGTCAGGTTGATCGTGCTCCCGCATGGCCAATAACCTCTCGGAGTTGGTTTAGCGATTGCTAAGGCGCGACGTCTTCGCACGTTCGTAGTCGGATCGTCAAAGTCTACTCCTCCAAAAGCGATAATCACCATCTCATTGAAAGACTGGACACCTTTGCCTCTATCACTTGGTCTTCAAAGTCTTCAAGTTCTTCTCCTTCTTCTTCTCCAACTACTTCATCAAATACGGGATCTATTCGTCGCAATGAAACAACGGGAAAATAAGGCAATAATAAAACAAAAAATCAATGTGCTCATAATTTTTTAACTCATTTTTGTTAAATAATAGGATGAAAACTAAGAATGGAAAATTTCTTAGTTTCGGATTTGGGGCTTTAGAAATAGAGGAATACATTTTCAGAGAGGGGTGTAATTGCTCAAATTTGAATTGAAATTCTAACATTACATAAAAGTGTGATGGATTTGCATGAAAGTTACACCATTAAATAGGTGGGATTATTACAAGAGTTTAGCAGTTTTAATTATTACATTTGGACATTTATTTAATCCTGTGTAATTTTTAGAAGTTTCCCGATTAAAGAAAAAGAAAACAAGCACTGTGCAACTGGGCCAAAGTGGCCACAGTGCAGCAGGCCCAGAGAGAAACCAGCCCAGGCGAGCCGAGGCGCGTGCGCGCCAGGTTTCAAAGTTGACGGGCGGGGCCCGGTCATCAGCGAGAGAGAGAGATAGAGAGACAGAGAGAGAGAGAGAGAGAGAGAGAGAGAGAGAGAGAGGAGCGAGGGAGAGGTGAGGATGATAGGAAGGGCCCGCCTATCATCTCCAACCTCGCGACCAGAGGGACGACGACGTTTCCGGGCACGACGGGGTGAGCTGAAGGCACGGCTGGACTCAGGAGGCTGCCTCCATTAAGGTGGTGCTCGAGATGGTCGCCAGGTGGCCTGGTTCGCTGGCAACGAGGAGGCAGGGCGGTGGCGAGTCGGGAGGTCGTCGCTCCGGTTGTTTCCGACTGCAAAGGAAGCGGGATGGAGAGGGGAAAGGGTCGGTGGGTTGCGACGGTTCTATATCGAGGAAGAGGACTGGCGGAGGAGGCCTGTACTGCATGGATGACAGCAAGCCGAAGTGGCGGAGCTCAAGCTCAGGCTCCTCTGGAGAGGTGTGGGTGGTGCAGGGGGCTGATTTGGTGCTACATAGGGCGAGTGATGGCGAGGGAGAGGCGCGGGGGGCCTTAAATAGGCGGGCGATGGTCCAGCGTGGACCAGCGCGCCGGCGAGGTCCTTGCCGTCGCTACAGGTCACAGGGGCTCGTAGTGATAAGTCGGGGTTGCTTGGGGGGTTGGTCAAGGGCTAGGGGAGTGAAGAGAGAGAGAGCAGGGGGACATTAGAGGCGCCGTGCATGTGAGCTTGCTCACTAGAGCTCTCGGGCGGCTGGCACGCGTGCGAGCTAGGGCATGAGAGAGGGAGGAAGGAGGGGGACAGGAGCCCGGCATGACGCGGACGCCGAGGGGCCTCGGCAGCCGTGCGGGGGAGGCCTAAGGTGGCCGAATGTGCTTGGCAGAGGGCGGCTACAGTGCAAGAGCACACTGTAGCGCGTTCCAGAGAGTGCATGTGGTTGCCATGGCATTGTTTAAGGGAGCAATGACATGCCCACTCGTGTTCGGTGCAGCTAGGGAGGAGTAAAGAATGTCGGAGGGGCATTGGATGCCCTGGAGTGGCTCTGGTGAGAGAAGTGTGGTGAGAGAGAGGGGTTGTGGCTGTCCAGAGAGGTAAATGAGGGTTTTCACCCCC
>LR738711.1:434249342-434292700 GCA_902687465.1 Secale cereale | reverse complement strand
ACCCCCCCCCCCCCCCCCGCCCCCAATAATTGAGCCGAGGGCTGGCAAGATTTACTAGAGGTAGAAGGGGACTAGGAGAGTTGTGTTAAAAATTTGGGCTCATGGACATTAGTGGAAGAGGTCAAAGTGTTGTTTTTGGGAAATTGGCAGAAGGTGTTTGATGTTGGTTTGGTCAAGCAAATGGATTCTAATGGACATGAAAATTAACAGGATCAAGTGGCATATAGAATTGAGGTAGTCCACCAATTTTCAGCTCATTTGGATAAAGTTGCCAATACAACTTTTGTAAACCGTAGAAATCAACAGAAATCGATTTGCTGAGATCTAGCTAAGATAATCTCTTCCCCTTGATGCACCACTTGGTGTAGTGCCACAAATTTTGGGATCGATTGGAGAAAGTTGGCAATGTAAAGTTGTTCAAACTTGGATATGGTCAGAGAGGGTTTTGGGGCACTTTTGTGAACCAACACTATTTTGATTGAGTTGAAACTTTGCAAGGTCGTCATATTATGCATATGTGACTTGCTAGAATTTTCCTAGATTTATTTGAAAATATTTCTTATAGAAATATCTCAAATATATGAAATGGACAGAAATGGTTTTGGAAAGTTTTGTTCAACATTTTGAACATGACCATGTGTTGAAACTCATATATATGGAAAATATATGTCCACTGAGTTTCCCTAGATTTTCTCAAATATTTTTGAAACAGTTAAATAATTTTAACCTATTAAAGACCATTTCAGGCCTTAAGAAAAAGCCTTTAAATAAAATAGGAAAATAACTTTTCAAATTATATTTTTGTGGTTTATTGGAGTCCTATACCTAATGGGAGTCAAATATACTTTTTGCAAGTTTTTTCATGCCCCAAATTAAGTACTTGTAGTGCAAACCTCAATTCAGGGGTTTTTGGAAAACACAAATTTAGAAAATACTTTTAGCCAAATTATTTTTGTAAGAAAATACTATTCTGTCCTATACACATGGCATGATCAGTGGGCAAAAGTTTGGAGCAAGGAGATGGAGTATAGGAGGTGGAGCTATGTTGACCTTAAAGAGCACTTGAAATCACAAACAAAATCCAACTCAAATTAAAAGCCAAATAATACAAAAGTTTTTGCTGATCCAAATTTCATGCTTTATTAATGCAAATGACATGTTACAAAATACTGGGCGTGACACAAGGCCAATGGGAAGTGAGGACTATGTATTGATTACACTCATCTCAACAAAGCATGTCCAAAGGATCCTTTCCCCTTGCCGCACACTGATGAAATTGTGGACTCCATGACTGGCTGTGATGTACTCTCGTTTCTTGATGCATACTCCGGGTAGCATCAGATATTTATGGCTAAAGAGGATGAGGATAAGACAACATTCATCACCCGATGTGGCACGTATTGCTTTGTATGTATGCCTTTTGGACTGAAGAGTGTTAGTTCAATTCTTGCAAGGGCTGTTCACATTGGTTTTGAACCACAGTCACATAGAAATGTGGAGGCCTACATGGATGATATAGTGGTTAAAAAGGAAAAATCAACCCTCATCCAAGACTTGGAAGAAACTTCTACAAATTTGTGCAAGATCAACTTCAAGATCAACCCCGAGAAGTGTGCGTTTGGTGTTCCATCCGGCGAGCTTGTTGGATTGTTTGTGTCTCAGCATGGTATTGAAGCAAATCCCAGCAACATCAAAGCAATTCAGGAAATACAAGCACCAAAGAGCATCAAGGATGTACGACGTCTTGCCGGCTGTGTTTTTGCCTTAAGTAGGTTCATCTGAAGATCTGCTGAGCGTGCCCTGCCATTTTAAAGATATGCCCTGCCATTTTCAACATATTGAAAAAGGTATGTCTAGTAAAATGGACCCCGTAAGCGGAGGCTCCACTGCAGGATTTGAAAAGATACCTATCTTCTTTGCCAACACTAGTTGCGCCTAAACCACAAGAACCGTTGCTGCTGCATCTAGCAGCAACAAATCAAGTGGTTAGTGCAGCACTAGTTGCACAGAGGGAGGTTAGCAATGAGGAACTCACATCGCCAAGGCCACCCAATGATTATTCTGAATCTTCCCCGTCGAATTCCAGTGCCCGCAAGATAGGCGCAATGCAAGTAAGTGAAGTAGAACAACGAATGGTGCCAAGGAAGAAAATGGTGTGGCGGCTAGTATACTTTGTTAGCTCCCTTATGGAAGGGGCTAGATTAGGCACTCTAGGGTGCAAAAGTTACTTTTTGGCCTTCTCATGGACTCAACGAAGTTGCGCCACTACTTCCATGCACATGAGATTACTGTCGTCACTTGATTCCCATTACAGCATATTTTGACGAATCCGGACGCGATCGACAGGATATTGGAATGGGCGTTGGAATTGTCAAGTTTTGCACTCAACTTTGAGAGCACTTTGACCATTCAGAGTAGAGCCTTAGTCGAATTCATCGCGGAGTGGACGCCAACACAAGACGAAGGAGTTCAGGAATTAACTCTCCCCAGCAAGGAAACATAGAAAGAATGGATCATGTATTTTGACGGTGCCTTCTCGCTGAAAGGCACTAGTGCTATAGTGCTACTAGTCGCACCCCCAAGAGAGCACCTCAAATACGTGGTTCAGATGCACTTTCCCAGGGAAGAAGCCACCAACAACACTACGGAATATGAGGGACTCCTTGCCGGCCTCAGAATCATGGTAGAGTTGGGAATCAGAAAGTTGGTCATCTGCGGAGATTCACAACTTGTTGTAAAGCAAGTTAATAAATATTTTCAGAGCCCATTGTTGGAAGCATATGTGGAAGAAGTGAGGAAAGTGGAAGAACACTTTGATGGGTTGCAAACAGAGCACATCCCTCGTGCAGAAAAAAAAATTGCTGATCATTTGTCAAAGTGTGCTGCACAAAAGCTCCCTATGGAACCAGGAACTTTTGTACTCCATTTGAATCATCCATCAGTCAGTCCATCAATGCAGGCCAGCAAAAGGACAAAGTTAAGTCCCAGCTAACACTTTCCCCTAGAGCTCCCGAAAGCTATTGCCGAAATGTTACCGGGAATGACAACACGGCTATTAGTGAGCAGCAGTCTCACACAAAACCCTAGGTCCTTGCTGCTGAGACCGACTCTCCCACGCCCGCAGAGACGGCTTTGGTCCTTGTCATTGAGCCACAAGCTCCGGCATGGGCACAACACATAGTCCATTTCCTTCAAACAGGATATGTTCCCTATGAGCAACAAGAAGCTGAGAAAGTAGCCTGATAATCAAGTATGTACCAGTTTATGGACAACATTTTGCACAGAAAGAGACCAAATGGGGTGAAATTGAAGTGTATTTGCCAGGAAGATGGGCTAAGGTTGTTGGCAGAGATACATGGAGGTATATGTGGTTCTCATATAGGATCAGGAGCCCTTGCCGGCAAGGCTTTTCGGTGAGGATGTTATTGGCCCACTGCCCTCCAGGATGCAACTGAGCTAGTAACTAAATGTGAAGCATGAAAGTTACATTCAAAGAACATACATCAGCTAGATCAAGCTCTCCAAACAATCCCACTCTCCTGGCCTTTTTTGGTTTGGGGGCGTGATATCTTAGGCCCCTTCCTCCATGTGACCGGGGGCTTTGAGTTCTTGTATGTCGCCATCGACAAGTTTGCAAAGTGGACTGAAGTAGAACCAGTGAGAAAGGTGACATCAAAGTCAGCCGTCAAGTTCTTCAAAGGACTAGTTTGCCATTTTGGGGTCCCTAACAAGCTCGTCATCGACAACGACACATAGTTCACGAGCTGCACCTTCATGCAGTATATCCAAGGCCTTGGAACTAAAATCTGTTTTGCCTCAGTTGCTCACCCGAGAAGCAACAGGTAGGTAGAACTGATGAATGATGAAGTGTTGCGTGGGCTCAAGATGAGAACCTTTGACAGGCTACACAAGTGTGGAAGACACTAGATTGATGACTTGCCGGTGGTTCTTTGGTCACTCAGAATGATACCAAATCGAGCCACCGGCCAAACACCCTTCTCCCTATTCTATAGTGTAGAGGCGGTGCTCGCCGCAGAACTCATATAGGGGTCACCTCCAGTACCCGCTTGTGATGAGGCAGAGCATGAGCAGTTCGGCAAGATGACACAACGCTCCTTGAGGAAGATCGGCTTTGGGCTGCTATGCGTGTTGCATGCTACCAGCAAGCTTTCTGCCGCTATCATAGCCGCAGAGTACATGCCCGGATCTTTGGGGAAGGTGACTTTGTTCTCCGGCGCATTCAGTCCGCCAAGGGATCAAATAAGTTGACACCGAAGTGGGAAGACCATTACCGGGTAGTGCGAGTCACCACACTCGGCGAGGTCCGTATGGAGACTGAAGGTGGCATTAAGGTGCAGAACTCATGGAACACTGAGCACCTTCGCAAGTTCTACTCGTGAGGCACAGTTGCCGGGCCCTGTCCCCAGCAACACCTATTGCACACACTTTCTCGGCAAGGCTTGTAACCCTTTGTACAAAGCAAGCCAGGTGCAGACCCTATGCATATGTAAATAAACCTAAGTATTTTGCAACTCTTGTTATTTCACATATTTAAAAGTATGTGCCTTCATATACAACATTGTGATATGTTTACATCACATGGTTGACTAACGGGCCAATGTAGTTCCATACCATTGCATTCTCTCCTTTCTTTCCTCAATAATGACAAGGTTTTCCTTGCGTACACGTTTACCGGGAGGATGAGTTGATGGTGAAGATGTCAGCAAGTAGTTCCAAAGTTAACATTCCACGACAAAATGACAAGCACGACAAAGAAGAGATAAGTTGGAAAACTTAAAAAAAATCTTCGGTGAGACTCGTTCTCCTTGTGTTGTCTTTCTTTTGATCGTATACGAGTAAACTGTGTGCAAGGAAACATCGTCACGATTAGCTGCGCCTTCATTCTGTTTTAAGTCCGCTCAACAACTTGAATGGATGCATTGAGACCGTCAACGGAGCTTTGCCGGTGGTAGCGTTGCCTGCAGGCGGACCTGTTGTCTTTCTTTTGATCGCATACGAGTAAACTGTGTGCAAGGAAACATCATCACAATTAGCTGCGCCTTCATTCTATTTTAAGTCCGCTTAACAACTTGAATGGATGCATTGAGACCGTCAACGGAGCTTTGCCGATGGTAGTGTTGCCAGCAGGCAGACCTGTTCCTCGAAGCGCTATTGGCAAGCACGCGCACAGACAAGTTCCTGAAACACACATGAGATCAACTATGCGAGAACAAGAAACAAGCAAGGAAGAAATGCACTTGTTCATCTGAACTTGACAAAAGTAAATAGATTCTCATTAAGATATAACTTGACAACATTTTTTTAGCCGTTTTTTCCAGGGTTTACATGGAGTGCAACTCAAGACAAAAGGGGCACCTAGGTGAAGCGCTCCCTACAGGCCAAACGATGGTGCTACCGGCGCTCAACTCGAGCTGATGGTGCTGCCGACGCTCAGTGGTAGTCAGAGCCGTCGACCTCCATCTTGATGCCCGGGGACCCGTCGTTGTCATCTTCACCATCGTCCTCCTCTTCGTTGTTGCTCGAGGAGGATGCTTCGCTATCGCTCGAGATCTCCACACATCACTCCATGTGAGATCTTGAAGCACCAAAGAACTTCACAACAAGCGTGTCAGATTCGACCAGTATGAAGTGAAGGAGGTGTCCTTGCCCAAGACAATGAGCGCACGCGAAGGATTTCCACCCGCGCATGAAGTAAATGATGTCGTTGGCGGATAATTCGACGTTCACCCAAACGGGGCCATTGCAGCAGCCGTCCACGCGCAGCCACAACCCGAGCGGTTAGTCGACCACCATCGCCATAGCAAAGGGACGAGGGAGCCGCAGCCGGCTTCGCGGTGGGTCACACAGCTCCAGGACGAACTCAAGTGTCGTGTCTTACATATGGCCTTCCGCCGAAGGAAGAGCAGCTGGACGAGCTCTCCGTTCTGGCCGCCCTAGCCCTGGGCACCAAATCGTCCACAATCCTAGCCTGCAGCCCCGCCCTGAGCATTGGAAACAACTTCCGCGACCACAACTGAAGCAGAAGTATGCTGCCAGGGGAAGCCCTTACCGCGACAGTTGATGCACGAGTTCGACCTCTTCCCCTCGCCATGGCGGCTGCCGAAGTTAGGTGCAACGGGCGAAGGAAGAAAAATCAAGGAGTACTGGAAGATTGGAACAAGAAAAGGAGTATGAGCATCGCCCTCCATGGTCTCTCTCTTTATATAGGAGGAGGCGTGGGGGCTGGCTCTGCCCTCTTTTAGGGCAACCGCCCTGTTCCGTCAATCTCATGCCCTATGCCACTGGTCACGTGCATTACTCGAGCAACCGTCTAGCCTCCCTAATCTGGCGCCCTGCCTTCTTGGCATGGCGCAGTACCTCCATGACTGCCTATCTCCGCCAATCCCATGCTTCATGCATAATACACATCATGGGGGGCTGCAGTAAGAGGAGGAGTGATGGCAGAAATGGCAGTTACCTCTCACCACGTGTGGCCACAAGTTCGCCCAGGCTAGAGTTGGCAGTGTTTCACACGCGTGCTCGCGATGGATCCTCGCACAGACAGCGGACGCCCGATCGGCGGTGTGAGTTACTAAAGGGTAGCGAGAGACGAATGCGAGCACATGTTAATGAAGAAGAGACAAGGATTCCAAGGGACGCGAGTCATCACCACGATGAAGGCCTTGTCATCGCTTGTTTATGCATTGTTTGGGCCTAGCCAAACGATGCATCGATAGCACGTATGGCCCAGGACAGGGGTTCTTGTCAGTGTATAAAGCACGAGTATTTTATACCCTGACTTATGCACAGACGAATGATGGCTTTCTTGCTGGCTAAAAGTACTACAAGCCAAGAGAGCTGTTCTTTTTAAGATCAAGGAGTGCAACCAAAGATTCAAAGTCAGGATGACCAACTTTACTCAAGAGAAGAGCGGGGCGAAGCACTAGAAGCGACCCTTGACAGCGGTGACAACCTGGCAAGATGAAGGCCCGGCAAGCCCTGTGAACGACAAGCTCCTGCGAACTGCTGGTGCTCCACCTTATTGAGCAGCTAGGCACTTATAGATGAGGTATCGAGCCCGCAGGCAGCTTGGTAAGGCTTATCAGACACTTGTTGGTGTGCTGGAAGGAGTTTTAGCTTTATTGACAGCCGTCTAGGCGGCGATAATAGGAGTTAGCTAGGTAGGGCAGTGTGACACCCTTGCCGGAGCTTCCCCCCTCTTTACAAATAGCAGTGCATTTAATGCTTTTTTTTCCTAACTAGCAGAGTAAGGTATGATAGCATTGTTTGCTATCTAATCACTAGATAAAGACTATTTTTTCACTTTGGTAAGCCCTTTAAGCTATAAAAGGAGGGACTTGGCAACGTTTGCATGGATCGACATGTTGCACAACTTGCACACGTAGCTGCTCCACTCGTCACCTTGCTGGAGGAAGCGCTCGTTGCTCTTGATCAAACACATAACCACTCTTTTTCAATACACCAAGGCAGGAGTAGGGTATTAACTTAGCAGCAACAATAGTAACTTTGCAAGAACAATATGTGAAAAACTCGTGGGCATTGGATCAGTGATATCGTTCGATAATATTCATCATATAACAGTCATAACCTAGGGCGACACAGAACTAGCTCCAGATGTAGGGTGGAACCCTAATCGGCAGAACTTTCACGAAAGGAGGTTATCCCACGATGAACACGGAGAACACAAGGAAGATACGGAGGAAAACATGAGGGGAAACACTCAAATCAACACAAATGCGGTCACACAGGTTCTAGATCCACGATACACATCAAGATACACGATCCATAGTCAACAACGGTGGTACAAAGATAGTCTTCTCCCGGAGGAGGTCTTGGGGTATCCCTTGGGATCTTCTGCGTGAAGGAGGTCTTGAATCCGTGTGGATCTTCTCCGAAGAGGTGCCGCAGTCACTCTCGAGGAGATGAACCACTAGATGAGCAAAGCTCTAGGTATCAAATGAGCTATCACTAAGCTAACCCTAAAAGATGGAAGGGAAGGAGTACTTATAGTCCAAGGGGTAAGTTGGGGGATACATGGGGTGAAAACCCTTCAACTGCGCGCAGGCAGGGCGGTAGTACCGGTCCTGGGACCGGTAGTACCGGTTTTTGCGGTTTTAGCGGAAATTCCGGCCTTGCACCGGCCTTGCACCGGTCGATCACAGAAGGTGGACCGGTAGTTGACCGGTAGTACCGGCAGACCGGTAGTTGGACCGGTAGTTGGACTGGTAGTACCTCTTTCTCTACGCTGGGAGAATCCTGGTTCATGCTCTTGGCATCCGTCTTGCACCGTAACTTCTCCTTGGAACCTAAGCATACATAGTGTCTCCGTTTGAGGTAGTAGCCATGTCTCAGGTGGTCAAATGGGAATTCAACAAGGAGAGAGTTAACCTCGGATTCAAGTGCTCTAGCACGAGCACGTGTCATTGGTCCTTGGAGCACTTGGTGAGGCGGTGGAGTGTCCATGGGGATGACCTTTGGATGCTCCGCATCATCTCCCCTCCCTTGGGAAAGATCCGACCTCGGATCGAAATCTTCATCACCATGGAAAGTAGATAGGTCCTTGATGTTGAAAGTATCGCTCACGGAGTACTTGTCTCATGGAATGTCGATCTTGTAGGCGTTGTTGTTGTAGCGTGCTAGCACGTGAAGGGTCCGTCGGCGCGAGGTAGTAGTTTGGACTTGCGCTCGTGTGGGAAACGGTCCTTGCGAAGATGAAGCCATACGAGATCTCCCGGTTGGAACACCATTGGTGCCTTGTTGACGTTGATCTTGGTGGTGAGACGATGGACTTGTCGCTCGATCATTGCCCTTGTATCTTCGTGCACCTTCTTGAGATAGCTCGCTCGTGCACTTGCGTCCATGTTCGTGCGCTCTTGTAGAGGTAGAGGTAGGATGTCCAATGGGGACAACGGGTTGAAGCCGTAGACGACCTCGAAGGGGGACTTGCCGGTAGTCGAATGTCTTGAGCGGTTGTAGGCGTACTCGGCGATGGGCAAGCATTGCTCCCACTCCTTGATGTTCTTCTTGATCAACACACGAAGAAGCGTCAAAAGCGTGCGGTTCGTCACCTCCGTTTGGCCGTCGGTTTGTGGATGGTATGCCGAAGAGAAGAGTAGCTTGATTCTGAGTTTGGTGCATAGAGTCTTCCAAAAGTAGCTCAAGAACTTGACGTCCCGGTCCGACATGATCGTCTTTGGCGATCCATGTAGATGAATGATCTCCCTACAAAAGAGATTTGCAACATGTGAAGCATCATCAATCTTGTTACAAGGAATGAAATGAGCCATTTTAGAGAATCTATCCATGACAACAAACATGGAATCTTTGCCATTTTGAGTCCTAGGCAATCCAAGTACAAAGTCCATGCTTATGTATTCCCATGGATGGTATGGAATAGGAAGTGGCATGTAAAGACCATGAGATTGAGCTTTGGACTTAGCTTTGCGGCATGTAGAACATCGGTTGATGAGGCGTGAGACGTCACGGAGCATCTTGGGCTAAAAGTAGTTCTTGGAGAGCGTAGAAAAAGTCTTGTCGCATCCAAAGTGTCCCATGAGTCCTCCTCCATGCGATTCCTGCAAAAGGAGCAAACGAAGCGAAGACTCGGGAATGCAAAGTTTGTTAGCTCTCATAAGATATCCATCTTCTATGTAATAATGTTCCCAATAAGTGTGAGTCAAACACTTAGCATAAGGATGTGCAAAGAAAGGATCATGCTCATATAAATCTTTTATGTGCCCAAAGCCAATAACATTCAACTCAAGTTGTGTAACAAGCATGCATTTGCGGGAAAGCGCATCCGCCACAACATTCTCTTTGCCTTTGATGTATTTGATGACATAGGGAAAAGACTCAATGAACTCACTCCATTTAGCATGACGCTTGTTCAACTTAGTTTGACCCTTGAGATACTTGAGAGTCTCATGGTCCGTATGAAGAATGAATTCATGAGGTCTAAGATAATGTTCCCAAACACGTAAAACTCTCACCAAGGCATAGAGCCCTTTATCATAGATGGGGTTATTAAGTTGCGCTCCTGATAGCTTCTCGCTAAAGTATGCAATTGGGCGCTTTTCTTGCATGAGCACGCCACGTATGCCGGTACCACTAGCGTCACAATGAATCTCAAATGGTTTATCAAAGTTTGGTAGGGCTAGGAGTGGAGCGTGTGTAAGCAAGCTTTTTAGCTCATTGAACGCGGTGTCTTGCGAAGGACCCCAAATAAAGGGTGCGTTCTTCTTGATCAAGGCGTGTAGAGGCATAGCAATAGTGCTAAAGTCCTTCACAAAACGTCGGTAGAAACCGGCTTGACCAAGGAAACTACGCACTTGCATGAGATTCATTGGTTGAGGCCAAGTTTTAATTGCTTCAATTTTAGTTTCATCAACGTGAACACCTTGTGAAGAAACGACAAATCCTAGGAAGACGACCTTGACAACGCCAAAAGTGCATTTCTCCATATTAGCATATAAGCGCTCTTTCCGAAGGGTTTGTAAAACCATACGGATTCGTGTCACATGGTCCCCAAGCGACTTGCTAAAAATGAGGATGTCATCAAAGTAAACCACTACAAAGACGCCTATGTAGGGTCGAAGACAAAAATGCATAAGGCGCAGAAATGAACCGGGTGCTTCTGATAAACCCATTGGCATAACAAGCCACTCATATAACCCAAATTTGGTTTTGAAAGCCGTTTTCCACTCATCACCCTCTCGAATGCGAATTTGGTAGTAACCACTATTAAGATCAATTTTCGAAAAGATGGTGGCACCACATAATTCATCAAGCATATCATCTACGCGTGGGATAGGATAACGGTATCTAACGGTGATAGCATTTATAGGGCGGCAATCGGAGCACATGCGAAAACTTCCATCTTTCTTAGGCACGAGAATAACCGGAACGGCACAAGGGCTTAAGCTTTCACGTACATGACCTTTGTCGATGAGTTGTTGCACTTGCCGTTGTATCTCCTTGGTTTCCTCGGGGTTGACGCGGTACGGAGCCTTGTTTGGAAGTGGTGCGCTGGGTATGAGGTCGATGCGGTGTCCGATTCCGCGGAGTGGAGGTAGACCCGGAGGTAGCTCATCGGGAAAGACGTCCGAGAATTCCTGCAACAAATTAGACAACACTAAAGGTAGAGGTGGTGAAGTGTTAGTAGGTTTGGCTTCCCCTTTGCATAAAAGCACAATGTGAAAAACACTCGATGGGTTCTCACACACTTCTCTCATCTCACTTTTGGTGGCAAATAGCACTAGTTGTTTCTTGTCACTCATCGTGGAGTCGCTCATATTTGGCTTGTGGCTCTCACTCTCCTTTTGGTGGCTCACTCTCTCACCATTCTCTCCATGTTGGTTGGTAGATAAGTGTTTGTCGGTGGCTACTTGACTTGGAGACATTGGTCGTAGCACGAATTCCTTGCCCTTCATCTTGAAGCTATAGTGATTGGTCCGTCCATTGTTTGTGACTCCACGATCATATTGCCATGGTCGTCCAAGAATAAGGTGGCACACGGACATGGGGATCACATCACACTCAAGTGTGTCCTCGTAGGCTCCTATCTTGAAAGGTACTTGCACGGTGTGCTCGACTCGAAGAATTCCGGCGTCATTAAGCCAGTGGACCTTGTAGGGGTGAGGATGCTTCGTCCTGACCAAATGTAGCTTGTCGCATAGCTCTTCGCTTGCCAAGTTGTGACAACTTCCTCCATCGATGATAACCTTGACGGAGCGTCCATTGATGTCGGCCTTGGTATGGAAGATATGACGTTGTTGGTCGTCATCTTATTGGTGTTGGAGTGTCAAGACCTTGGAGACAACAAGATTGGGACTTGGGTCATTGTCACAAAACACTTGATGGTCTTCTTCTTCATTCACTTGGCGATGCATAGCTACATGCTCAAGGGCTTCCATCTCATCGTCGCTCATTGAGTCATAAGATCCGTCATCGTTGATGATCATGGTACGAACGGTCTTGCACTCAAATGACTTGTGGCCTCGCCCTTGGCACTTGAAACATTTGATGGAACTCGTCTTGGAGTTGTCCTCGTTTGGAGTTGTAGATGATGAAGCTCTTGGCTTGAAGTTGCTCGTAGTAGGTGGACGACTCGATGTAGTCGCATTCTTGTAGCTTGACTTGTCACCTAAGTTTGTAGATGGCTTGGTAGAGCTAGGAGTAGCCGAAGTCGTTGAAGCTTGGTTGTAGGAGCCGAAGTTCTTGGAGTTGAACTTGGAGTACTTGTAGTCCTCTTGAACTTGCCGCTCCGCCTTGGTTGCTTGATGTACTAGCTCAAGGAGATTGGTGTATTTGAAAGTCCGCAATCTTCTTGATAGGATTGTTGAGTCCATTCAAGAATCTCGCCATTGTTTGCTCTTCATCTTCCATGATGTTGGCTCTTTTCATGGCAATCTCCATCTCCTTGTAGCACTCCTCAACGGACTTGGTTCCTTGCTTGAGGAGTTGCAGGTTCTTGAACAAGTCACGGTTGTAGTGTGTTGGCACAAAGCGTGCTCTCATGACTTCCTTCATTTGAGCCCAAGTGATGATAGGAGGTTCGCCTTTTGCTTCTCGTCTCTCTATGATTAGCTCCCACCAAATGAGAACATAGTCTTGGAACTCAAGGGAGGCCATTGCAATCTTCTTCTCTTCATCGAAGTTGTGAAGGCGAAAGATCTTGTCAACCTTCAATGCCCATGAGAGGTAGTCTTCGGGATCAATGCTTCTGGAAAACTTGGGCATGGTGAACTTGAGCTTGCCATAGCGATGCTTTTCATTGTTTCCTTGCCTATTGGCAGGGCGTTCTTGATTTTGACGATTGTCAATCACATATTGCTCTTGGCGTCATAGATGTCCATTGTCGTGGTGTACTTGTCGAGCTTGTTTTTCTTGTTGAGGTTGATGCTCTTGTCGCGCTTGAGGAGGAACTTCTTCTTGCATTCGTGCTTGATGGCGCCTCTCTTGTATCTCATCTTGGAGGAACTCCTCTTCTTGACGAGTGTGTCGAGTGCGAGCTGCCACATTTCAATGTGAATCACGTAATGCTCGTTGCGCCTCAAGAGCTTGAGCTTCACGACGTTGTTGTGCTTGACGATGAGCTTCGGCATCTTGTTCTTCTTAGTATTGACATGCTCGCTCTTGTTGTTGTTGGCGAAGTCATTGCCGTTCTTGCGCTTGGTCAAGTGTAGCTTGGTTTTGACGATGTCGACTCTCTTGTTCTTCAAATAGCTCTTGTGAACTCTTGTCATGAAGTGGACTCCAGTTGTCATGTCAAGCTTGATATGCGGCTTGACGAAGAGTGTTTGATGTAGGGGTACTTGAGCCATCCGTGGAGTCGGTATGTCGACTTGAGCGGCTTCGTCTTTGAGAAGATGTGGAAGAAGAATGTTGGTTGACTATCAAAGTTCGTAGCTCGTCGAATTGAGTATACATGTTGGTGTTGATTATGTCGAATTACTCTCTTGTTCTTGCTTCAAATTGGCGCGCGTCGGCGGCGACTTGCTCAATGTACTCTCGCATTGCTTCACTTTCTTGATGGAGAGCTCGTTGGACACCGAAGAGATGTAGTTTGGTGACGTAGTTGTTCGATTCTTGAGGATCGTCGAAGATCGGGTTCGAATATGTACTTGGCCTATCCATCATCACAAGCAAGTATGTTAGTGGGAGAAAGGAGAAGACAATACCAAATGTACCTTAACCGAAGTTGAAAATGGATCCATGATCACTCAATAATGTAACCCGGAAATAGCACTATTGGTACCACTTCGTGTCGATTCTCACACCTACACAAGTAAAGCTTTGAGATGAGCTTGGTTAGGATGGTGGCAAAAATTCAATGCAATTGTCAAAGTGACTCAATGATGTTGAAAATGATTCACAATTTGCTCAATGCAACAAGTAGATCACTAGCAAAGTAGCACACGGAACACACGCACGGATAGATAAATGTGGTTGTGCAACCAAGGGTGAGCGAAAATGTGGAATCCACGGAAAATTCTCATGTTGCACAACACTAGAGAGACGCTAGCCGATTGCTTAATAGGCGGATACCCACTTGTGCACAACCTATAAGAGGAAAAACGTAACGACTTTCTATCATAGGTATACTATGAGTGTATGATGTGCCGATGCTTGAGCACAAGATGATGTATTGCTATCTCATATGATCTCTTTTGATGCAAGGCGTATGATGCTATTTTCCTTTTGCTTATAAGCTTTGGTTGGCTCTTTTGCTTAAAACCTTGTGAGCTCTTTCTTTGGCCACTTATGCGTGCTTCTCGGATCAAGGTAGCTATTGTGTATGCGGGACACTCTTTTGTCACACAGAGATATGATGCTGTAGTATGCAATATCTATGACTATCACTAATGTGCACAAGTGTCGTGGCCCGGCAATACTCAAATGGCTAGTCTCAATAGGAAAGCTACGCAAAGATGGTCCATAGGGTGACAATGCAGTTGCAAGGTAGAATGAACAAGGTGTCGTCGATGTTACCGTCCTTGCCGAGGGTGAGCGGTGGTGTTGTCGATATCGTTCCCTTCCAAGGTAGACGAAACATCCAAGAAAACGGTGAAACCACCACTCAAGTATCCAAGGCAAAGTGAGACAAAATTGTCAAAATCGAAACGGTGAAACGATGGTGGTTGCGGAAGTGGTGGTGGTATGCGGAAGGTTTATATGGTGGAGGGCCTAAGCAAACTTGCCAAATTTGACAAAATTTGATGGAGTCTAATGGTGGTAAAACCCAAGATGAGCAGCTCGGGCACGTCGCTAGCTTTTGAACGAGCCAAAGAACACTCAAATCGGAGTTCGGGAGTGAAAGTTACGGTCAAAACGGTGAAACTCGAAAGGCTGAAACTGGGTGGGGCGGAAGTACCGCTTGGTAGGCCGGTAGTACCACTTGTGGTGCTCAGCGGAAGTACCGCTAGTGCCACCGGTAGTACCGCTGGTGTCGGGTAAATTCTCAGAACTGGATCGGGGCGAAATATGGGCGGAAGTGGATGATTTCGGGGTCGAAATTGGATGGATTTCGGGGATGGAAAGTGGTGAAACTTGGGGAAATGCTAGATCCACTCGTGGCATAGCAAATCCATGGAACAAATTCAACAAAATCTCGCCAAATCAACAGATCAGAAAAAAAATTTGGGGCTTTTTTTGTGGGGAATTTTCGAAATTGGGAAGAACACAACAAAAACAAGCTAGAAAACAAGGTGTGGGGCTCCAAATTTGCGATCAACCTATGCTCTTGATACCATAATGATGTAGGGTGGAACCCTAATCGGCAGATCTTTCACGAAAGGAGGTTATCCCACGATGAACACGGAGAACACAAGGAAGATACAGAGGAAAACACGAGGGGAAACACTCAAATCAACACAAATGCGGTCACACAGGTTCTAGATCCACGATACACATCAAGATACACGATCCATAGTCAACTATGGTGGTACAAAGATAGTCTTCTCCCGGAGGAGGTCTTGGGGTATCCCTTGGGATCTTCTCCATGAAGGAGGTCTTGAATCCGTGTGGATCTTCTCCGAAGAGGTGCTGCAGTCACTCTCGAGGAGATGAACCACTAGATGAGCAAAGCTCTAGGTATCAAATGAGCTATCACTAAGCTAACCCTAAAAGATGGAAGGGAAGGAGTACTTATAGTCCAAGGGGTAAGTTGGGGGATACATGGGGTGAAAACCCTTCTACTGCGCGCACGCAGGGCGGTAGTACCTGTCCTGGGACCGGTAGTACCGGTTTTTGCGGTTTTAGCGGAAGTTCCGGCCTTGCACCGGCCTTGCACCGGTTGATCACAGAAGGTGGACCGGTAGTTGACCGGTAGTACTGGCAGACCGGTAGTTGGACCGATAGTACCTCTTTCTCTACGCTGGGAGAATCCTGGTTCATGCTCTTGGCATCCGTCTTGCACCGTAACTTCTCCTTGGCACCTAAGCATAGAAAGTGTCTCCGTTTGAGGTAGTAGCCATGTCTCAAGGTGGTCAAATGGGAATTCAACAAGGAGAGAGTTAATCTCGGATTCAAGTGCTCTAGCACGAGCACGTGTCATTGGTCCTTGGAGCACTTGGTGAGGCGATGGATTGTCCATGGGGATGACCTTTGGATGCTCCGCATCAGCTCCAGTTCATCAATATAATGTAGGCATGTATTCCATAAATAGTAATACGTGCTTATGGAAAAGAACTTGCATGTCATCTTTTGTCCTACCCTCCCGTGGCAGCGCGGTCCATAGGGAAACTAAGGGATATTAATGCCTCATTTTAATAGAGAACCAGAACAAATCATTAGCACATAGTAACACTACAAAAAAAAAACACTTCCGTGATAATACGTGTTTGTCACAGTAGGTCATATCCTGACGATTTTATGATAGAATCAAGATAGTCATACATGTGCTTTCATAGAAGTGTTCCATGACAATACCAAAATTATCATCACGGAAGTGTTCACTTCCATGATGATAAATGGAGCATCATGGAAGTGCTTTCGTCAAGGGTAACCGACACGTGGCATCCACCGTAACGCGTCGTCGTTAAGCTATCGGATTCGATTTTCGATGGGATAACCTGCTAACAGCGAGGAACAACGGGGATTTTCCACGTGTAAAATTCTCATTGGCTGAAGGAACCATGTGTCAGCTCCACGTGCGGACAGATGTCAACCAACCAATGGACATGAGGCACCTATGATTCGTCGACATGTTGCACGGCCCTAAAGTGGCCCATTCAGGTTAAGAGAGCTGCCCATTTGACTTGGTCAAAGGTTAACGGGATGGCCCATCAAAATCCTGCTAACGGCCTGCTCGCATATAGCCCATTCAGGCCCAATAACTCACGGCCCTTTATGGCCTTTCCGAATTCAGCCCACTAGCTTCATCCAGGGCGTCCAATATGATTCCAACCCATTGTAACTTCCGTCCCATGTACGGCCCATGACGTCTTTCGGCCCATACGAGGCCCTTTGTAACTCTTGGCCCATTAACGGCCCATACTAAAATTAGCCCATAATAAACAGTATACCACTTCATACCCATTGACGGCCCATTACTCCATTGGGCCGTTCCCAGCCCATGTTATCTTTCGGCATTTTAAGAGCCCATTTATTTTTCGCCTGATTTGCAGCATTGGGTTGCATACGGCCTGTTAGTGGCCTTTTTCGCATGTGGGCCAAATTCAGCCCATGTTTAAAGTTGGCCCGTTTGTGGCCCACTAATCCGTTGGGCCGTTTTCAAGGCAACATCAAATACGACACATTATCTACCTATTATGCATGTTTATAAATATAAGCCCGTTGGTGGCTATCGTTTGGAGGAAGTCGACTTTGACGATCCGACTACGAACGTGCGAGGACGTCGCGCCTTAGCAATTGCTAAACCAATTCCGAGAGGTTGTTGACCACGCCGGAGCACGATCAACCTGACCACGAAGGTCTGTTTCCTGCAGGCAAACGAAGAACAAGCAAGAAACTAAGATTGCAATCTGGATATTGCGAATATAAGAGGAAAGCTTTATTGATCAAGGTGGGGTTCTTTGACGCCTTGGTCTGGTCGTTGAACACAAACGAAGTACGCAAAGTTGCAGCTATGGCGAACTTTAATTCTAAACAAAACCCAAAGTCTAAACGACGCCCTAAGGGCTGTATATATGAGGGAAAGAGGGGGGAATTTCGTGGCCCTTGGTGGAGGGGTCCGAAACCAACCCTAACTCTTGTTTCCCCACACATATGGACTCTAAAAACATCATATACTCAAGTATTTCGAAATTACATGGGCCTGGCCCAATAATAAGGTGACGCAGCACCTATAATAGCCTCTGGACGAAATTTATGAAGTGGCATCTTGTATATTTCGTCCAAGGCTTCTCGCACTCATTATGGTGGCTTCAAAGTCCTGAAATCATCAATTGAAACTCCATTCTTTTTCCCCTTGCGCATGCCATCATCTTCATGCTTGATCTTGCTCCAATGTTCATCCTTCTTGTCCAAGCTAGGCCCTTCATTTGTAAGCAAGACAAATGTATCCAATTTAGGCAGCATCATATTCTCATGAACATTAGATTCATTACCAAGAAACGAAAGTACCTGGTAATTTAATTGGCGTGCGCGAGCTCTAGTAATTGGTCCTGTATATGTGTCAGTTGGAGCTGTGGGTGTAACCTTGTTAGTGATGTCCTCATCATCCTCCCCTTCTTGAATTGAAGTCGTCCTCGACGGAAGCTCATCTTCCTCACCCAAGTAAGGCTTCAAATCTGCAATGTTAAATGTGGGACTAACCCCAAAATCTGCAGGCAGCTCAAGTTTATATGCATTATCATTTATTTTCTCTAACACCTTGAAAGGACCATCAACACGTGGCATTAGCTTTGACTTGCGCAAATTAGGAAACCTATCCTTACGCAAATGTAACCAAACAAGATCTTCAGGTGCAAAGACAACACGTTTTCTACCCTTATCTCCAACAAGTTTATATTTAGCATTCATGCGCTCAATATTTTCCTTAGTTAACTCATGCATTTTTAAGATCAATTCAGCACGTTGTTTAGCATCGAAATTAACCTTCTCCGAAGATGGAAGAGGCAACAAATCAATAGGTGCACGAGGTAGGAAACCATAGACAATTTCTAAAGGGCACATCTTAGTAGTAGAATGCAACAAATTCAATATGAGGCAAGCATTCTTCCCACATTTTCTTATTATTCTTCAAAACAGCCCTAAGCATAGTAGACAAAGTTTTGTTGACTACTTCAGTTTGTCCATCAGTTTGGGGGTGACAAGTAGTACTAAAAAGCAGTTTAGTCCCCAACTTAGCCCATAAACATCTCCAAAAGTGGCTAAGAAATTTAGTATCACGATCTGAAACAATAGTATTTGGCACACCATGCAAGCGAATAATTTCACGAAAGAACAAATCAGCAACATTAGCAGCATCATCGCTTTTATGACATGGTATAAAGTGTGCCATCTTCGAGAACCTATCCACGACAACAAATATGCTATCCCTCCCCTTCTTTGTTCGAGGTAAACCCAAAACAAAGTCCATAGATATATCTTCCCAAGGAACACTAGGGACAGGCAAAGGCATATATAAACCATGAGGATTGAGTCGTGACTTAGCTTTTTGACATGTAGTGCAGCGATCAACAAAACGCTCAACATCCCGTCGCATCTTTGGCCAAAAGAAATGTGTAGCAAGTACGTCCTCCGTCTTCTTCACGCCAAAGTGTCCCATTAATCCTCCTCCATGCGCCTCCTGCAACAACAAAAGACGAACAGAGCTAGCTGGAATGCATAGCTTGTTAGCTCGAAACACAAATCCATCACTAACGACGAACTTGTTCCATGTTCTCCCTTCTTTACAATTCTGCAATACATCTTTAAATTCAGCATCATGCACATATTGATCTTTGATGGTCTCCAAACCAAATATTTTAAAGTCAAGTTGTGAAAGCATAGTATAACGACGAGACAATGCATCAGCAATAACATTTTCTTTTCCCTTCTTGTGTTTAATAACATAAGGGAAAGTCTCTATGAATTCAACCCATTTAACATGTCTACGGTTCAGTTTTGCTTGACTTTTAATGTGCTTTAAAGATTCATGATCAGAATGTATAACAAATTCTTTGGGCCATAAATAATGTTGCCATGTCTCCAAACTCCGAACAAGAGCATATAATTCCTTATCATAAGTAGAATAATTCAGACTAGGCCCACTCAGTTTTTCAGAAAAATATGCAACAGGTTTACCATCTTGTAATAACACACCTCCTAACCCAATTCCACTAGCATCACATTCAAGCTCAAAAGTCTTATTAAAATCAGGAAGTTGGAGTAAAGGAGCATGTGTCAACTTATCTTTCAATACCGTGAATGCTTCTTCCTGTGAAGTACCCCAAACAAAAGGCACATCCTTCTTTGTAAGCTCATTGAGAGGTGCAGCAATGGTGCTGAAATCTCTCACAAAACGCCGATAGAATCCAGCGAGGCCAAGGAAACTCCTCACGTGTGTGACCGTTTTGGGCTGCGGCCAACTCTCAATAGCTTCAATCTTGGCTTTATCAACCTCAATTCCCTGTGGAGTAAGAACATAGCCAAGAAAAGAGACTCGGTCGGTGCAAAAGGTGCACTTTCCAAGGTTAACAAATAAACGTGCATCACGTAGAGCAATAAAAACAGCACGTAAATGTTCCAAATGTTCCTCCAAAGATCTGCTAAAAATCAATATATCATCAAAGTATACTACCACAAATCATCCAATGAAAGCACGTAAAACTTCATTCATTAATCTCATGAAAGTACTAGGTGCATTAGTTAACCCAAAAGGCATGACTAACCACTCATACAATCCAAACTTAGTTTTAAATGTTGTTTTCCATTCATCTCCCAATTTCATACGAATTTGATGGTATCCACTACGCAAATCAACTTTGGAGAATATTGTAGAGCCACTCAATTCCTCAAGCATATCATCTAGCCTAGGAATAGGATGACGATAACGAATAGTAATATTATTAATGGCTCTACAATCAACACACATACGCGATGTACCATCCTTTTTCGGCACTAGAATAATAGGAACAGCACAAGGACTAAGGGATTCGCGTATATAACCTTTGTCGAGTAGCTCCTGTACTTGACGCATAATCTCCTTCGTCTCTTCTGGATTGGTACGGTATGGTGCGCGGTTGGGTAGCGATGCACCGGGAATTAAGTCAATCTGATGCTCAATCCCTCGAATAGGTGGTAATCCCGGTGGCACGTCTTGTGGAAAGACGTCGGCGAACTCCTGCAAAATGTTAGTGACAGCAGGAAGCAAAGAGGAAGGCACGTCCTCGAATGAAAATAATGCCTCTTTGCATACAACAGCATAGCAAACAGATTTGCTAAAATCTAGCTCATCAATATCAGATTTGGTGGCAAATAAACATGCACTTTTCAATTTAATTTCAGAAGCAACAGTATTTTTTTTGCGGGAGAGAAGCAACAGTAGATGGTTTATTATTAGGCTTCATTTGTTGCTCAAATTCTTTTGCCACAATCTGATTTTCACTCTTATTTTTCTCCTGTTTTGCTTTATTAGCTCTATTAATATCATCTTTCAAAATGGAATCAGGAGTCATAGGAAGCAAAGTAATATTTTTATCCTTATGAACAAGAGTATACTGATTGTTTCTACCATGGTGTACAATTTTTTTATCAAATTGCCATGGTCTACCAAGTAATAAGGAACATGCTTGCATAGGTACCACATCACAATCAACATAATCAACATATATAGAGATACTAAAATGCACACGAACAGTACGTGTTACCTTAACCTTGCCACTGTTGTTGAACCATTGGATGTAGTAAGGATGTGGATGTGGTCTTGTGGTGAGAGATAGCTTCTCCACCATCTCCATGCTAGCCAAGTTGTTGCAACTCCCTCCATCTATGATCACGCGAACAGAACGTTCCTTCACAACTCCCTTTGTATGGAACAAATTATGCCTCTGATTTTGCTCAGCTTGTGTAACCTGCACACTCAAAACACGTTGAGCAACTAAACATTCATACCTGTCAGCATCTTCAGGAGCCATGTATTGCGTCTCATGATCAGAATCGTCTCCACCGTGTTCTTCACGTGTAATAAGAGGCAAAGTCTCCTCATCATAGTCACTAGCGGATTCATATCCACCATCCTCAGTAGCAATCATCACACGCTGAGATTTGCAATCTCTCGCAAAATGTCCTCTTCCCTTACAACAACGACAAATAATATCACTGGTGTGCCCTGTTGATGCCATGGAAGAAGAAGAACTCTGTGCAGGCCCAATAGGTGTGCTCTTGGCAGATAATGGTGGTTGTGCCTGCTTCCTTGTATCACGGCTGGAGGTAACAACTGATGGAGGTGTCGGTGCAGTAGAATGTGTGGAAGTAGAGGATGCGCGCGGTGTCCATGATGAAGGTCGACCTGCAGAAAAGTTAGTCCGCGCCAATGCCTGTCGATCCTGCACTTCACGTTCAGCTTTACAAGCAAGATGGAATAAACGAGTGATATTAGTATAATCCTTATACTCTAGAATTTTCTGAATCTCTCTATTTAATCCACCCATAAAACGTGCAAGCATAGCTTCATTCTCCTCAACAATACCACATCTAATCAGGCCAGTTTGTAATTGCTGATAATATTCTTCTACAGAATTTTTTCCTTGTCTTAAGCGCTGCAGTTTTTGAAGTAATTCACGTTGATAATATGGTGGAACCCAACGAGTACGCATAGCATTTTTCAAAGCAGCCCAAGTAGCTGGAATAGGATATAATCTACAATGTTCAGACCACCAAACACATGCATAACTAGTGAAAGCACAAACAGCAGCAGGAACACGTCTCTCCTCGGGATAGTTTATACATGTAAAACGTTGTTCAGTTTGTAACTCCCAAGTAAGATATATATCAGGAACATATCTACCCTCAAATGGTGGAATATTCAATTTCAGTTTAGGAAGATGGTCATGTACCTCAGGTGGTGGTGCAGCCCTACCGTTGCGATGATATGCATGAGGACGACCTGGTGGTGGTGGTGCTGGTTGTTGCACGTAGTTCTGATTTTGGTCAACCTCATCCTCGTAATGGTCCTCCACCTCTGCTGTAGCAGCAAGAGCTACAGAAACATCAACAGCAGCACCAGAAGCTTGACCAGTCTCAAGGGGAACGCGCTGTGCTCGTCCCACTTGATTCGGAAGGCGACGTTGTTGTTGTTGTTGTTGTTGTTGTTGTTGTTGTTGTTGAAGAGGTGGGATAGCTGCAGCAGCCGGTGGTGGTGGAAAACGCGAAAGCAATTCAGCAAACTTGTTATCGAGCTTTGTGTCAAACGTCTTCTCCATGCCAACTATCTTCTCCATGGCCTCGTCCAATGTGTTTAGCACATCTTGCACCTGTACACTCATCATTTGCTGAAACTTATCATGAAGCTCCTTGTTCGTCATGTTCTCCCAGTCAGTCTCGTCGACTTGTGATCCTGGCATGGTTAGCAGCAATAGAAACACACAAGAATATGATCCTACAGACTACTAATAAGTGGTGGTGGCGGCGGGTGTCACAAATCCGACAAGCAAATCTCAAATTCTTACCAGTTCTTACCCAGCAGCAGGTGGTGATCGGCAACCGTGGTAGTCAAAACTCTCAAAGCTTGGATAAAGCGATTACCAGGGAGAGTCAAATGCACGACGTAGATGTATGTGGAGCTGGGAAGGCTTATAAGATGGTAGCAAAAGTGGTCAGCAATAATCAATTCAGATATGCAAAGTTGAATAAACGCTCAACGACGGTACTATGCTGGTCCTAGGCTAGATCGTACTAGAGACGCGAGCCTAGAACACTAACAAAATCACGGCGCTGCACGTAATAAAGGGGAAAGCACACTCTGATTTGTTTTCGCCTCTTTTTTTTTGTTGCGCTCTTTTTTTTGCGCTGCTTTTTTTTGGCCGAAAATCACTATAATGGCGAGTGTCTCAAAACACTTCCCAAGTCAAACTAAGATGATAACCACGAAATTTTTTTGACGATTTTTTTTTTCGGAATCAGGGCAGCGACGACGAAAAAGTGCGGTAAAAAAACTATATGGTGGCACGTGTCTCAAAAGACTCAGAAAAGCCCAAAAGTAGGATAGGGAAAAAATATTTTCACCTGCCGAAATTTTGGCCTAAAAACTGCCCGGGGGTCTCCAGACTTTTTTTTCGAGACCTACACAGGCAAGGAAACACAAATCCGAAACCTAGATGGATCTCGAGAACAAACCTAATATGAAAAGAACTCGGATTGGCGGTGGATATATGGTGGTAGGATATGGCAGCGGTGGTAGGTTATGGCAGCGGTGGTGGTATGTGGTGGCGGTGTTGGGATATGGCAGCAGTGGTGGTATGGCAGCGCCGATGAATATGGTGCGGCGGCGACGTGACAAACTGTGAACAGAACTCGAAGCTCTAAAGAACTAGATGCTAAGACCAGCAACTTGACACGACGATGCAAACGCAAATTCAACAAAGCAAATACAGAAAAGATTATCCAAAGGCTCAGATTGGTTCGGATGGGATGAACTAACCCAAATTTTTTTTTGGCTTTTTCATGGACTGTAGGTATGAAGAACAGATTCGATCTAATCTACGAAAAACTGTAAAATCTCACCGAGCAACCTGGAAATCTGATACCACTTGATAGAGGCAAAGGTGTCCCGTCTTTCGATGAGATGGTGGCTATCGTTTTGGAGGAAGTCGACTTTGACGATCCGACTACGAACGTGCGAGGACGTCGCGCCTTAGCAATCGCTAAACCAACTCCGAGAGGTTGTTGACCACGCCGGAGCACGATCAACCTGACCACGAAGGTCTGTTTCCTGCAGGCAAACGAAGAACAAGCAAGAAACTAAGATTGCAATCTGGATATTGCGAATATAAGAGGAAAGCTTTATTGATCAAGGTGGGGTTCTTTGACGCCTTGGTCTGGTCGTTGAACACAAACGAAGTACGCGAAGTTGCAGCTATGGCGAACTTTTAATCTAAACAAAACCCAAAGTCTAAACGACACCCTAAGGGCTGTATATATGAGGGAAAGAGGGGGGGAATTTCGTGGCCCTTGGTGGAGGGGTCCGAAACCAACCCTAACTCTTGTTTCCCCACACATACGGACTCTAAAAACAGCCTATAATCAAGTATTTCGAAATTACCTGGGCCTGGCCCAATAATAAGGTGACGCAGCACCTATAATAGCCTCTGGACGAAATTTATGAAGTGGCATCTTGTATATTTCGTCCAAGGCTTCTCGCACTCATTATGGTGGCTTCAAAGTCCTGAAATCATCAATTGAAACTCCATTCTTGTTCCCCTTGCGCATGCCATCATCTTCATGCTTGATCTTGCTCCAATGTTCATCCTTCTTGTCCAAGCTAGGCCCTTCATTTGTAAGCAAGACAAACGTATCCAATTTAGGCAGCATCATATTCTCATGAACATTAGATTCATTACCAAGAAACGAAAGTACCTGGTAATTTAATTGGCGTGCGCGAGCTCTAGTAATTGGTCCTGTATATGTGTTAGTTGGAGGTGTGGGTGTAACCTTGTTAGTGATGTCCTCATCAACACATCACTAACAACACTTGTAATGTGCATGATATGAGAACATAATTGTTTATACAATTGAAACTGAAATCAACATAGAGCAAGAAGTGAGAACAACAATCCAATTAAAGAAATAGGTTTATAACATACCTGTTGCATAATTGGAGTTTCAATTGGATCCTTGAAATTCGAAATTAGTTGATATGAGTAAATACAGTGATGCAAGAGCAAAGGAGTATGCACCAAAGCTATGGAATCTGACCTAACAACAGTTGCTCTTCTGCTTTAAACATGGTGTTTGGGTTCACTATAGTAGTCTTCATACTTTGGGCACTGTAGTTGCCTTACTAACTGCTCATGTGGGGGTACTCTTTGGTGGACATGGCACTGTGTCAGCTAGAACTGGGTTACTATCTGCTGGTGTTGGGGTTAGATGGGGTGTAACTGGTTCTCTGTCCAATGGTGTAGGGGTACAATCTGCAAGAGTCTCAGTTATGTGTGGTGGGGCTAGTTCATGGGCCAGTAAAACCATGGTTCTATCTGCATCGACGGGTAGCACCGTCTATTGTGAAGAACGTGTTTTTACTCCCATAGACACTGCCATCACCCCCTCCAATTCAAATGTCTGATAAACAAGAAAAGAAAATGAATGGATACACATATGCGGTTATTCACATATATGTTTTCTAACCAAATAGGGAAGCATGACACAATCTCACATGTATGATGGCTAACTTAACAGGATAGCATGACACAGTTTCAGATATATCATGGATAATTAAACATGATAGAATGGCATTATTCAACATATCATGAGGATGTAAACAGGATGGCATGATATAACTATATGATGTCTTTCTAAAATAGGTTGGGTTGAAACAATTCACATACATGTTGTCTAAGTATACAGGATGGCATGATATAATTCACATAATTGATTGATATACTAAGCATCTAGCACTCGCATATATGATCTATAAACTAAGCAGATGGCATTTGAACATTGTGTATATGATGTCTAAACTAAGCAATGCAGGACACCATATGCATGATATGAAAAATATAAACATTGCAAGTTAAGAGCATACACCTCAGGTAGGACATCCGACTGGTCATCTTTCTCTGAATCATCCTCTGATGATCTACCTGTAACCATCGAGATATATGCTTCAATAGGTACCATTGACTGTTCTCAAGACCGTGTTTTCACTCCAGATTTTTCCATAACCGACCCAAGTGGATGATGCACATGAAGAGTAGTTCAATATACAAAGACTGTTTACAAATGGAATACGTAATGCAAAAAAGGATGGCATGGGATAATTCACATATATGATGCGTGGCTACACGGGATGGCGTTGCTTAATTCACATATAGGGTAACTGGCTAAAAAAGATGGCATTAGATAATTCACATATCTGATATAGAAACTAAACAAGAGGCATTCACAAAAAGCATGTCTAATCTAAGCAGATGGCATAGCAATGCAAGACAACATATGCATTATATGAGAAATATAACCCTGCCAAGTTAGAGCATACACCTTGGGGGGTATGACTAGTCATCTGTCTCTGAATCCTCCTCTGAGGATCTATCTGTAACCAGCAAGAATTCTGCATCAAGAGGTAGCACTCACTTCTCAAAGGACCTTGTTTTCACTCCAGATTTTCCCATCACCAACTCAAATGGCTGATGCACATGAAGAGTAGATGAATGTACAAACATTGTCGACAAATGGAATACATGATGAAAAAAATAGTATGGAATGGTACAATTCATATATACAACGACTGGCTAAACAAGATGGCATTGCAGGATTCACATATATGATGCCTGGCTAAACAAGATGGCATTGCATAATTCACATATATGATATAGAAACCAAACAGGTGGCATTCAGACAAAGCAAATCTAAGCTAAGTTGATGACATATAATATGTACTCCCTCCGTCCGAAAATAAGTGACTTGACTTTGTAGTAGCTTCAGTACAAAGTTAGTACAAAGTCGATTCACTTATTTTGGGATGGAGGGAGTATACAGTAAGTAATGCGAGGCACGATATGCATGATATGCATGCCAGGTTAGAGTAAACACCTCAGGGGGGTAAATAGGTGTGGTAAACTCCCTCTGAGTCCCCCTATGAACAGTTATCTTCCTCTGGAATACAATCTGGAATGGGGGGAGGGGGCCCACTACACCCACCATGGAGCTACGTCTGCATGACATTATATTCCCATGTAACGGTCTTATCTTTTTCAGCACATGTTCGGAACGATTGTGTACAATAACTGACATGCATAATAAAGAAACATAGTTAGATTATGTAAGGTCTAAGGGGTGCATGGAGGAATCAAGACTGATGGTAGCAAAAAGTTGATACATCTAAAACTAATGATAGCAGGCAGATGATAGCTTCAGTTTAAAAACACAGACGATGGATCCTCTACTATTTGTTGCCCACCCAACATGAACCTTATAGAAGACCCAAGATGAACCAGGTAGTAGACAAAGATACTATTTGTTGCTACCTCGATATGTTCCCCACATGCATATTAAAAATTCAATTTTGAACATTAGTTTGGAACTGACTCAGAGTCTAAGAGGTGCAAAGGACGATAAAGTAGCACCTAATAATAATCGATGTATAACATAAGCAGACAGGAAAGAACGTGACCACTCTTCTGGAATTGTGTAGTCCTCAGGTTAATCTGCTCAGTCAATGATGATAATGCAGTTGGCATGGCTGCCGGCAAGGGGAATATGATCTGAGACGCTGAAAGGAGGTCTGCAGGGGGGATCTTTGCTGTGGTGGACGCTTCCGTCGATGGTGCACCTTAGGTGGGGTGGACGACGACACGTAGAAGCGGGACAAAACACACATAGTTGTCTTTCACACCTATCTGTAAGTGAAGTAAATCCGTAAGTGCTCCTTAGAATTGGAGGATTCTGAAAACGCAGGGACAGAAAAAACACAGGAATAGGACATGAATGCACGTGCAAAACAGAGCATGTGCAAACACTTGATTTCTGTCAACCGTGGTGTTTGGTTCACATGAATTGGAAGAACACATGAATGGAGAGAAACATGGTCAAATTATACTCAAACCACATGAAAATATGAAGATAGAATCTTCTTGTATGCCACTAATGCACTTAGGGGATGTATGGACTGTGACTACCTTTGCCATATATTGTCACATGATTTTTGCCACACTTGCCTACCTTGAGTTGCTTAAATTGTTAGCCACACTTTTTCTTGCCTAAGGGAATCTTGCCACACTTTTTGTGTCTATGACATGTGGGGTTCACTGCTGATAAAAACATTCTTGCCTTAAGTGTGGCTATAACCAAACACCTAGCTAACTTGGTGAAACTTGATTAAGGTGATGTGTGGCAAAGTATAGCAAGGTGTGCATAGGAACCAAACAACTCCATAGTCATGTTCTTCATGCACAGGAATTGGTGAGGGTGCTGTGGTTTCGGTCAGGTAGGTGAAGACGATATTGTGGAGATGGAGGTGGCGTGATAGACGAGGCGAACATCAAGGTAGCTCCTTGGAGGTGCAGGACGGGGTGGCTGAACCGGCGGGACGAAGAGATCGATGACGGATCCTCATCCGGTGCGGTGGATAAGGGACGGCGTCATCGTGGAAGAGGCTCCGGCTAGGCGGCAGTCGGGAGGCCGACGGAGGAGCATGGGATTTCATGGGTTTTGGCGGCCTCGGTGTGTGAATGGGGGGAACCAAGGGGAAGGTAAGGGGAGTCGTGGCTTAGGGATGCGCTTGTCCAAAATGTGGGGTAAGTAACGAACATACCCCCACCGGTTTTGATCACGTGAGGTCGAGGCGGCATTTCCGGCTGAGGGTTAGAAGGGGGATTTCGCGTGCCTGGGCTGCGCGATCGATTTCGGATGAGGAGGGAGTTTTCGCACGTTTCGAAATTTTGGGATAACAAGTGGTGGCGCGGTTGAAGAGGTGGTAGTTTCGGAGCAGAAGAGACAAGATATACTCTAGCTTCGAAAATTTTGGGATAACAAAGCCCAGATTCCATGTTTGGCAGAACAAACTTAACATGTACAAAAAAAGACACCTTATATAAGACACAAGAGAGTCATGTCCCCTTTAACCTTTTTTTCTTTTTTTGCGAGGCTGTCCCCATTTACTATATTGCTACAAATGCAAATGAAAAACTACAAGAAAAAACTAAAAAAATGAGAGAACAAGATTAACCTGTAGTACAATACCAAATCAATCCGCACTTCCCTCAAACACAACAAAAAAAAACAAATCAATTCCCTCCACAAGAAAGTGTCATGTCCCATTTTATACAATTACGAATGCTAGGATCTCGAATTTCATTTTTGAATCTACGTTATGTTGTGTTCGAATATATTGGTTGGTGATCTTGCGGTTTATAATGGATGTAGTCCTACATTTTGATCTTCCATTTTATATGAACATATGAACTACATGTACCATACGATCTCCAATTCAAATATCAGTATCCATTTTATGTTGAATTCAAATCACAGTACATTGGTCTAGGTAACAACATGTTCGGAATAATATAAACCCCGTCTTCATATGTCTAATGTTTTTAACACACACGACAATGCACCCCCCCTGCCCACACACACAACATTTAGATGTTAGCTTTTAAAGCCAGACTAACCCGGACTGACGCTGTTTTTGTGCAGAATAAAAAGTTCTCGGAATCGCTTGAAAATCAACGGAGAATTATTTTGGCAAATATAAAAAATATCTGCAAGAAGATATTCACCAGGGGGGCCAGGGCCTGTCCACGAGGGTGGGGGGCGCGCCCCCCTACCCAGGGCGCGCCCCTTGCCTCCTCGGCCCCCTGGTGCCTTACCGACGTACCCCCAGATCCTATATCTTCACTATCGGGGAGAAAAAAATCAGGGAGAAGGAATTATCGCGTTTGATGAGACGGAGCCGCCGCCAAGCCCTAATCTCTCTCGGGAGGGCTGACCTGGAGTCCGTTCGGGGCTCCGAAGAGTGGAGATCGTCGCCATCGTCATCATCAACCTTCCTCGAGCACCAATTCCATGATGCTCACCACCGTGCGTGAGTAATTCCATCATAGGCTTGCTCGACGGTGATGGGTCGGATGGGATCTATCATCTAAACGAGTTAGTTTTGTTAGGGTTTGATCCCTAGTATCCACTATGGTCTGAGATTGATGTTGCTATGACTTTGCTATGCTTAATGCTTGTCACTAGGGCCCTAGTGCCATGATTTCATATCTGAACCTATTATGTTTTCATGAATATATGTGTGTTCTTGATCCTATCTTGCAAGTATATAGTCACCTACTATGTGTTATGATCCGGCAACACCGAAGTGACAATAATCGGGACCACTCCCGGTGATGACCATAGTTTGAGGAGTTCATGTATTCACTATGTGTTAATGCTTTGGTCCGGTACTCTATTAAAAGGAGGCCTTAATATCCCTTAGTTTCCAATAGGACCCCGCTGCCAAGGGAGGGTAGGAAAAAAGATGTCATGTAAGTTCTTTTCCATAAGCACGTATGACTATATTCGGAGTACATGCCTACATTGCATTGATGAACTGGAGCTAGTTCTGTGTCACCCTAGGTTATAACTTCTACATGATGAATTACATCCGACATAATTTCCCATAACCGATCCAATGCCTACGAGCTTCACCTATGTTGCTTGTTGCTTATTTACATTTCCGTTGCTACTATTACAAAAACTACAAAAACACTACCATTACTTTATTTGCTACTACCGTCACTATCAAATTACTTTGCTACTAAACTATCTTGCTGCAGATACTAAGTTTCCAGGTGTGCTTGAATTGACAACTCAGCTGCTAATACTTAAGAATATTCTTTGGCTCCCCTTGTGTCGAATCAACTAATTTGGGTTGAATACTTTACCCTCGAAAACTGTTGCGATCCCCTACACTTGTGGGTTATCAAGACTATTTTCTGGCGCCGTTGCTGGGGAGCATGGCTTTATTCTTTAAGTCACTTGGGATTTATATCTGTTGATCACTATGAAGAATTTGAAGGACTCAAAGACCAAGATCTTACCCTTAACTACGAGGGGAGGGCAGGAACTGCCATCTAGCTCTGCAATTGATTCTCCTTCTGTTATGAGTACACTTGCGACACCTACTCCTACTATTGAATCTGATATGTCGTATGTTCTTGATGATGCTACTTCTGCTATGTATGATGAAACTACTTCTATGCCTCATACTGTGCCACTAGGTGAATTTCTAGATGAACAAATTGCTAAGGTTAGGGAGAATGCGAATGTTGAAACTGATGGTATTTATGGAAGTGATGATGAAACTACTCCCAACAGATATGAATTGCCTGTTGTGCCTGAGGGTTATGTTATGGACGAAGAAACTGCTAGACACTTTCTTGCTTGCAATGATAGATACGATCTTAAGAAGTTATTGGCTAAGCTGAAAGAAAAGTCCTTGAATGCTAGAATGAAACATGACCATGCTTTTGCTACTTCACCTATCTGTGTTACTGATAAGGATTATGAATTCTCTATTGATACTGAGTTAATTACTTTGGTTGAATCTGATCCTTTATATGGCTATGAGTCTGAAACTGTTGTGGCACATCTTACTAAGTTGAATGATATAGCCACCCTATTTACCAACGATGAAAAGATTCGTTACTACAATATCCTTAAGATATTTTCGTTCTCGTTAAAGGGTGACGCTAAGACTTGGTTTAATTCTCTTGATCCTGGTTGTGTGCGTAGTCCCCAGGATATGATGTATTACTTCTCTGCTAAATATTTTCCCGCTCTTAAGAAACAAGCTGCCTTACGGGAAATATATAATTTTGTGCAAACTAAAGAAGAGAGTCTCCCACAAGCTTGGGGGAGGCTTCTCCAGTTGCTTAATGCTTTGCCTGATCATCCTCTTGAGATGCATGATATACTTGATGTCTTTTATAATGGACTAACCGATGCTTCCAGAGACCACCTGGATAGTTGTGCTGGTTGTGTTTTCAGGGAAAGAACAGTTGAACAAGCTGAACTACTATTGAATAATATGCTGGCTAATGAAAATAATTGGACACTTCCTAAACCAGCCCCTAAGCCAACTCCGAAGAATAGAGGTGTTCTATTTCTCAGTCCCGAAGATATACAAGAGGCAAAGAAATATATGAAAGAAAAAGGTATTAAAGCTGAAGATGTTAAGAATTTACCTCCTATTGAAGAAATACATGGTCTTGATAACCCGACACAGGTAGTAAAGGTAAATTCTCTTTATAGATTTGATGAAGGTGATATTCCTCTTTATAAGTCTGCTAGCCAGTGCTTAGATGAGTTTGACAATTTTATTGTGAAACAAGAAAACTTCAATGCTTATGTTGGTAGACAATTACAACACAATGCTTATATGATTGAACGCTTGAGTGATTATCTGTCTAGAGCTAAGGGTAAACTGAAACTTATTAGTATACATGCTTCCGTGGTCACCACTCAAGTAGAACAAGTACTTAAGGCTCAGAATGATTTGCTCAATGACTTAAATAGTAAGAATAATTGCTATGCTGTTAGAGTTGCTAATAGAGGTGGTAAAATGAATCAGGAACCTCTGTATCCTGAAGGCCACCCTAAGAGAATTGAGCAAGATTCTTAGAGAGCTAATTTAGATGCACCTAGTTCTTCTAAGAAGAAGAAAAAGAAAAATGATAGGACTCTGCATGCTTCTAGTGAACCTGTAGCTGACACACCTGAGAATCCCAATGATATATCTATTTCTGATGCTGAGACACAATCTGGTAATGAACATGAACCTAGTAATAATATAAATGATGATGTTCATGATGATGCTCGACCTAGCAATGATAATGATGTAGAGATTGAACCTGATGTTAATCTTGATAACCCACAATCAAAGAATCAACGTTATGATAAGAGAGACTTTGTTGCTAGGAAGCACGGTAGGGAACGAGAACCATGGGTTCAGAAACCCATGCCTTTTCCTCCAAAACCATCCAATAAAAAGGATGATGAGGATTTTGAGCGCTTCGCTGAAATGATTAGACCTATCTTTTTGCGTATGCCTTTGACTGATGTGCTTAAAACAAATCCTTATGCTAAGTATATGAAAGATATTATTACCAACAAAAGAAAGATACCTGAAGTAGAGATTTCCACCATGCTTGCCAATTACACTTTTAAGGGTGGAATGACTAAGAAATTAGGAGATCCATGAGTACCTACTATACCTTGCTCCATTAAGAAAAACTATGTTAAAACTGCTTTGTGTGATTTTGGAGCCGGTGTTAGTGTTATGCCTCTCTCTTTATATCGTAGACTTGACTTGAGTAAGTTGACACCTACTGAAATATCTTTGCAAATGGCTGATAAATCAACTGCTATACCTGTCGGTATTTGTGAGGATGTGCCTGTTGTAGTTGCAAATGTTACTATTCTAACGGACTTTGTTATACTTGATATTCCCGAGGACGATATTATGTCTATTATTCTTGGAAGACCCTTTTTAAATACTGCAGGGGCTGTTATTGATTGCAACAAAGGCAATGTCACTTTTCATGTCAATGGTAATGAGCATACGATACACTTTCCGAGGAAACAACCTCAGGTCCACAGTATCAATTATATTGGAAAAACTTTAACTATCACTATTGGAGGTTTTGAGTTTCCTGTCCCTACTATCAAGAAGGCTTATGACATCCTTATTGTTGGGGACATACATATCCCCATTGAGGTAACCTAGTGTTATTTGAAAATTCTCCGGTTTCATGTTACTCGGAAAGATTTTATTAACAAGACCTGATCAACCTTGTTAAATGGACTCATTTTGATGAGCATGGGATAGGTGAATCTAGATAGCACAAACCTTCTGTACCCTCTTTTTACTTTCTGTTATAAATAAGGCAAAAATAGTAACTTCTGTCTATTTCCAGACTTATTCGTGCAATAAAAAAATATCCCGAAAATAAAAGTTCTCCAAATGCCATGAAAATGAAATATGATTTTTTTCTAGAATATTTGAGAAAATATGGCACATAACACACAGCGAGGGGAGCCAGCACGTGGCCACGAGGGTCCAGGGCGTGCCCCCTGCCTCGTGGGCCCCACGTGGCCCCCCTCCGCTTATTCCTGCACCCATGCTCTCCTTCTTTCTCCCAAAAAAATCACCAACCAGCTCAAACCCGAGTTCTAGCTCATCTTGCTGCCATTTTCGATCTCCTTGCTCAAAGCACCATTCACCAAACTGTTTGGGGAGATTGTTCCTTGGTATGTGACTCCTCCCTTAGTCCAATTAGTTTTTGTTCTAGTGCTCTATTTATTGCAAATTTATGTTGCTGTGGTGACCTTGTTCTTGAGCTTGCATGTCAAATTTTCTTGGTCCCAAGTAGTTCTAATGCATGATATAGTCTCTAGGCACTAGTAGGAGTTGTTTCTATCAATCTTATTGAGTTTGGTTAACCTTTATTTTGAAGTTCCAAAAAAATTCAGAAAATTTCAGAAAAATGTCTAGGAGAAACTTCCAAGGTGGTTCTTCAAGGAAGCAAGAACCGAGGCTCGCGTTTCGAGAGCCAGACGATGAACTACCGAGGGATGCTGACGTACGGCCTTGTGAATGGCCGTCAGATGACTTTATGGATCAGGCTAGCATCAAGGATGAATTTTACGCATACGTGCGCAACGCTGACCTCGAAGGCTTCATACAAGACAAGTGCACTCAATACCGTGGCTTAACCGATAGCTTTCTGAGAAGGTTTCAATTTTCATCTTCACATAATTATCACACTGTCGTGTTTGACCTTTATGATAAATCTTATACCATGGATTTAAAGGATTTTAATTATGCTTGCAAGATCCCATAGTGGGGCAGTATGAGTGATCCTCGCAAATCTGAATTTAGAGAATTCCTTGCTAGTATTATAGTGGGGGAATCCAGGGAAATCTCACAAGCTACCATAGGGAGCATTCATTTTCCTGCTATTCATTACTTTGCTCTCTTTATTGGTAGATGCATAAATGGTAAAGATGAGGCTTGTCACATGTGTGTCTCTGATATTAGTGTTCTTAGGAGTGTTTCACTAGGTGATAGGCAATATAACTTGGGAGCCATTGTTGCACATAGGCTACACCATAATGGCTTGCATGGAGATTTATTTGGTGGGATCTATGCTACCCGCATAGCCCGCTTTCTTGGTGTGTCTGTACACATGAATGATGAACCTTTACCTCCTGCTTATTTAGATTGCCATGCTATGACTAGTCATAGGTTTATAGAGGGGGATGATCAAACCCTCAAATATCGACTAATCTTTAACAGGCAGCATGCCATCCCTATTGTTCTTCCTGCCCCTACTTTGTTTAACTTTCAGGAAAAAGGGAGATACACTATAACTATGGAGGAGGCAAATGCTTATTATAACATGACGGAAGCAGACTGCCTTCGAGATGCAGCTCAGCATGCAGTATCTGCTGCATCCCAGTACAACCCCAACTACGACTTTGGATATCCGTCAGGCCAATACTGGCCATAGACCAACTTAGGCCAAAAGCCTAAGCTTGGGGGAGTACGTGTTTCTCACCGACTTACATTCATGTTCACACTTATTCTAGTTGTCGGTGCTCACACTCTTTCTCTGTATCATCCATGCTTAGTTTCAATTTCTTTTTCTTAGTCTTTTTCTTGTGTGCTAGAAAAACCCAGAAAAACAAAAAAATATTAGTTGTAGCTTCTAGCTAGTTTACTTTCTTTGCTTGTAGTAGTAGTTAAAAATGAAAACCCAAAAAGATTTCCCGTTCTTCTTTTGCTTGTTGGGAGCTTTCCCGTGTAAATAGTTTATTTTCTTTTCTTTGGGGGTTAAGAGTAGAAGACCATGATTAAAATGCTTAGTGGCTCTCATATGCTTTGTTGTTGATTTAACCTTGAGCCATATTACCTTGTCTTCTCTCTTGTATTAAATGTTTGCAGATTCCAGCTTAGTACAATGCACGTGCACTATTATTATTATCCACATCGTTCGGTCATGCGAGTGAAAGGCAATAAGGATGAAATATGATGAACTAATTGAGATGAGAAAAGCTGGTATGAACTCGACCTCTCTTGTTTTTGTAAATATGATGGCTCATCGTTCCTGATTCAGCTTGTTATGAATGAAGCATGCTTGCAATGACAATTAGAGATCATAGCTTCTTATGCCATGCTTAATTAGCCGAGAGTTTATAATGGTCTATCTTGCGTGCCAACATGATATTAAAATGGTTGTGATGTGGTATGATGGGGTGGTATCCTCCTTTGAACGATTTAAGTGATCTGACTTGGCACATGTTCACACATGTAGTTGAAACAAATCAACATAGCCTCCATGATATTTATGTTCATGGTGATTTATATCCTACTCATGCTTGCATTCATTGTTGATTAATTTTAATGCATGTTCATGACCGTTGTTGCTCTCTAGCAGGTCGCTTCCCAGTCTCTTTCTAGCCTTCACCTGTACTAAGCGGGAATACTTCTTGTGCATCCACTTCCATAAACCCCAAAGTTATTCCATATGAGTCCACCATACCTTCCTATATGCGGTATCTACCTGCCGTTCTAAGTAAATTTGTATGTGCCAAACTCTAAACCTTCAAATGAAATTTTGTTTTGTATGCTCGAATAGCTCATGTATCAACTAGGGTTGTCTATATCTTCCATGCTAGGTGGGTTATTCTCACGATGAGTGGACTCCGCTCAACATTCATGAGAAAATGGCTGGTAATCGGGATGCCCAGACCCATGCTCAAATCATAATAATTAAACCAAACTCCCTTGGGGTTGTTGCTTGTTTGGACGGTACCCCATGGATTTGGATGGCAGTGGAGTGTGCTTGCTGGTGGTTGGGGGAGTATAAACTTTACCATTCTGTTTGGGAACAGCTTATAATGTGCGTAGCATGGGAGATATCGAGATTCTTGGTTGTTATGTTGACAATGAAAATATACCGCTCAAAATGTTATTCATCTCTATTTAAAAATCGAGCTCTGGCACGTCTACAAATCCCTGCTTCCCTCTGTGAAGGGCCTACTATTTACTTTTATGCAGAGTCATCACCCTCTTATCAAAGAGCACCAGTAGGAGAGCACCTCTGTTGTTGCATGTATTACTATTATTTTGCATTGAATATGGTCATGACTGGATCTCTTTTACAATGAATTACAATGTCTAGTCAGTCCTTGATCTTTAAAGGTGCTCTGCATTTATGTTTTGCGGTCTCAGAAAGGGCTAGCGAGATACCATCTTGTTATATCATATCATGATTGTTTTGAGAAAGTGTTGTCATCCGAGGTTTATTATTAATGCTCGCTCGTTGATTATGCCATTGATGTGAGTAGTCTTGACACTTGAAAGTTATTGTGAATGTTGTTAGTTCATGATCTTGTTGAAAACCTGAATGCTAGCTTACATATTTACAACAACAAGAGCAAACAGAGTTTGTCAAAGTTTTTCTTTATCACTTTCAGTTTATCAACTGAATTGCTTGAGGACAAGCAAAGGTTTAAGCATGGGGGAGTTGATACGTCTCCAACGTATCTACTTTTCCAAACTCTTTTGCCGTTGTTTTGGACTCTAACTTGTATGATTTGAATGGAACTAACCTGGACTGACGCTGTTTTCAGCAGAACTACCATGGTGTTGTTTTTGTGCAGAATAAAAAGTTCTCGGAATCGCCTGAAAATCAATGGAGAATTATTTTGGAAAATATAAAAAATATCTACAAGAAGATCCACACCAGGGGGCCCAGGGCGTGTCCACGAGGGTGGGGGGCGCGCCCCCTGCCCAGGGCGCACCCCCTGCCTCGTGGGCCCCCTAGTGCCTTACCGACGTACCCCCAGATCCTATGTCTTCACTATCAGGGAGAAAAAAATCAGGGAGAAGGAATTATCACGTTTCACGAGACGGAGCCACCGCCAAGCCCTAATCTCTCCCGGGAGGGCTGATCTAGAGTCCGTACGGGGCTCCAGAGAGGGGAGATCGTCGCCATCGCCATCATCAACCTTCCTCCATCACCAATTCCATGATGCTCACCGCCGTGCGTGAGTAATTCCATCGTAGGCTTGCTGGACGGTGATGGGTTGGATGTGATCTATCATGTAATCGAGTTAGTTTTGTTAGGGTTTGATCCCTAGTATCCACTATGTTCTGAGATTGATGTTGCTATGACTTTGCTATGCTTAATGCTTGTCACTAGGGCCCGAGTGCCATGATTTCATATCTGAACCTATTATGTTTTCATTAATATATGTGTGTTCTTGATCCTATCTTGCAAGTCTATAGTCACCTACTATGTGTTATGATCTGGCAACCCCGAAGTGACAATAATCGGGACCACTCCCGGTGATGACCATAGTTTGAGGAGTTCATGTATTCACTATGTGTTAATGCTTTGGTCCGGTACTCTATTAAAAGGAGGCCTTAATATCCCTTAGTTTCCAATAGGACCCATCTGCCACGGGAGGGTAGGACAAAAGATATCATGCAAGTTCTTTTCCATAAGCATGTATGACTATATTCGGAATACATGCCTACATTGCATTGATGAACTGGAGCTAGTTCTGTGTCACCCTAGGTTATAACTTCTACATGATGAATTGCATCTGACATACTTTCCCATCACCGATCCAATGCCTACGAGCTTTACCTATATTGTTTGTTGCTTATTTACTTTTCCGTTACTTTATTTGCTGCTACCGCCACTATCATATTACTTTGCTACTAAACTATCTTGCTGCAGATACTAAGTTTCCAGGTGTGGTTGAATTGACAACTCAGCTACTAATACTTAAGAGTATTCTTTTGCTCCCCTTGTGTTGAATCAACAAATTTGGGTTGAATACTTTACCCTCGAAAACTGTTGGGATCCCCTACACTTGTGGGTTATCAAAAAGCAGGCACTGTCACCCCCTGCGTTGTTATCCATCTTGCACTCGTACAGTGTCAAGCTAGCTGCACCCCCTCTATTGTTATTCATCTTGCACTCTTATGGTGTCACAAGCTAGTTGTACCCCCTTCCCCCCACCACACACACATTCTCCCTCTCTTCATCACTCCAGATGTTCTTTATCTCTGACACGTGCATGCATGTGCACCAATTGATTTCTCTCTATGTCCAGCAAGGTCTCTTGCTATCTCCCCACACAAAATGTCTGATATATATCTCTAGTTAAGTCTCCACCTCTTCACCGACGCACACATAGACCAAACCACGAGCACTCTACATAGGTCTGCCTGCCACACACACATTAATTGCCCCTCCCCGTCTCATCATCCATGCCTTCCGCTTTGTCTATCAACCAGACAAGCGCGCCCACGCACGTTATCGCCCCCTCTCTTTAATTATCGATCTCGCTCTTGTACTCCTTCCTTGTCTTCGCCTGGTTGGCCTCTCGCATCATCTTCCAACATGCACCCCCAATCTTTCCTAGCGCTCGTACATTCGTAAAGTTATTCCCTCTATTCGTGTCTATTGATACATGCGTAAACGATCCCGTCCTCGCTCTTCTCCTATATCGCCCACTCCACATACATATACTATGTATTTAGGACTCTCTTTGACATAAACATATGTATAGAGGCATGTCGGACAAACCATCTCCCTCTCTCTCTAACACGCCCACCAGGTGGAGCCATGGAGGACATATATCTATATCTATACCAATATAAAAAGAACCAAATAGGCAGATCCAATTAATCTCGGCCATCAAATCATGTCAATCCAACGATCTAGACTGCTTCAATGTGAAGCGCTCAACACGTTTAGCATGTAGTTAATTTCATGCCAAATATTGCGCTAATCACACAATAACACGCAAATAATATCCTACTTAATATCTGCATGCACTTAATATACTTCCAAATTAACATGCATTGCACATACACGTTGACTAGTGAAGAGAAGAGGTGCACGCACGCACACACGCACTGCCTCCCATCACACACACGCGAGTGTATACGGTGGAGCACATTTCTCGAAGGAGAGTTAGCCCTATTGATAATTTGATGCATGTTGAAAGACTTGTTAGAGGAAGTGACACTAGTACTTTGAGCATGTGGTTAATAGTATTGCCAATAATGTGTTGCCATGTTATACATAGTCAACCATATAGCAAACATGTATAGTAGTTGGTAAGCAGTACTACTTTATCAATGCATGACCCACTGTATAGTTTCACAATGTTTCTTGCAGCCCGTGCAGTAGCCGACTGTTAATCTACAACCCGCTTCCATTCTCTCTCCTCTTCTCTCTCATCCAACTCAACACAAATATAATTCTTTAATCATTATAGCATGCTGACTGTAACTTATTATACTTGCTTTTTCAGTACGTGCCATGATTGATGAATAGATTGAAATTTTCTCTCGCAAAAAAATGTACGTGCAAAGCAAGTAGGAAACAAAATATGAGCAAATTTTTGTTTCGGGAGATGTCTCTCTTTTTCAGTCAATATATTTTTGAATAAAATAATGGGGTAACTCAATGAAGCCACATGGCACATGTGGAGGTGTTGTTTGCTAGCTTCTTGCATGGATTGATCACATTGACGTGTTGATGCTGCCAGAAGAACATGATACTACTGGGTACAACGATGTTACTAGAGACGCAAATCCTAGCCATTTAGAGGCACTTACACCATTTGAACACACATGAAATTCAATATTTCTAAACTGATTGTACAAATAGCTAGCGACGGGCTACTCATTTTTTGCTCCGAGAGGTTACGGGCATCACCCTTTACATACAAATTAAGTTAGGCGGTAAACTTACAGCCCGTCGCGCTGACGTCGCCCATACACATGGTCGGTCGGCCCGCCGCTCACTGAAGGGACGCGCATCGGCTTTGTGCATCACTCGCACATGCGACCGCATGTAAGTAGTAGCACCAACACATGGTCGGTCCGACCTGCCACTTAGCATGAACAGACGGTATGTCCGGCCCGCTGCTCACCGAAGCGATGCACATCGGCTTGGTACATCGCTTATGTTCAACCACACGTGAGCAGTAGCAAACCGACAAGGCCAACTCCCCCATCTACCGCGTGCCAAAAGCCTGGCCTTTTATTGTATCGCTTTAAAAAGATGAAGATCGCACATAGGAGCAGACCATGGCAGTTGCGAACGCTCGTGTGGCAGTTTCATGGGTAGGGGCGGGGCGTGGTGTGGCAAAAATTCTAAACCCATGGAGTAATACGGATTCTAACACACGGAGTAATAAGGGGAGTTTACGGACTCCTTTGTTATCTAATCTTGACCCCCTGATTTTTAGGGGGTGTGGAGCCCCTCAGACTTATTTCTTCCAATCATGTTATTCCAGCTAAGCCACCCCGTAAACACAGTAAAAAAATATGCCCATGCATGTAGCAAAGCTCGTGGCATGGAAGTTTTGTTAAATGCCATGACACTTTTTTTTACTGATGTTTTCATCCAATAGCTGGCACCGTCGGATGCAGATCTTACGGTTTTTAGTGCATTCTCTAGGAATAGCCTCGTGGCGAGCCATTGACTAGTCTTTTTCTTGACACTCATTACATCGACAGTCTCCCTCTTTCACATGCACACACCTATGCTCACAAGCCTCTCGAGACTTCTCACACAGACCATCTCTTGCACACGGCACCAACACGACACGAGCTTGGTGCCTTGGTCTGCTGCGTAGTCGGTGAGTACTACTAGTAGTACTACATTGATGTGCCGCGTTAACTCGCACAAGTATGCAATACTTCCTCAACAAACAAGCATATACGCAGCTTCTATTTAGGTTTACTTATTACAGAAAGGATCTTATATCAAACGGGCCCAAAATATCCCTTCGACCGTTGGAAGTTACTTCAACTACTAATCTAATGTTGAATTAATTACTGCATCGCCATCAAACTCCTCCATCTCTTAAGCGAAAGTCGGCCATACTAAACCCTACTTCGACTGCTGATCTGATGTTGGAGTATATTATCATATTAGTATGAAGATAAATAGAAGGCACTTTTGAATCATTTAGGAGGTGAGTTTGTCAATTTGAATGTGGAAGGACACCGTCCTCGAATACCCAGCCCCGGTCAGCAGGTTGGGCGGCACTGTGAAGTAGGTGAGCTCCAACACGGTGACGGCGCCAGGCTCCTTGCTGCTTGTCACCTCTATTTCCACCTTGACGGCGTCGGTCGTGCCTCTGGGCGACCCCAGCGGCCCGTTCGCCCATGCCTTGGCCACGTACTGTGGAGGTGCGGATGCCCCCGCTCTGATGCAGACAGCCGACATGGCAATAGGCACGCCGATGTCAAGTGCCCCGGTGACCACGAAAAATGCGCGGCCGTCCTCCTCTACGAACAGCAAGCATCGCGGCTCCGACACCAGCACCTGCAGCTGGAGCACCTTGTCATACTGGATCATGTGCACGAGCATGGGGTGCATGGCGCTGATGTGGCGGGGGAGTGCCGGTGGTGAACTTTCATAGCCACAGCCGGGCATAGGGCACTTGTATGGCGCAAGCGGACACATGCTTTGGTGATCGGCGAGCTTCAGGTAAATGACGTAGAGCCCACAACCTTAGTGCGGGCACTCAACCCTTGCCGAGGAGAGGACGGCGTCCATAGGCATGTTGTGTGTGTCGACGACGCTGCCACGCTCGCACTGCCGCTGATTCCCGACGGGCTCGCGTGCGGCAGTCCGTGCAGGCTAGGTGTCCTCCCTTGAATTGCACAAATCAATCGAAAACCACATCAATCAAGAAACCAGCACCTTGGTTGACCAGCTGAATGGACGAGATGTATTCGAAACTCGTTAATTGGAGGCTTCAAGGAACGGAGACACAAGGGGCAGTGCAGCAAGTTGAGGTCCATATAGACCTCCGTTGTCCGGTCCTATTCCGTCGTCATGATCTCGCCCTCCTCATGCACCACCATCTCTCGCTTTAGGGTCGGGGCATAGAAAGTTTTACCATCACATATTCATACTACTTCAAGGTGCATTAAATTACCCCATGCAAGGATCGAAAAGGAAACTCACGGCATGCATGCATGCACACATTGTATTTAACGCATCGGTTAACACAATTTTTGAAATATATCGAGTGCACTACTTTGATGTGTCGCGTCAACTCATACAACAAGGAGAAGCTTGATTACAACGTCCTCTCCCTCGCCCATGAGCGTGGTGGCTCGTAGGACGAGGAGAAACTTTTGCTACACG
>LR738711.1:434128638-434249232 GCA_902687465.1 Secale cereale | reverse complement strand
CCCCCCCCCCCCCCCCCCGCACGCGATGGGCATGCAACAGTTCCTTCGGTGTCACATGGTCAGAAGCATACTGTAGTAGTACCATCATTGTTTGACTTCCTGAAGAGGCGAAGAGCCAAGTGCAACCCAAACGTCCACGTGGTAGTTTCATGTGTAGGGGAGGTAGTACTATAAAGTTACTCCCTTTGTCTAGGTGAATAAGTCATCTTAGGTTGTGCATCGCAACCAAGGAGGAGGGGAAAATGATAGAACTCAATGTTTCTTTGCAAATTAATAGCATTGCATGCAATGAACTGACCACTGCATGTCGTGGTTGGTAGTCTTAAGTCATTGAAAGCACACACGCCCCACATCTCTTATTGGTTGATTGTTTTATTCATGTCAAAAAACAATAAATGAGGTCAGAGTTAATGCACCGTGCCTAAGTGTTTTGGGATTATTTGGTTTTCATAAGGTGACTTAGAGAAAGTACAATAGAGCTGAGTCAGCTGGCTATAACAAATAAACTAGTATATTCTTGCTTAGTTGGAGGAAAGAAAGGAGGAGAGAGAAGGTAAGCTAGCTCTTGGTGAAGAGCGAGCTCTAGCATGTGCTCCTAGGCACTTTGTGAGAGTGAAAGGTGGGCCATACAATAAAAAAGTAGTACATTCTTCTAATCAACTATTGTAAATAGACAAAGGTGTCTTATAATGGAGTAGACGGAGGGAGTACTCCCCATTTTTAGGGCCGGTTTTACTGCCCACTATGGAGTAGTAGCTAGTAACATAGCCTAGGTGTCTTACAATGCAAGTTGCTTAGGCTGGCCATAGTGATGGTATCTCTAGTATCATCCACATGGGAATAGCAAACACGCAGACATGGCTTATTTGTACAAGGTAGACGCTTAATTGTGTAAGGTCCAAGCCCGATGCCATACACTACAGATCGGATGCCTCTAAACTTAAAATAGTTGGAGTCGCCTCCATGCTAGGCTATCTACAAGCATTTTTTCGATTAAAATAATCTTCTGGCCCTACCTATGATCCTGTTGATTGAAGTTTGTATGTTGATCGGGTCAAGAGACGAATACATATTTTAACTTGTGATGAGGTAAATGTTAGAGGTTGTAGCAAAAATCGTATACACTTCAGGTTTTTAGAGAAGTTTACAGGCAAGCATATGGGGCCGGTGTTAGAGGCAGTGCTGCCTCCAAACACTGGAGGTGCTCTCCAGCGTGACATGGTTATCATCACAAAAAGTTCATACTTCAAGGTACATTAAATCAACAGATGCAAGGATCAACATGAAACTCACAGCATGCATGCATTTGTAAACACAAGTTTTTGAGAAAATCGTGTTATGATGTGTCGTGTCAACTCGTACAACAAGGAGAAGCTTGATTACTAGTACGCCCTCTCCCTCGCCCATGCGCGCGGTGGCTTGTAGATGAGGAGAAGCTTTTGCTTACAACAAAAAGCTCCCCCTCCCCCACGCGGTGGACATGCATCAGTTGATTCGGTACTATCAAAGTAGTACTAACATTGTTCGACTTCTAAGAGGTGAAGAGCCAAGTGCAACCGGAATGTGGCAGTTGTGAACGCTCATGTGATAGTCTTATGTGTAGGGGAAGGGCGTGGTGTGGCAAATACAAATTACTTTCTCTCGTTTTCCTTTCCGCCTTGGTCACGGTGGACAATGCAGTAGTCTCTTTTGACACACATTTATGCTGATACGGCGTGAATCATTGAATGCCAATGAGGGGGCGGGTAGCGGTTCTCAAAATGTTGAACGGTCAATGGTGCATCCTCATTCAATTAGCATACAGAGGGAATTAATTGGAGAAGTAGAATGGAGCCAACACGATGTTAATGCGATGCAGTTTGGACTCTCATATAAAAGTGCCCCACCACTCCAATCCATCTACTCCTAGTCTCTGCGCAACACTGCTCACTCTAATCCAAGACCAAGACAAGTGAAAAGAAGCCACAAGCACCCATGGCGTCGATGGACGCGAGCGACAGTCGGCTGTGCCAGATCATCCAAGATGTCAGCCTGCGGCCCTGCACGGTGTAGCATTTCCAGACGGTGCTCGCGATCGTCGGACTCATTTTCCACGTCGATGCCGGCTTCGCCTAACGCATGGACGAGATGATTGGCCGCTCCATCCACAAGTTCACCACTGTCAAGAAGCGCGCCGACGACCATGTCGTACTCCTCCATCCCGCACGCCCAGGCTCCTCGTTGAGTGCCACCCTCATCGGCCTCCATGGTGACGAACTCTTTCAAGCACTGGTGGTGCTGCTGCTGCCGGAGGTCGCGATGAAGAATATGCACCTCCAGGCTGCGCTCGCAGCACAGCGCCTCGCCATGCAAGAAACCGTCGACCTACATTTCCACGTCTACGAGGAAATTGTCTACATATGCTACTACAAGGCCAGGGAGGACAGAAAGACGTTGGCCTTCTTCAACCGACTGGAATCTTTGGACGTCATTGTTCAGAAGTACGTGCACCTGACCACGAAAGCCGCTGCTACTTAGCTGTCGTTTGGTAGGCCGGCACCCTGGGTCGAGGGGGAGGAGGTCGTTGATGGATGCATCTTTCTTCTTGCCTCCTGTAACCAGCACCGCATTGCCTCGTGGCCTTAATGTGTTAGTGTATAGCATTTTTATTCCAGTCGTAAATGACATGTGTGATCCCTTGTTTTTATTTAGTGGCATTAATTATATGTAGTACATGTATGACATATCACTGTCTTCGTCCTGGTTTACTACGTACGTCATGGTTTACTAGTACCTTCACAAATCCCCACCCCGCCCACCGCGCGTCGGCTGAGTTAGAATAAGGAGAGAGAAATGAGGGAGAAGAGTACCACTACTTGGGTGCGTGCGACTTCATAGTACATAAATTTCCCCGCATTTTCTCCTATATGTACTCCTAGACTATTTCCACGTGCTTCCTTTGGCCGACATGTGGAACATATAGCATATGGGTCGTAGTGCATGCACGACTCGGAGCATATGCAACCATGTCGGCGTACTTTATATTTCAGACCTGATGAATTACATGCAAAGCCCCCACAGAAGAATAAATAAATACATGAATTACCACATGCAAACCGGATTATTTTCATAGAAACCGGAGCACGTTCATTAAATTTTGGACATAACATATTGAAATAAAATGTCCGAACCTAAACCAGTCTAAGGGCCTCTTTGATTCACAGGATACTGAAAACACAGGAATGGTGGAAGTAGATGGTGATGAATTGAGAGGACGACGTAAGTTGTTTTTTATGGCTATATCACCACATTCTTTTCTATGGCTATCCCCTGTTGGTTCACTAGGCTGTCGTGTTTCGCACTACTCCCGACATGATAATTACTATTATGAATCGTCGTATCATAAGACCCCATCTTTCAAGCAGTAATGAGCCGTCTAATCACAAAGCCCTACCTTTCTAGTAGTAAGTTGAATCCGATAGTCCCTCACCCTCCTCCTCTCTATCAAACTGGTTAGGCGAAACTGCCACGTGTACTGCCCGTGAAAAGCCCCGCCCTCGACTTTTAAATACTCCTACTCCCTCTGTTCCTAAATATTTGTCTTTCTAGGCATTTCAAATGTACTATAACACACGGATGTATGTAGACATATTTTAGAGTGTAGATTCACTCATTTTGCTTCGTATGTACACTTGTTGAAATTTCTAAAAAGAAAAATATTTAGGAAGAGAGGGAGTAAAATTTTGTAACGATGAATTGCGCCATGGAGCAGAAAACCAAAAGAAAAAGGTGGTACGATACATGTAAACAAATACAGTTCAAGCTCTAGCTAGCGATTCAAAATGTAAACCGTGCATGTTTTTTTCTAGTACAATACAGTACAAAGTGCGATGTCCATCTAGTCACGTTAAACAGAGAGTTTCTTTTCTTTAATACCACGTACACAAATCGAAATGGTTGTTTGGGGGAGAAAAAGATCATCACTCCACTATATACATAAGCAAAAGCCTGAGCGCTTGCTTTTCTAGGGTTGCTCTCTTCATTCTCTTATACTCTCCTGAAGAGGACATCACTAACAAGGTTACACCCACAGCCCCAACTGATATATATACAAGACCAATTACTAGAGCTCGCGCATGCCAATTAAATTACCAGGAACTTTCGTTTTTTGGTAATGATTCTAATGTTCATGAGAATATGATGCTGCCTAAATTGGATACATTTGTCTTGCTTACAAATGAGAGGCCTAGCTTGGACAAGAAGGTTGAACATTGGAGCAAGATCAAGCATGGAGATTATGGCATGGACAAGGGGAACAAGAACAGAGTTACAAGTGATGATTTCAGGACTTTGAAGCCACCATAATGAGTGCTTGAAGCCTTGGACAAAATATACAAGATGCCACTTCATAAATTTCATCCAAAGGCTATTATAGGTGATGCGTCACCTTATTATCGGGCCAGGCATATGTAATTTCAAAATACTTGCATATAAGATGTTTTTAGAGTTCGTATATGTGGGGAAACAGGACTTAGGGTTGGTTTCAGACCCCTCCTCCAAGGGCAAAGAAATTCCCCCTCTTCCTCCATATATAAAGCCCTTAGGGCGTCGTTTAGACTTTGGGTTTTGTTTAGATTAAAGTTCGCCATAGCTCCAACTTCGCGTAATTCATTTGTGTTCATCGACTAGACAAATGCGTCACAGAACCCCACCTTGATCAATAAAGATTTCCTCTTATATTCGCAATATCCAGATTGCAATCTTAGTTTCTTGCTTTCTCTTCGTTTGCTTGCAGGAAATAGACCCTCTTGGTCAGGTTGATCGTGCTCCGACATGGTCAATAACCTCTCGGAGTTGGTTTCGAAATTGCTAAGGCGTGACGTTCTCGCACGTTCGTAGTCGGATCGTCAAAGTCTACTCCACCGAAAATGATAGCCACCATCTCATCGAAAGACAGGACACCTTAGCCTCTATCAAGTGGTATCAGATTTCCAGGTTGCTTGGTGAGATTTTATAGTTTTTCGTAGATTAGATCGAGTCTGTTCTTCATACCCACAGTCCACGAAAAAGCCACAAAAAAATTTAGGGTTAGTTCATCATATCCGAACCAGTGCGAGCCATTGCATAATCTTTTCCGTGTTTGCTTAGTTGAATTTGCGGTTGCATCGTTGTGTCAAGTTGCTGGTCTTAGCGTCTAGTCTTTTAGAGTTTGGAGTTCTGGTCATAAGTTGTCACATAGCCGCTGCAACATCTTCATCGCCCCTGCCACATACCACCAGCGACCCGTATCCATATACCACCACCGATCCGTATCCATATACCACCACCAATCCGTATCCATATACCACCACCAATCCATATCCATATACCACCACCCCTGCCATACACCACCACTGCTGCCATATACCATCACCATATATCCACCAACAATCCGAGTTCTTTTCGTATTAGGTTTGCTTTCGAGATCCATCTAGTTTCGGTTTCGCGTTTCCTTGCGCGAGTAGGTCTCGGTAAAAAAAAGTATGGAGACCCCGGGCAGTTTTTAGGCCAAAATTTCGGCAGGTGAAAATATATTTTCCCTATCCTGTTTTTAGGCTTCTGATTCTTTTGAGACACGTGCCATCATACTATTTTTTACCGCACTTTTTGGTCGTAGCTGCCATGATTTCCGAAAAAATAGTCAAAAAAATTTCGTGCCTATCTTCTTAGTTTGACTTGGGAAGAGTTTTGAGACACTCGCCATTAAAGAGCGCAAAAAAGGCGGAAAAAATTAGAGTGTGCTTTTCCCTTGATTACGTGCAGCGCCGTGATTTTGTTAGTGTTCTAGGCTCGCGTCTCTAGTATGGTCTAGCCTAGGATTAGCACAGTACTGTCGTTGAGCGTTTATTCAACTTTGCATCTCTGAATTGATTATTTCTGACCCTTTTTGCTACCATATTATAAGCCTTCCCAGCTCCACATACATCTACGTCGTGCGTTTGACTCTCCCTAGTAATCGCTTTATCCAAGCTTTGAGAGTTTTGACTACCACAATTGCCGATCACCACCTGTTGCTGGGTAAGAACTGGTAAGAATTTGAGATTTGCTTGATGGATTTGTGATGCTCCACCATCACCAATTTCTAGTAGTCTGTAGGATCATAGTTTTGTGTGTTTCTATTGCTGCTAACCATGCTAGGATCACAAGTCGATGAGACTGACTGGGAGAACCCGACGAGCAAGGAGTTGCATGATAAATTTCAGCAAATGATGGGTCAATAGGTAGAAGATGTGATGACCAGTTTTGGCGACGCACTAGCAAGGATGGATCGCATTGAGAAGTCAATTGACACCAAGTTGGATGCCAAATTTGCTGAAGTGCTTGCGCGTCTACCTCCACCTGCTGCACCATTGCAACAACAACAACAACCACCTTCACGTCGCGAAACAGCCCTCCGCAAAGCGTGCCGTGTCCCTCTTGAGCCTGGCCAAATTGTTGGTGCTACTGTTGATACTTCTGTGGCTCCTGCTGCTGCTGAGGAGGAGGATGATAATGCGGGATATTATGAGGATGAGGTTGATCAAAATCTGAACTACGTGCAACCAACAACTGCACCACCACTAAGTCGTCCACATGCATATAATCGCAATGGAAGGGCTGCACCACACCTTCAGGTACGCGATCATGACCATCTCCCTAAACTAAAATTGAATATTCCACCATTTGAGGGTAGATATGTTCCTGATATATATCTTACTTGGGAGTTAGAAACCGAACAATGTTTTACATGTTTAGCATATCCCGAGGAGAGACGTGTTGCTACTGCTCTTTGTGCTTTCACTAGTTTTGCTTATGTGTGGTGGTCTGAATATTGCAGATTATATCCGGATAATATTCCAACTACTTGGGCTGCTTTGAAAACTGCTATGCGTACTCGTTGTGTTCCATCATAATATCAACGTGAATTACATCAAAAATTGTAGCGTTTAAGACAAGGAATTTTTTTGTAGAGGAATATTATCAGGAATTACAAACTGGCCTGATTAGATGTGGTATTGCTGAGGATAATGAGGCTATGCTTGCACGTTTTGTGGGTGGTTTAAATAGAGAGATTCAGACAATTCTAGAGTATAAGGAGTATAATAATATCACTCGTTTATTTCATCTTGCTTGCAAAGCTGAACGTGAAGTGCAGGATCGACAGGCCTTGGCGCGAACTAATTTTTCTGCAGGTCGACCTTCATCATGGACACCGCGTGCATCCTCTACTTCGACATGTCCGGATGCACCACCGCCTACTTCATCCATCACTTCTAGCCGTGATAAAGGCAAACAGGCACCACCACCATCAGCCAGGAGTACACCTTCCGGTCCTGCACAGAGCTCTTCTTCATCCATGGCATCCACATGGCCAACACATAATGTTATATATCATCATTGCACTGGTCGTGGTCACTATATGAGCAAATGCCAATCTCAGCGTGTTAAGATTGCTACTGAGGATGGTGGTTATGAGTCCGCTGGTGACTGTGATGAGGAGAGTTTGGCTCTTATTACACGTGAAGAACAAGATGGAGATGATTCTGAAAATGATACACAATACATGGCTCCTGAAGACGCTGAAAGGTATTAATGTTTAGTTGCTCAATGTGTTTTGAGGGTGCAGGTCACACAAGCGGAGCAAAATCAGAGGCAAAATTTGTTCCATACAAAGGGAGTTGTGAACGAACGTTCTGTTCGGGTCATCATAGATGGAGGGAGTTGCAACAACTTGGCTAGCATGGAGATGGTGGACAAGTTATCTCTCACCACAAGACCACATCCACATCCTTACTACATCCAATAGTTCAACAACAGCGGCAAGGTTAAGGTAACACTTCTTTTCGTGTGCATTTTAGTATCTCTACATATGCTCATTATGTTGATTGTGATGTGGTACCCATGCAAGCATGTTCCTTATTACTTGGTAGACCATGGCAATTTGGTAAAAAAAATATGCACACCATGGTAGAAACAATCAATATACTCTTGTTCATAAGGATAAACGTATTACTTTGCTTCCTATGTCTCCTGATTCCATTTTGAAAGATGATATTAATAGAGCTAATAAAGCAAAACAGGATAAAAATAAGAGTGAAAATCAGATTGTGGCAAAAGAGTTTGAGCAACAAATGAAGCCCAATAACACACCATCATCTCATGTTGCATATGAAATTAAATTGAAAAGTGGATGTTTACTTGCCACCAGATCTGATATTGATGATCTAGATTTCAGCAAATCTATTTGCTATGCTTTCGTGTGCAAAGAGCATTATTTTCATTCGAGGATGTGCCTTCCTCTTTGCCTCCTGCTGCCACTAACATTTTGTAGGAGTTTGCGGACGTCTTTCCACAAGACGTGCCACTGGGATTACCACCTATTCGACGGATTGAGCATCAGATTGACTTAATTCCCGGTGCATCGTGACCCTACCGCGCACCATACCGTACCAATCCAGAGGAGACGAAGGAGATTATGCGTCAAGTACAGGAGCTACTCGACAAAGGTTATATACACGAATCCCTTAGTCCTTGTGCTATTCCAATTATTCTGGTGCCAAAAAAGGATGGTACATTGCGTATGTGTGTTGATTGTAGAGGCATTAATAATATTACTATTCATTATCATCATCCTATTCCTAGGCTAGATGATATGCTTGATGAATTGAGTGGCTCTACTATTTTCTCCAAAGTTGATTTGCGTAGTGGATACCATCAAATTCGTATGAAATTGGGAGATGAATGGAAAACAACATTTAAAACTAAGTTTGGATTATATGAGTGGTTAGTCATGCATTTTGGGTTAACTAATGCACCTAATACTTTCATGAGATTAATGAATGAAGTTTTACGTGCTTTCATTGGACGATTTGTGGTAGTTTACTTTGATGATATATTGATTTAGAGCAGATCTTTGGAGGAACATTTGGAACATTTACGTGCTGTTTTTATTGCTCTACATGATGCACGTTTGTTTGGTAACCTTGAAAAGTGCACCTTTTGCACCGACCGAGTATCTTTTCTTGGCTATGTTGTTACTCCACAGGGAATTGAGGTTGATAAAGCCAATATTGAAACTATTGAGAGTTGGCCGCAGCCCAAAACGACCACACACGTGAGGAGTTCCCTTGGCCTCGCTGGATTCTATAGGCGTTTTGTGAGAGATTTCAGGACCATTGCTGCACCTCTCAATGAGCTTCATAGAAGGATGTGCCTTTTCTTTGGGGTACTACACAGGAAGAAGCATTCATGGTATTGAAAGATAAGTTGACACATGTTGCTTTACTCCAATTTCCTGATTCTAATAAGACTTTTGAGCTTGAATGTGATGCTAGTCGAATCGGGTTAGGAGGCGTGTTATTACAAGATGGTACTGTTGCATACTTTTCTGAAAAATTGAGTGGGTCTAGTCTGAATTATTCTACTTATGATAAGGAATTATATGCTCTTATTCGGACTTTGGAAACATGGCAACATTATTTATGGCCCAAAGAATTTGTTATACATTCTGATCATGAATCTTTGAATCACATTAAAACTCAAGCAAAACTGAACCGTACACATGCTAAATGGGTTGAATTCATAGAGACTTCCCCTTATGTTATTAAACATAAGAAGGGAAAAGAAAATGTTATTGTTGATGCATTGTCTCGTCGTTATACTATGCTTTCACAACTTGACTTTAAAATATTTGGTTTGGAGACCATCAACGATCAATATGTGCATGATGTTGAATTTAAAGATGTATTGCAGAATTGTAAAGAAGGGAGAACTTAGAACAAGTTCGTCGTTAATGACGGATTTGTGTTTCGTGCTAACAAGCTATGCATTCCAGCTAGCTCTATTAATCTTTTGTTGTTGCAGGAGGCGCATGGAGGACGATTAATGGGACACTTTGGCGTGAAGAAGACGGAGGTCGTACTTGCTACACATTTCTTTTGGCCAAAGATGAGACAGGATATTGAGCGTTTTGTTGCTCGCTGCACTACATTTCAAAAAGTTAAGTCACGACTCAATCCTCATGGTTTATATATGCCATTGCCTATCCCTAGTGTTCCTTGGGAAGATATATCTATGGACTTTGTTTTGGGATTACCTCGAACAAAGAAGGGGAGGGATATATAGCATATTTGTTGTGGTGGATAGGTTCTCAAAAATGACACACTTTATACCATGTCATAAAAGCGATGATGCTACTAATGTTGCTGATTTGTTCTTTCGTGAATTTATTCGCTTGCATGGTGTGCCAAATACTATTGTTTCATATCGTGATACTAAATTTCTTAGCCACTTTTGGGGATGTTTATGGGCTAAGTTGGGGACTAAACTACTTTTTAGAACTACTTGTCACCCCCAAACTGATGGACAAACTGAAGTAGTCAATAGAAGTTTGTCTACTATGCTTAGGGCTGTTTTGAAGAATAACAAGAAAATGTGGGAAGAATGCTCGCCTCATATTGAATTTGCTTATAATCGTTCGTTGCATTCTACCACTAAGATGTGCCCTTTTGAAATTGTCTATGGTTTCCTACCTCGTGCACCTATTGATTTGTTGCCTCTTCCATCTTCGGAGAAGGTTTATTTTCATGCTAAACAACGTCCTGAATTGATCTTAAAAATGCATGAGTTAACTAAGGAAAATATTGATCGCATGAATGCTAAATATAAACTTTTTGGAGATAAGGATAGAAAACGTGTTGTCTTTGCACCTGGAGATCTTGTTTGGTTACATTTGTGTAAGGATAGGTTTCCTAATTTGCGCAAGTCAAAGCTAATGCCACGTGCTAATGGTACTTTGAAGGTGTTAGAGAAAATAAATGATAATGCATATAAACTTGAGCTGCCTGTAGATTTGGGGTTAGTCCCACATTTAACATTGCAGATTTGAAGCCTTACTTGGGTGAGGAAGATGAGCTTCCGTCGAGGACGACTTCAATTCATGAAGGGTAGGATGATGAGGACATCACTAACAATGTTACACCCACAGCCCCAACTGATACATATACAAGACCAATTACTAGCGCTCGCGCATGCCAATTAAATTACGAGGTACTTTCATTTCTTGGTAATGATTCTAATGTTCATGAGAATATGATGCTGCCTAAATTGGATACATTTGTCTTACTTACAAATGATGGGCCTAGCTTCGACAAGAAGGATGAACATTGGAGCAAGATCAAGCATGGAGATGATGGCATGCGCAAGGGGAACAAGAACAGAGTTACAAGTGATCATTTCAGGACTTTGAAGCCACCATAATGAGTGCGTGAAGCCTTGGACGAAATATACAAGATGCCACTTCATAAATTTCGTCCAGAGGCTATTATAGGTGTTGCGTCACCTTATTATTGGGCCAGGCCCATGTAATTTCGAAATACTTGAGTTTAGGCTGTTTTTGAGTCTGTATGTGTGGGGAAACAAGAGTTAGGGTTGCTTTCTTCCTCCATATATACAACCCTTAGGGCGTCGTTTAGACTTTGGGTTTTGTTTAGATTAAAGTTTGCCATAGCTGCAACTTCGCATACTTCATTTGTGTTCAATGACCAGACGAATGCGTCACAGAACCCCACCTTGATCAATAAAGCTTTCCTCTTATATTCGCAATATCCAGATTGCAATCTTAGTTTCTTGCTTGTTCTTTGTTTGGTTGCAGGAAATAGACCCCCGTGGTCAGGATGACCGTGCTCCGGCGTGGTCAATAACCTCTCGGAGTTGGCTTAGCGATTGCTAAGACACGACGTTCTTGCATGTTCGTAGTCGGATCGTCAAAGTCTACTCCACCGAAAACGATAGCCACCATATCATTGAAAGACGGGACACCTTAGCCTCTATCATCTCCAGATCTAAACAAGACAGCGGGATCGACATATTCTCTTATCTCATCATTGGTAACATATCCGATTGGATCCCTTCGACCGGGGTGTGTAGGGGACTAGATGCATCGTTCATGCGGTCATCGGCGGCGAGGGAGGAAACCCACGTGGGTCCCGATCCTCTGCATGTGTCGTTTTCTCGAACACTCCGCCGGCTTGGGAGGTCCTCGGACCCCTTCTTCCTCCCTGCTGTATTGTGGGCAGATCCGACCTCCCGCCGGCCTCCTAGCCACACCACAGCGACCCTCAGGTATAACATCCTTCGAAAACGGCCTCGCTCTACTACCCAGCTCCCCACGTGGCTGCATGTGGATCTTTTTCCACCTCCATCCGCTCTTCCAAGGTCACCTAAAATTTTAGTATTATTAGTGGTAAAGATATTACATGCAGTAGAATATAGGACTTGGTTCAAACATGGAAGAAAGGGAGGAAAGTTGTAGCATGAATCTAGGACTTTGTTCAAAGAGGAAATAACAGGGGGGAAGCAGTACATATAAGATTTGGTCAAAGTCAAACTTCGTTAACTTTGACTAAGTTTATAGAGAAAAATTATCAAAATTCACAATATGGAATCAATATTGTTAGATGCATCATGAAATTAATTTTCACACTATATAGCTTTAGTATTATAGATGTTGATGTTTTTCCTACAAAGTTAGTCAAACTGTACAAATTTTGACTTTGACCAAATCTTATATGCAGACTAAAAAGAAACGGAGGGAGTACCAACTCTTTAGCTGTTGTTAATCCAATGTAGATAACTTGTAGAAGGCGTACCGGCAGAATTAAGTCCATGTGCATTGCGTCAATTACAGCCTAGCATGTGCACCGAACTAGTTAAGTGAATCAGGCCTACCGTCGAGGATGCGCATAGGCCCCCTCTCTCCCTCACGACATCAAGGACGCCATAATTTTTATTGAGCTGCACAAAAAACAAAGATTAATATGAGTCGACTCTCCGCCTTCCACTCCCGCACTGATCTGTACTGTCCTTTATGGCCTTATTCACACGATTTTATCTGTGCTAACGTTGTATTTTTTAATAAAGCTATTCTATCACAATCTTTTATTGTTTTGAAAATAAAGTTGCTTCGTCTAGTGCCACTATTGTAGTAATTATGCTCTTTCTTTATCTGTGCTAACAGGAATACTGTAGAGATGTTGGTCTTGTGTTGTATGACACGACTGGCCAACATGGATTTAAACCCGAGTTTCACTTGAGCCAAAGGCTCCGAGTGCCATGAGTATGTGGAAGCTAAGCAACATCGTTAGCCTCATAAGCCTAGGAAGTAAAGACACCTGGAACTGTTACAGCTCATTAGCTCATACATTCAGATCTGTGCGAGATGAATGGTGCCTTTACTAATGGTGTGAATCATCCGCATGTGTAGGCATCTTTGTTGTACTTATTATTTGAATATCATGGGTTGGTTGTGAATCTTGCAATTGGGAAAAACGACATGATAATGCATAGGCCAGCGACCGTAAGGAGCTGTTCACACTTGGTAGTATTGTAATTGTGAAAGTGCGTCTAATGAGTTGATCGTGCGCGTCCTGAGAATAATAATTCTCATTGTTTTGCGTGTTGATCTTGTTGCACTGATAGAAGGATATAATGTTTTGCTTTTTTAAGAATCAAATTTGAGTAAAGCGAATAAAATTTAAGTGAAGTTACCCGCTCGTGAACGGACATGTGACCGGAATAAGTGTCTCGCCTTCCAGGACAGTTTAATGGAGGCGTTTGAATGCGTTCCTGCCGCCTGTACCCACTACGTTTACTTGTGATTGCAGTTGTCAAGATTTGAAAATCTAAGTGCTGCCACCGCATACTCTACCTCACCAATTTCAAGCAGTACCTACAGGAGGAGAAGAACAAGGTCGCGGGACTAGATCTTGTTCCCATCCATCCGTCTCATGGAAAGGACCAGCGGATCACCGTCGCCAAGGTATGCGTGCGGGACAAGGTTCTTGTCTACCATTACAGTAGGGCCATCAGAGGTTCTGGAGCATTCACACATTTCATCGGCACCACCGACTGCACCTTCGCTACGGTGGACAGCAGGAAGAATGCCAATATGCTTTATGATTCGGCCATCTGGTGTAAAAAATCATTGACATCCAGAAGTTATACAAGGTCGTCGGCAAACGGGCGGGAGAAGGACTTTAAGGCTCACCTCGCCATGACAATCATCGACCCCTGCTACACCAATATGAAAGAAGACGTGGATACGATAGACCTGAACACGTGGGAGGTGTACCTATGAATCTAGCCTACATCACCTACGTGGCCAAGGACGCATAGGTATGCTACGACATGTACAACCGGATCTGGGACATGAGGGCGTGTCTGCTTCCCGTAACCGAGTAGTACACGGATAGCCGCAGCGCCATGATCAAGTGTGCCAGGAAGATCTAGATGGTGTACTTTGTCTTCTTAAGCACCTTTATCATTTGCGTGTTTCATGCATTATCCTATGTGTTGCAATTAGTTGTTTTATTCGAAATATTTCATCTAAGAACCCATTAACTTGTTTGCCCTTTATTTTTTGAGTGCCTATTTGCTTATGTACATAACTAGTAGTTCATTGGGCTGCCGTGTTTCATTATTTATAAGGTCCAGTAGGTATAACCTTGGCCGCGGCCGCCTAGCGCAGGTTTCTTTTCTTAGGACATCCGCGGCCCACAACATGATTATGGGGATCCAGCAGGTGTATCATTTTTTACAGTGCGGTTTTTCCTTCCCTATGTTTTCACTTCTATAATAGTATGTATGTTTATAATTATATTTATATTTTATTACATATATATTTTAAACAACCTAAGGTTCCCGTTTGACCTTTCCTTTGTCCAACCTTTGTATAGACCTTACAACTTCCTTTTTTTTCTTTTTATTAATCTTATCTCCGATTTTTCTCCCACTTTTTTTGAGGCAATCTGAATTTTCTCCCACTAGTATTCCCTTCAACCAACTCGACTCTCCCACGTTTAGCATAAAAGATAATAATACCCCACGTCATATTAACTCATGAAATTAAATTATTATTTTATTTCACAAATGATAAGTCCTTACAAAATAATAATAATAATAAGATTCATTGTTTAATAATAAGCTTGCAAGTTAATTCCTGGTGAACATAAGCTTGGTAATATCTTACTAACCAATGTAGTAATAGACGTGCAACCACGTCTTTATGTTTCTATAACATTTCTCCATCCATCCCAACATGATAACCCAGCCCAGCAAATCCTTGTATCCTGAAAAAAATTGTTAATGGGCTGTAAATTCTGACATAACATAGAAATGGGCTGCATAGACGCTACATTATTGTTTCACCCAGCCCACCAAATGGAGTCGCTGACATGTGGGCCAATAGGTCGAAGCCTAAGCATGGCGTTGGATTTTCATCGAACGATCAGCATTCTTCTTTAATCTATCGTCTTCTTCCTCCAGCGCCGGCGGGACCGCATGCTCCAGCCTTCGACGTCCAACGGCGCTGCTTCGCGTGCCTCGGGGAGAAACACAACCCCACAGGCGGCTAGGCCACCCCTCCACTCCTTCGCACCTCCAGTTATTCTCCACCGAGTGTAGCCCCAGCTCGCACCCGAACCAGTCAAATCTCGCACTCCTGCCCGTCTGCGACTCCACTATCGCGTCTTCCCCATCTCCGGGTGGTTCCTGTTTGGGGCCACGCCATCGTCCACCGCATTGGTGCTCTCGGCACGGCATGGTCAACGTGGTTAATGATCGACATCCATCAGAAGAAGATTGTACGTGGAGAGGCTGACAGCTGGGTCCACGACTGCACACATGGAAGTGCCTCCTTATTATGCGCAAAATAATGATTCATCCACCTGACAGCGGGGACCTACCGGAAGGGCCTTTGTTTATCGCGAAAATACATTCCTCCCGCTGACATCTCGGACCTACCATCTCTATCTTCGCATGCAAGGAAGTGTGATGTAGGGTGGAACCCTATGGGAATATCTTTCACGAATTGGAGGGGAAACCCTCAAGAACAAGATAAAAACAAGGGGGAAAACAAGAGGAACACTCAAGAACAAGTTCAATCACACATCCACTAGACTCACAAACACATAGATCCACAAGGTACAAGAACAACAAAAGGAAAGATACAAGGTAGAGTTCATCTCAAATCCAAAGGAGATGAGGTCTTGGTGATTCACCTGGGGAATCCTTCTCCCTTAGGAAGTCTTGATGATCCTAGGGATCCTTCTCCAATGGAGGCCTTGAACTCCAATGGAGTGTCCTCTCTCTCTCTCTCAAGAAGAGGAATCCCACAAGGGGAGGTACATGAGCTAGGCTCTAGTGTTTAGATCTATCCTTAGCTAAGTCTAAATGGATGAGGGAGAGGAGTATATATAGGTCCAAGGCATGAAGGGGTAAGGAGGGACGAAATGGGGATACAAGTGCAAAGCCCAACAGCCACACACAGGTGGCCCCATGCGCACGGAGTAAGTGTATCACGTGCACACGGGGTCTCTAGAGACCTGATGCATGAGCCCATGCGCACGGGGTCCGTGAGGCCCGTGGACACGGGGGTCTCGTGGGCACGGTACACGCCCGTGCGCACGGGGTCTTCAGGACCGCCAGCCTAAGATGCCCGTGCCCGGAGGGGCCTGTGCGCACAGGGTCACCTGGGAGTTGTTGCCTTCTTCTTGGTGCTTCCTTCTCCGCTTCCAGGCTTGCCTCTTGGATGGTGTAGATGTTCTCTTCAGCTTGGACTCCTCCTCGATGAATGTGTAGCTCCGCTCACATCTATGTATGCATTCGAGAGAGGGGTCAAGTAGTATACCATCCTCTAAGAGACTAAGGAGCACGCATTAAGGATGGAGTTCACCTTAGTATGCTTGAAGTAGAGGTTGGGCATGTCTCTTAGCAATGGAACTCTTGACATGGTGATGTCTGTAGGATACTCCGTATCATACCCTCCCCCTTGGGAAAGATCCGACCTCAGATCGAAATCCAAATCACCATGGGAAAGAGATGTCATCGCCGCGTATAAGTTGACAATCACCAAGCGTTCATCATCTTGAAGTTCGAAATGGGCACTCTCCAATGTCGCACCGTCTTGTAATTCCTTCAAAAGGAGCAAAGATAACAAGCACATGGAAAAACAAATGTGGTTGGCATTAGAGCAAAACCAAGCATTCAATAGGTGATTCACCCAACAAGTGTTGTCATCAAGCATAGAAAATGGTGTGACAAAGAAGTGTGGCATGGCAATTAAGCATATAGGTTGAGCCCAATCAAGTACTCCCTCCGTCCCAAAATAAGTGACTCAAAAGTGACTCAACTTTGTACTAAAGTTAGTACAAAGTTGACTCATTTTTGAGTCACTTATTTTGGGACGGAGGGATTACATCATGGAGACTAGCATGCAAGTGTGAGGTAGAGATGCAAATATGTTTCACAAGTGAAAAGGCATCTACCACTTGGTCATAGAAAACATGCACAAAGCACTCAATGAAAGGTCTATGGTAGGCATAAGAATTATTCACAACACCAAATAAATTTAAGTGTCTAAATACATGGGTCAAGTGCAAGACAACCCAAGCATAACGTGCACAAGGTGTAGTGAATATAGCGTGGCACTCAACACAATAGAAAGAGCAATTATTCAACATGTGTGAGGCAAATAAGTCAAGTATGTGACAAGCAAAGGGACATGGCATATGTGAAGCAATGACATTGGTGCAACCAAGCACGTGATATGAGCAAGTAGGCAAGAAATTGGATGCAACACACAAGGCATGTATATCATGAGGCATGGAAATGTGAAAATGGCAAGTAGAAGCAAGATCTCTAGCATGTGTGCTATCAAGTGGTCCAAGATGGCCAATAAGTCTCATGGTGCAAGCAACACAAGTAGTATGATCCGCAATATCCATGCTCAAGAAAGATGTCACCTTGAAAGCGTGTCCTTGGGTATCCTTCACAATGCCGAAGCGCATGCAAATTTGTTGTAGAAGCACTACACCATAGAAAAACTAAGGGGGTCACCATATCTGCCGGAAAACATGCTAATGGAGGCAGACTAACTGCCGAGAATGTTCTTTGCCGGCAATTACAAACTACCCTTGAAAGTCCTATCGGGAAAGAGAATTCCCGGCAGTTAGGAGAAACCTCGGCAGAGTATCTGCCCTTCATGCTAGCATCTTTGCCGGCAGTTAAAACTATTCCCGGCATAAAGATATTTCCTGGCAGTTTGGCAATTCAGGGCATATAGAAGAGTTCCCGAGAGTTAATCTTCCTGTAGTTGTTGCCTCTTCAAGCACACAAATCCCCATAATATAGTTCAACAACAATAATTTAAGTTCACTCCATTTTATTCCATACATATAGGTAACGACACAGATTCATATTAATTAAAGTTGCATCACTTTAAGAGATAATTTGTATCCATGTATATATCTGGGCAATTCATCATTCATACATATGGTTACAAGTCAGTATTACAGGACAACCAAAAGCACACAGATCCTTCATGTCTACATGCAGACATACATTTGTAGGTTCATCATATAAGTCCAATATTACAACATAAACAAAAGAGCAGAATATAAGGACTGGTTTAGTTAGAAATATATCCATCAGAAGATCATTTTAGTTCACAAAACACCTCTTGAAACTTCTGGATGCAAAAGTATTATAATAATGACCTGTACAAAAAGTGGGCAAAATAGATCAGATTGATTGGAAGAACACATATCCCACAAATTCATAATTGTAAGCAAAGCAATTACTTCAATGAGGACTTACAAACCAGAGCATACGAGAGGTTCCACAAATAGAAGTAGACAACTACTTTCAAGCAAGAGCAGGTTAAAGGATTTACAAACCATCCTGTAACCCAGACTACAAACTGTGTTTGCACTTGAATTTAAAACTAGTAGGCATACATAGATGGCATACGATAATCTTAGTACAACAAAATCTTTGGAAAAGGTCTAAACATAAAGGTTGCATGGGCTGAAAAAGGAACATCGACTCATCCAGATGAAAAAGATGCATGTGTGTCGCCCTATACTTTCCATTCCATAAGAGAGCGCACCTAAGATTTTATAAGGTTTTGGGAAATCATCAATGACTACTTCAATCAGGTTTTACTTACCAATTTAACATAACAGAATGACTAACTTGAAATTTCTATGTTTATTATTAGAGAAGATGGCAAGCTATGATTACTTTTCACTAGAATGGCCCTTGTGATCAGAACTGTTATTATACTTTTAAACTAAATATAAAACGATCCATGGTTATATGTCCTGACTAAAACCTCTTCATTCTTTCTAGTTCCAAGATGCATGTACGAGTATATACACAAAAGGTGGGCTTTTGGGCCAAATTCATACACACATGGCACACACACTCAGCCCAACAATTACTAACTAGTGGGCCTCAATGCAAAAATATCAGTTGCACTGACAAGGACTACCCAACTTCGACAGTACAAAGTAGGAGGGGCATGAAGTTGTCCTTGAAATTGTAGCTTCATCACACAATGCATTAATAAAGCACATGAATTCAGATAAACTTACTCCTAAATTATGCCAAATATTTCCAATCACACATCAAGCAGCAATAGTAAACATAATATTTCAACGAAAGCTCAAATTTGATAACAGAAAAGAAAAGGAATATATGACACTAGAAATACCACCCTCGTCGCTACTGACGAGTTACCCTATTTCAATGGCATACAAAACCACTAAACCATTAGCAGAAACGGCCCAATACGCTTCCATTTTCAACAAGATGGACCACACAACAAATGTTGGCAGCAAGGTACTAAGAGGATAAGGTAGGCTTATTCAGATATCATGATAATAGCTCTTGAAGGACAAAAGTAAACATGAGAGTTGGCCGTGGTACTCTCTAGCATTCATCCCAAACAACCAGGAAAATAAGGTCTAATTTTTGCAAGAGCTACTTCATTATACTTTAGTGTAATATTTAGGAATTCTAGGAAGATGCAAGACCTTCTAGATGTGATGATTGGTACCGGCTGTGATGGTTGTTTCTTCAGAACTTTGCGAACAACCCCCATCTGCATACATAGGATTATCAATAGGACGCCATTTCAGAAACCTGAAACAAGACAAATATACGAGAATGGCATTATGTTATCGACTAAAGTAATAATCTTTAAGAGCGAGAATGTTTTTTTTTACTTAGGGAGTCTTTTGGGCGAGAGTTGTGTTTTGATGTTCTAGTTGATTCTCTTGTTGAACCATCACTTGCTTCTTTTGTAGTGTGTTTTGCTCAATTTTCTAGCATTGGTCTATTTGATACCTTCTTCACCTGCCAATAAATCAAGTGCTAAGTCAAACAATACCATGCAACGATAGAAACAAATTACAAGGTATTGAATATATAGTCCAACGATGCTAGACAATGATATAAACAAATCAAGTGTTCAGTTATGATCAACAATCTCACCAAAAGCTGCAAGTGACACTTGTTCAGTTATTGATGGCTGCAGCTTGATACCTTCTTCACCTACCAACCTAGACCTTAAAAGTTGTCTTTATGATTCAGTTTAGGCTGGTCAGCCTGCACATCAAAAGATAATAAGCATGTGTATGAACAATCGACAACTCTCATGTCATCTTAAACATAATTTTGCTACAGACCAAAACCTCATGCAAATGTAAACATTGGCAAAACATTACACCTGCATTACATATGATAGAGTATTGTCCAACTGCATAGCAAGAGCAGCAAAGTAAACCTAACAACTCCAAATAATGATCATATGGTCACAAACCATACTAGTGCAAGATAAGAGCAGGGAATGAAAACAAGTAGCACATGAGAAGACAATTGGTTAATACAAGAACTGAAGTTTCGGTAATTGAACAATGCAATTTAACACATTCAAAGAATAATTCATCAGTGATTCCAGATATATAAAGCAATCACTATGATCAATATCTAAAATGGGCAAAGGTGAAACCATACATCAGCATTATTTATGGCATGACATGTTCTGTTGTGGATCGATTATATATTAGTCCATCAATTAGTACTACAAACTTGTCCAGTGCAAATCCAGGTCATTATTGAAACTAAATCAACATTGAAAGGCAAGTGCATGGTGATTAAAAGCTCCTCCAAACAACAGATGTAGACTCTCGAACCCAACTGCATTGAAAAGCACATAATTATTCCTGTACTCAAACTCAAATGATTGTATTATAAGGATGAAGTCAGACGCAAATATATATTGTTTCACTTATGATGAATACACAACCATTGAAAGACTTACAATCTCTTTCAATGGACTTTGTGGTTCCATCTGAATGAATCTCGTTGGATTCACGTCGCCATACTTTCTTATTTTACTGTTATAGATATACATTGTTAAACATAAGGGATTTCAGTACAAGTCTAGCACATACATATGAAAATATTATTAGATATCGTGATCGCATAAATATATGATGGCAAAAACAGCTATATCAGACTAACAGTTACACAGGACATGTAGTTGTACTCTTCTTCTACTTCCTTTTTGTGTGAAGGCAATCTTGAATTCCTGACTTTCCATGGTGCAATTAATGTGTGTGCAAACTTGTTCGCTCATTGTCTGACACCTAGAAAATAAAAAAGTGCAGCCCTCTATAGCATTTAGTCACTATATACCTCGGTTTACCGCGATCCATCATTTCCTCTTGTAATGAGCATGTGATGTTATATGAAATGAGCATGTGATACCACTGTCGCAACATCCGCTCCAGGACGCTCGAGGTGGGCGACCTCGTCCTGAGGCGGGTATTTTCCAGGGAAGGTCTGCACAAGCTCTCGCCCATGTGGGAGGGCCCGTTCAGGATCGCTTGCGTCTCTAGGCCTGGCACCGTGCGCATGGAGACACAAGATGGGGTACCCATCCAGAACGCCTGGAACATCCAACACCTCCGGAAGTTCTACCCATGAAGCAAGGCCCCGTGCCTGTGAAGGTCTCCGCTCGTGACACTCTCACGTAACAATGAGTGGGGCTGTCCATGCCCCAGAGTCTCCTGAGCATCACCATGGGGCCTCACGGGGGTTCCCTCCCACGTCTCAGTGGCAGCACTTAGCTCCGGGCTGGTGAGAAGATGAAGACTAGCCTAGGTGCCGGACGCGGCTGTTCTTTTGCTTGCTTTCTGTAGCTGGTTTGTTTTTCCTCGAATGAAGTTTGGAAGTGTTTGCTTTTTTCTCACGAGAGCTTGAATTTCCCCCTCCTTTTTGGTTTTGCTCGCCTCTTTCGTCCTTACCCCAGGGAGAGCGACAGTTGCCCCTCGCTCCTCTTAAGAGTGTCCCGCGCGCAGGGGCTGGGTAGGTGCGTGCGCTCGGGCTAGCCCGCTGTCACCCCTCGTCAAAGCCTGTGTACCCTAGTGCTTTGGCGTATTTTATCCTCGCGGGACACGCTCGAAGGAGCTTGGGTGTACGCACACTTTCTCCAAGTCCGGGACTCCGTGCACCACGACCAAGAGCCGTCGGCCTCAACTGGCTGGGCAAGTAAGGACAAGATGCCTCTTGGGTTTCCCTGATTTTGAAGTAGCACCACGACCCATGCCTCCGGAGGCTCAACGGCTTCGAGGCTGATAGGAAGGGAGCCTCGGGAGAAGACCTGCAGAATCCAACGCCTACTACGAGCTCGACAGGCTAAGTTATCCTATCCGCACTTAGTGCTAGCATAGATATCAAGACGCAACATGAACAACAGAGCATAACATAATATATTGGCACAAGCGCCATAGTCCATTACATATCCCAGTGGGGTCTATTCTTAGGAAATGCAGGAAAGGACCGAAGGGAGAGGAACGCCCACGACAGCTCCAGAGGCCCGACATCAGCAACAAGGGGGCTCAGTCTGAGCCCCCCTCCCGCTTCACCATGGCACGACGGCAAGATGCTGATCGGCGGTGCGGAGGCTCATTGGAGCCGCTGTTGCTGGCATTTTTTCCGGAGGAGGAGCCGCCATTGGTGGAAGAGCCGCGGACGTCGTCAAGGGTGGGCTCTCCGTCGTCGCTGTCGTCCTCGGGGTAGCACCCCGCGTGCCGGGCGTCTTCTCCAAACACCCTCACATAGAGGGTCGCGAGCCGTCGTACTAGAATTGGAGGGTGTACCTCTTACTCAGGCCACGCGCGCGGGCAAACGTCTGCCAGCCACGGGTCAAGGACAGGCCGCCTGCGGTAGCGACCTCGATCCCCACCCATGAGGCCTTGCTGCAGCACCCGTCGGCTTGCAGCCATAGGCCGTCAAGCCTCCTCGGCAGCGACCTCGCGAAGAAGTGCGGGAGCAGAAGCCAGGTGCCGATGGGCCTCTCCGACCACACGACGAACTCCGGAAAGGCGTCTGCCGAGCGGAAGCGTGGCCGCGAAGGCCGCACGGCCACAACGCGTTTTCCCTCGCCACAGAGACCACCCCGTCCGCCGCAGTCCTCGCCGCTTGAGGGAGCGCCGCCGTGACTCCCAGAAGCGACGCCCGAGCGCAAATAAGCATGCTGGTGCCCCCGGGAAGCCACGGCTGGGGTCGCAGCATACTTGCGAGGGCGCCCATGACCTCTTTTCAATGAGGGAACATCCGGGCCTTCAATGGGAGCCTTGCCTTTCTCAACGACAGAGACCTTCCTAAGTGGTGCCATGAACACTACGTGAAGGTGGTTAAGCGAGAAGAAGCAAGCAGCGATGAGATGGAGATGAGTGGAGGGGACTCTGCCCCTCCCCATTTATAGCAAGAGGGAGGCAAACCGTCAACACCCATGATCACAGGTAATAATGTCCTTTTTCTGTGTGTGGCAGGCTCAAGTTCAGTCGAATGGTTGCCGAGGCAACGTGGGGAAGTGGAGACGCCCACGTCCAATCCAGGCACCACGCGTCGACCAGGTCCACAGGCGATTGGGCCCATGGCGCTTCGCCCTTGCCCTTTGGCTTCTCCTCGAAGCCAAGCATGTGCACGCCTTGGGCTCGGGGGCTACTGTTGGCGTTCTGGGAACTAGGGTACCCAGACTTGCCTGCCTACGGCCCGCGACGTGGCTCCTTTTCAGGCTTGGTACGACCCATCTTCAGCATCGACGCTCAACACCCTCACGAGGGGCCGAGCCTCGCGGGGTGAATGACACCAAGACCTCCGAAAGGGCCAGCCTCGTTTAGCTGGCTCCTGAGGAGCAAAGAACTCTATGCAAACCGCACCTCACAAGGGTTGCGTGATGCAAGCCATGACGACCAAGGCCAGGCGGGCACCAGGGGGCACAGTACAGCAGTTTCCCCTTTGGTGTTAAGGAAGCAGGCTTAGACGCAGAGTCCCGAGGAATCTGCCAAAGGTTTCCATTTCCATGCAATGAGACCAAGACCGCCAGGACGGCAGGACGGAGGTTAACGTCGAGCCCACCGTGGCGTCAGGATCATAGGCTTTGCAGGTGAAGACCACCTTTAGTTAGGATAAGATGTACTAGTTGTCTCCCTTCAAAATTGGACATTGTGGGATCCCTTCCCGCCAACATTTCAGGGGAAGAGGACCAAGGCCACTATACAAGTAGGATAGCCACCACCCAGTAGAGGACGGATCATTCAGAACTTCCTCTCCACCGCAAAGCAAGAAGACACCTCCGAAGGTTGCTCACCCATTGTACGAGTTCATCCTCAGCCCATCTCGAGACTAATCCACCACACTGTTAGAGTAGGGCCACTCACCGCAAGGTAGCCTGAACCAGGATAAACTGCCTCGTGTCTCTTTTACATTCCTGTTCATCGAGCTAGTTCGTGGGATGGTGAGTAGGTAGATATGCGAGGTTGATTTCCTTGCACACACCCCAGAGTTCAAACCTAGAAGGGTTTTGCGGAGCCCTGAATCCGACATTGGTGTACTGCAAAACGGAGGAACAATCCTTCTGCTCGATCGGCTACGATCGAAACGGGATCCTGTTCATCGGGAGGGGTTTGGCATACCGCAAAACAGAGGAAACTAACTTGTGTTGGAGCACTACAATTCAAATGGGGGTCCTATTCATCGGGAGTGGTGTGGCATTCCGCAAAACGGGACACCACGGGCTACTGGTCACCCAACGTCGACTTCCACCAGCCTCCAGCTGCACTATTTATCCATCGCGTCTTCCTATGCCTCCACCGGCTATGGTTTAACCAGCCCTCCATGGGGTCCTATTCATCCATACACAACCGGCCGCTCAGTTGTGGCGGCCTACTCTCGTTGTCCTGTTCATCCAGCAGCAACCGCCTACTACTACTACCACGGGGTCCTGTTCATCCAACCCCCACCTGAATAAATGAACTCCTGAAACTACGATAACAACCGGAAAGAATCCCAATTGTTGTCACCTTGGGGTAAGCGGATCCTAACACGTAGCAGGTGCATATGACTTGCAAGATCGGATCAAGAACATAGATATAATGGTGAAAACATAAACGGTTCACATTTGAAATCATGGCAATCGGGCCCTAGTGAGAAGCATTAAGCATAGCAATGTCATAGCAACATCAATCACACAACATAGTGGATACTAGGGATCAAGCCCTAACAAAACTAGCTCAATTACATGATGAATCTCATCCAACACATCATCATCCAGCAAGCCTACACTACAAAAAAATACACTTCCGTGATGATACGTGTTTGTCACAGTAGGTCACATTTTTTGGCATGCATGTACATCCATGACGATTTTATGACAGAATCAAGATAGTCATGCATGTGCTATCGTAGAAGTGTTCCATGGCATTACCAAAATTATCATCACAGAAGTGTCCACTTCCATGACGATAAATGGCACGTCATGGAAGTGCTTTCTTCAAGGGTAACCGACATGTGGCATCCACCATAACGGGTCGCCGTTAAGCTATCGGGTCCAGTTTTGGATCCGATAACCTGCTAACAGCGAGGACCAATGGGAATTTCCACATTTAAAATTCTCATTGGCCGAAGGGACCAGGTGTTGGCTCCACGTGCGGACAGATGTCAACCAACCACTGGACAGGAGGCGCCAATGATACGTCAACACGTGGCGCGGCCCAACAGTGGCCGGCCCATATGTGGCCCTTTATAACTCATGGCCCATGAACGGCCCGTAGTGAAACTGGCCCATAATGAACAATATATCTCTTCATACCCATTAACGGCTCATTACTCCATTGGGCCACTCCCAATCAGTCTTATCGTCCTTTTAAGGACCCACTTATTCTTGGGTTGATTTGCAGCATTCGGTAGCCTACGATCCGTTACTGGCCTTTTCTGCTTGTGGGTCAAATTCAACCCGTGGTTAAAGTCGGCCAGTTTGTGGCCCGTTGACCCATTGGGCTGTTTTTATAGCGTCATCAAATATGACCGATTAACAACCCATTATGTCTGTCGATGGAATTAAGCCCGTTATACTCGTCGGCCTCTTAAAGTCCCGTTATGGTCCGCCCATGAAAGGACGGCTGCCAGTCTAGCCCGTTTACGGCCCATAATGAGGTCCATTATTGGCCCATGTTTGGCCAATCGACCATACAGCCCATAAAAGGCCCATTGATTCTACGGCCCGTAGAAGGCCATGGTGACAACGGTCCGCATGTTTCCCATGGTTATTGTGGCCTAGTTTTAAAAATAGGTTATTGCGGCCACTAGCAAACCGCGAAAAAAAAACTACACTAACTACAAGCAAACAAATAAACCAGACAACAAGGAAATAAATAAGCAAGCAACATACGCTAGGCTATTACGGCTATTACACATATTAGAACCACTGGGCATCAAAGTCACCACCATTGTAAATAAAGGGAACAAAGCAGCATATTACATACACTGGTTGTCAAAGTTGGCGACCAGTGCAAATAAACGCCGCAACAAAACAAGTCTAGAACTGAAACCACTTCACAAGAGCTCAAGAAACAATATCCTGGGTATCCACCATGCTGGCAAGACGCTTAGCAAGCTTATTAGCTTTCTCGTGTTTGGCGCTTAAATCCTCCAGCACTTGTTGTTGCACCAGAAAGTATGCATATGAATTCTGCAGGGACTTCCTCAGTCCTTCGGCTTCCTATCCCAACACATCTGATCGATGTCTTTCAACTTGAAGTTGAGACTCAAGAAGCCGAACTTATTCAGCCAAAGAGTTTGAAGAGCTTGTGCCAGCAGTAGTGGCTAGTAACTCAAACACTACATCAAGGCACGACTTTGGGGTTGTCTCACTATCTACAAGATAGTTTTTATCAGCCTTCTTGGAGACCAACATGGTTGTCTCACTATCTTGATCTACATTACTTTCTCTACCATTGCATAATGGGGTCCTCTTCTCCAATATTCTGTCGGCATTCTACAAGAGGAATAACCAGACACGTCATAGGTTTACCATGTTGGATATGAAACTCATTTTGGTTAACCAATTCAGTTGTAAGGTGGACAGGATAACAACATGAAACAAACATATATCTATGTAGTATGGTCACTGTATGGTCTATATCATTCTAGTTTATCTTGCCTAATCAAGATAGAGACAGTTCAGATCATATATGTTTAAGACAAAGCAACATAGACAGAATATAAGTGTGAGAAACTACACAGCACTAACAACACTTGTAATGTGCATGACATGAGAACATAACTGTTTTTACAATTGAAACTGAAATCAACATAGAGCAAGAAGTTAGAACAGCAATCCAGTTAAAGAAATAGGTTTAAGACATACATGTTGCACCATTGGCGTTTCAATTGGATCCTTCAAATGCGAAATTAGTTGGTATGAGTAAATACAGTGATGCAAGAGCAAAGGAGTATGTACCACAACTATGGAATCCGACCTAACAACAGTTGCTCTTCTGCTTTAAACATGGAGTTTTTGTTCGCTGTAGTGGTCTTTGTGCTTTGGGCACTGCAGTTGCCTTACTAACTGCTCATGTGGGGGTACTCTGTGGTGGACATGGTGTTGTTTCAGCTAGAACTAGGTTACTATCTGCTGGGGTTAGGATTAGATGGGGTGTAGCTGGTTCTCTGTCCAACGGTGTAGGGGTACTATCTGCAAGAGTCTTAGTTATGTGTGGTGGGGCTAGTTCATGGGCCAGTACAACCATGGTTCTATCTGCATCGACGGGTAGCACCGTCTTTTGTGAAGAACGTGTTTTTACTCTCTTAGATACTGCCATCACCCACCTATTCTAATGGCTGGTAAACAAGAAGAAAATGAATGGATACACAGATGCGGTTATTCACATATATGTTTTCTAACCAAACAGGACAGCATGACACAATTTCACATATATGATGGCTAACTTAACAGGATAGCATGACACACTTTCAGATATATCATGGATAACTAAACATGATAGAATGGCATTATTCAACATATGATGAGTATCTAAACAGGATGACATGACATAACTATATGATGTCTTTCTAAAATAGGTTGCGAAATAATTCACATACATGTTGTTTGAGTATACAGGATGGCATGGTATAATTCACATAATTGATTGATATACTAAGCAGTTGGCACTCGCATATATGATCAGTAAACTAAGAAGATGGCATTTGAACATTGTGTACATGATGTCTAAACTAAGCAATGCAGGACACCATATGCATGATACAAAAAATATAAACATTGCAAGTTAAGAGCATACACCTCAAGGGGGACATCCAGCTGGTCATCTTTCTCTGAATCATCCTCTGAGGATCTACCTGTAACCATCGAGATATATGCTTCAACAGGTACCATTGCCTGCTCTGAAGACCTTGTTTTCACTCCAGATACTTCCATAACCGACTCAAGTGGCTGATGCACATAAAGAGTAGTTCAATATACAAAGATTGTTTACAAACGGAATACGTAATGAAAAAAGGATGGCATGAGATAATTCCCATATATGATGCGTGGCTACACAGGATGGCATTGCTTAATTCACATATAGGATAATTGGCTAAAAAAGATGGCATTAGATAATTCACATATCTGATATAGAAACTAAACATGAGGCATTCACACAAAGCATGACTAAACTAAGTAGATGGTATAGCAATGAAAGACACTGTATGCATGATATGAGCAATATAACCATGCCAAGTTAGAGCATACACCTTGGGGGGGATACGACTGGTCATCTATCTCTGAATCCTCCTCTGAGGAGCTATCTGTAAGCAACAAGAATTCTGCATCGAGAGGTAGTACTGACTGCTCAAAGGACCGTGTTTTCACTCCAGATTTTCCCATCACCAATTCAAATGGCTGATGCACAGGAAGAGTAGATGAATGTACAAACATTGTCGACAAATATGATGACATGATACAATTCACATATACATTGACTGGCTAAACAGGATGGCATTGCATGATTCACATATATGATGCCTGGCTAAACAAGACGACATTGCATAATTCACATATATGATTTAGAAACCAAACAGGTGGAATTTACACAAAGCAAATCTAAACTAAGCTTATGAGATATAAGATATACTCCCCTCGTCCCAAAATAAGTGACTCGACTTTGTACTAGCATTAGTACAAAGTCGATTCACTTATTTTGGGAGGCAGGGAGCATAAAGTAAGCAATGCGAGGCACGATATACATGATATGACAAACATCATCATGCGAGGTTAGAGTAAACACCTTAGTGGGTAAATAGGAGTGGTCGGCTCCCTCTCAATCCAAGTATGAACATTTATCTTCCTCTGGAATGCAATCCGGAATGGGGGAGGGGGGCACTGCATGCACCATGGAGCCGCGTCTGCATGACATTATATTCCCACGTAATGTTCTTATCTTTTTCTCCACATGTTCGAAACGATAGGGTACAATAACTGACATGCATAATAAAGAAACATAGTTAGATTATGTAAGGCCTAGGGGGTGCATAGAGAAATCAAGACTGATTGTGGCAATGAGTGGATAGATCCAAAACTAATGATATCAGGCAGATGATAGCTTGAGTTTAGAAACACAGACGATGGCTCCTCTATTGTTTGTTTCCCTCCCAACATGAACCACATAGAAGACCCGAGATGAACCAGGTAGTAGAGAGAGATACTATTTGTTGCTGCCTCAATTTGTGCTCCACAGGCATATTAAAAAATTAATTTTGAACATTAGTTTGGACCTGACTCGAAGTCTAAGAGGTGCAAAGGACAATAAAGTAGCACGTATTAATAATCGATGTATAACGTAAGAAGACAAGAAAGAGTGCGACCTCTCTTCCAGAACTGTGTAGTCCGTAGGTTCATCTGCTCAATCAATAATGGTAATGCAGTTGGCGTGGTTGCCGGTAATGGGGAAGAAGATCTGAGACGGCGAAAGGAGGTCTGCAGGTGGGATCACTGCTGCGGTGGCTGCTTCCATCGATGGTGCACCTAAGATGGTGTGGACGACGGCACAGCAGGAGCGGGACAAAACACACATAGTTGTTTTTGACACCTATCTGTAAGTGAAGTAAATCTGTAAGTGCTCCTTCGAATTGGAGGATTCTACAAATGCAGGGACAAAAAAACATAGGAATAGGATAGGAATGCACGTATAAAACAGAGCACGTGCAAACACATGATTTTTGTCAACTAGGGTGTTTGGTTTACTTGAATTGGAAGAACACAGGAATGGAGAGAAACATGGTCAAATTATTGTCAAACCACATCTTATTATATGACACTAATGCACTTAGGGGTTGTATGGATTGTGACTACCTTTGCCATATACTGACACATGATTTTTGCCACACTTTCCTACCTTGAGTTGCTCAAATTGTTAGCCACACTTTGGCTTGCCTGAGGGAATCTTGCCAAACTATTTGTGTCTGACATGTGGGGTTTACTGCTGATAAAAAACATTCTTGCCTTAAGTCTGGCTAAAACCAAACACCTACCTAAGTTAGTGAAACTTGCCTAAGGTGAGGTGTGGCAAAGTATAGCAAGGTGTGCATACGAACCAAATAGCCCCTTAGTCATGTTCTTCATGCATAGGAATTTCTTTCCAGATTTGCAACTGCTAAACCGATTCAAATTGTGGTTCAAAAGGGCATTTAGTTTTCTCCCTATTAACTTTGTGACCACCCTTCATTTCTTTCTAGATTTCCAAAGTCCTTGAACCAAAGGATCCCTAAGGAATCGACATGAATGTAGAGTAAAAAAGTGATGCGACGCATGTACAACCTCTTTGGCACAACCTTTTGTACCTTAACATCATTGGGTTGGACGTGGAGGATGGTGTGGCTGGTGTGACTATCGTAGGCGGGGAAGGATCTGAGACCTCTTGAGATGTCGCCTAGGGAACTGCTCCGCTGTGATGGACGGTTCCGTCGCTGGATCAGCTCTGGTGAGGTGTACGATGGCGAGGCTGAAGCAGGATAAGGCATGCAACGTTAATCTGAAGTGGGATTCTAATAGCATCTACAATAGATGATGTAAAATATATCAACAAAAACTGGTAGATGTAGAATGCATCAGTCGCGCCGCGGCCGCTCATACAGATGTTGTAAATACTGTTGACTCTGATCTTAACTGAAGAAATTGAATATTACTGTCGAAACTAAATTTCACTGACAAAACTGATTGCACAAGTAGCAGAGCACTGCAATAGAAGTTAAGGCTGCTCGAGCACTAGTAGCATGGAATCAGTGATCTAAATCAGCAGTCGCTTGAGCAGGGAACGCAATAGCAGAGAGTAGCTCGCGCAGCAACAGTAGCTACGCCCGGATCAGCAGCGCGACCGAGAGCTAAATCAGCAACTCCTGCAGTTGCAGCAGGCTGTGTAGCATAAGCAGCTACATGAGAGAGAGAAGGGCAGAGCAGAGCAGCAACACGAACAAGAGCAAGAGCAGAGCAGAAGAGCGACCGACAGCAAGACGAGATCCGCAGCGCGAGCGAGAGACAGAGCTACATCAACAGCACGAGCGGGAGCTGGAGCAGCAGCAGCAGCTACTACTGGTGTGGACGTCGCCTCCGAGGGAGAAACGACTTGGGGGAGGGACGCCATGGAGGAAGTGGCTGGCGACGGTGCCGTCGATGGAGACCCGCCATTGCTGCTAGGTATCGAGCTTCGACAGCCCCGTGAGATCGTATAAAAGATAAAATGCAGCGGTGAGTGCATAACCTCCTTGGTGGTGCTGAGTAGGCATCGGCTTCGTCGGAGTAATTGGTGAGGGTGATACGGTTCCGATCGGGCAGGTGAAGACGACGTTGTGGGGATGGAGGTGGCACGATAGACGAGGCAAATGTTGGGGCAGCTCCTTGGAGGTGCAGGACGGGGTGGCTGAATCGGTGGGACGAAGAGATCGATGACGGAGCCTCATCTGGTGCGGTGGATAAGGGACGACGAGTTGTTGTTGTGGAGGACGTCATCGGGGAAGAGGGTCCGGCTGGGCGGCGGTCGGGAGGCCAACGGAGGAGCGGGGGTTTCGCGGGTTTTGGCGCCCTCGGTGTGCGAAAGGGGGAAGCAAGGGGAAGGTAGAGGGAGCTATGGCTTAGGGACCCTCTTGTCCAAAATGTGGGGCAAGTTATGAACGTACCCCCACCAGTTTTGACCACGCGAGATTGAGGTGGCATTTTCGGCTGAGGGTTAGAAGTGGGATTTCGCGTGTCTGGGATGCGCAACCGATTTCGGATGAGGAGGGAGTTTTCGCGCACTTTAAAATTTCGAGATAACAAGGTGCGGCATAGGTTGAAGAGGCGGGAGTTTCACACCAGAAGAGACAAAGATACTCTAGCTTCGAAAATTTCGGGATAACAAGGCACGGATTCCACGTTCGGTAGAACAAACTTAACGTGTACAAAAAAAGACAGCTCATACAAGACACAAGAGAGTCATGTCCCCTTTTACTCTCTTTTTTGCGAGGATGTCCCCTTTTACTATATTGCTACAAATGCGAATGAAAAACTAAAAGAAAAAACTAAAAAAAATCGGGAGAAAAAGATTAACTTGTACAATACAAAATCAATCCGCACTTCCCTCGCCAACAACAAAAAAACGAATCAAATCCAACCACCAGAAGGAGTCATGTCCCGTTTTATACGATAACGAATGCCAGGATCTCGAATTTCAGTTTTTTAATCTACGTTATGTTGAGTTCGAATATATCGTTAGGTGACCTTGCGGTTTATAATGGATGTAGTCCTACATTTTGATCTTCTATCTTATGTGAACATATGAACTACATGTACCATACGATCTCCAATTCAAATATTATTATCCATTTTATGTTAAATTCAAATCACAGTACATTGGTTTAGGTAGCAAGATGTTCGGAATAATCTAAACCATGTCTTCATATGTCTAATGTGTTTAACAAACACAACAATGCACCCCCCCCGCCCCGACACACAACATTTAGATGTTAGCTTTGAAAGCCACACATTATCTGAAATTATAACAGTTATGGCCATGCACGGATGCAATGTGGTGAGCAGTGGTGGTGAAACGAGGTGTGCCATCGGTATCGCAAATTCAAATCGATTTGGTCTTGTTCGATGTGAGTATAGTATCTAGCATGTTTGATTAAAAACCATGCCATGCATGTCTACATTATATTCATGCATACATTATTTACAAACATCATGAGCTCTTGTTCAAATATTTGAATCCACTCTTGTACTGATTATCGTCTTTGCGAATCTTTTACATGCACACACGCACACACACTCCTCCTCCCTTTGTGGATATCCAATAACTTTCCTATATTGTGCATGCATATATGCACACGCACTCCCCGCCACTTTGCATCCTCTACATCGTGCAAACATGTTCTTGTTCCTTAGGTCGGTCTCCCACGATCTTCCTACGTCTCCATCTTTGCCACAGACACCGATCGATATACCCTCTAGCTAGACAGGCCTGCCTACGATACACAAACATGTACACACATAGTCCCTCCCCTCCTCTCACTATCCATGCCTTCCGTCCTAACTCCGAGGAACGCAGGCATTGTCGCCCTCTCCGTTGTTATCCATCTTTTTTTAGACAAAAGGCCGAAGCCCGGCTTTCTAGATAAAGCTACTAGGCAGAATTCAACAGACATAACAGACAACAAAGACATTACTTAGAGTATCACCCAACATGGACGAGCAGAAGAAGTAGCGTACATGGCTCCTAGGCCAGTACACGACACGCATGCTGGAGGGACTACTGATGCCAAACATAGGACCTGCAACACATAGCTGTCGGCACTAGGTGGAGATAGGGAGATAGAAGAAGATCGTATCTTGGAAATCATCAAATCAAGCACATCCCTATCCGCCTCGTTAATCAATAATCTCCACTGCAGCAAGAACACGCAAGTTTTAAATAAGTAATCAGTAGGCTTAGCAGAAACAACATGCTCAATACTAAATTTGTTTCTAGTCGTCCATAGCGCCCAACACATCGCAGCAAAGCACACCCAGAAAATTATCCTTTGGGCCCCAACCAGATTCTTAGCCAGGAGACAAAGCTCAGAGAAGGAAGATGGACTACAGGCAACATGCAGCCAGGATCTGATATAGCACCAAAATAAATTAGCCAGAACACATGAGAAGAAAACATGCATATTGTCTTCTCGCAGCCCACAGAGGGCGCAACGATCAGACCTAGGCCCATTAAACTTGCGGATCTGATCACCAGTCGGAAGCCGCCCGCGAGAAGCTTACCAGAGAAAGATCTTGATCTTAGGGCGAATACGGGACCTCCAGATCCACTTAAATTTAGAAGTATTAGAACCTAAGATGAGTTTGCCATAAAGCGATTTCACTGAAAAGTGACCAGAAGACGAATGAGGCCACACCACCGAGTCCTCCTCCTCCGAGAGCACAGGGAAGAATGCCACAAGCCGCTGCCAATCAACCAACTCTTCAGGAGAAAGAGTACGACGAAGATGCAGATCCCAATTATTAGAAGAGAGCTCAAAGATTGAGATCTCACGGTCAGGACAGAAAGAAAAAAGAACAGGAAAAACAATAGCCAACGTGGTCGAGCCACACCACCAATCGAGCCAAAATCTAGTGGATCTACCATTGTGAACGACAAACTTACAGCCCGTCGCGCTGGCGTCGCCCCAACACACGGTCGGTCCGGCCCACCGCTCACCGAAGGGACGCTCATCGGCTTGGTGCGTCAATGACACGTGCGACCGCATGTAACCAGTAGCACCAACACACGATCGGTCCGGCCCGCCGCTTAGCATGAATAGACGGTATGACCGGCCCGCTGCTCACCGAAGCGATGTGCATAGGCTTGGTACATTGCTTATGTTCAACCGCATGTGAGCAGTAGCAAACCAACAAGGCCAAGCTCCTCCGCCTACCGTGCGCCAAAAGGCCGACCTTTTATTGTAGATCGCTTTAAAAAAATGAAGATCGCACATAGGAGCAGACCATGGCAGTTGCGAACGCTCGTGTGGCAGTTTCATGGGTAGGGGAGGGGCGTGGTGTGGCGAAAATTCTAAAATGCACTGAGTACTACGGATTCTAACGCACAGATTAATACGGGGAGTTTACGGACTCCTTCGTTATCTAATCTTCACACCCTGATTTTCAGGGTGTGTGGGGCCCCTCACACATATTTCTTCCAATCATGTTATTCCAGCTAAGCCACCCTGTAAACATAGTAAAAAACATGCCCGTGCATGTAGCAAAGCTCATGGCGTGGCAGTTTTGTTAAATGCCATGACGGTTCTATTTTTACTGATGTTTTCGTCCAATAGCTTGCATCGTCGGATGCATATCTTACGGTTATTGGTGTGTTCTCCAAGAAGAGCCTCGTGGCAAGACATTGACTAGTCTTTTTTTCACATGCATTACATCGACACTCTCCCTGTTTCCCATGCACACACCTACGCTCACGAGTCTCTCGGGACTTCTCGCACACACCATCTCTTGCACACGGCCCCAACACGACACGAGCTTCATGCCTTGGTCTGTCCGCTGTGTAGTCGGGTGAGTACTACTACTAGTAGTACTACATTGATGTGCCACGTTAACTCGCAGAAGTATGCAACACTTCCTCAACAAACAAGCATATAAGCAACTTCTATTTAGGTTTACTTCTTACATGAAGGATCTTATATCCAACGGGCACAAAATATCCCTTCGAACGTTGGAAATTACTTCAACTACTGATCTGATGTTGAAGTAATTGCTGCATCGCCATCAAAATCCTCCATCTCTTAAGCTAAAGTAGACCATACTAAACCCTACTTTGACTGCTGATCTGATGTTGGAGTATATTATCATATTAGTATTAAGATAAATAGAAGCCACCGTGGAATCATTTAGGAGGTGAGCTTATTAATCTAAATGTCGATGGACACCATCCTCGAATCCCCAGCCCTGGCAAGCAGCTTGGGTGGCACTGTGTAGTAGGTGAGCTCCTCCACGACGATGGCACCGGGCTCCTTGCTGCTTGTCACCTCTATTTCCACCTTAACGACGTCGGTCGTGCCTCTAGGCGACCCTAGCGGCCCGTTCGCCCACATCTTGGCCACATAATGCGGCGGTGCGGACGCCCCCACTCTGATGCAGAGGACCGACACGGCGATAGGCGAGCCGATGTCGAGCGCCCCGCCTACCACGAAAAACGCACGGCCGTCCTCCTTCGCAAATAGCAAGCACCTCGGCTCCGACACCGGCACCTGCAGCTAGAGCACCTTGCCGTACTAGATCATGTGCACTGGAATAGGGTGCACGATGTTGATGTGGCAGGGGAGCGTCGGCGGCGGGCTTTCGTAGTTGCAACCGGGCACGGGGCACTTGCAGGGCGCGAGTGGACACACGCTCTGGTGATCAGCGAGCTTCGGGTAAGTGACGTAGAGCCCACAACCTTCATGCGGGCACTCAACCCTCGCCGAGGAGAGGACGGCGTCCATCGGAATGTTGTGCATGTCAAAGTCGCCGCCGCGCTCGCACTTCTGGCACTGCCGCTGATTTCCGAGGCGCTCGTCGCAGTAGTCCGCGCAGGCCAGGTGCCCTCCCTTGCATTGCACAAATCAATCGAATATCACATCAATCAAGAAACCCGCACCTTGCTCGATCAGCCGAACGAACGAGATGTATTCAAACCTCATAAACTGGAGGCTTCAAGGGGCGGAGGCACAAGGGGCACTGGAGCAAGGTGAGGTCGATATAGACCTCCATCGTCTGGTCCTGTTCCGTCATCATGATCTCGCCGTCCTCGTGCACCACCATCTTTCGCTTTAGGGCTGGGGCATAGAAAGTTTTACCATCACATATTCATACTAGTTCAAGGTGCATTAAATCAACCCATGCAAGGATCGAAAAGGAAACACACGGCATGCATGCATGCATTGTATTTAATGCATCGGTAAACACAATTTTTGAAATATATCGAGTGCACTACTTTGATGTGTCGCGTCAACTCATACAACAAGGAGAAGCTTGATTACAACGCCCTCGCCCTCTCCCTCGCCCATTAGGGTGGTGGCTCGCAGGACGAGGAGAAACTTTTGCTACATGCTCTCCCTCCCGTGGATGGTGGACATGCAGCAGTTCAGTCGGTGTCAGATGTTCAGAAGCATACTGTAGTGCCATCACTGTTCGACTTCTCAAAGAGGCGAAGAGCCAAGTGCAACCCGAACGCTCGCGTGGCAGTTTCATGTGTAGGGGAGGTAGTATAAAGTTACTCCCTCTGTCTAGGTGAATAAGTCATGTTAGGTTGTGCATCGCAACCAAGGAGGTGGGGAAAACGAGAGAACATAATGTTTATTTGCTCATTAATAGCATTGCATGCAATGAACAGACCGGTGCATGTCATGTTTGGTAGTCTCAAGTCATTGAAAGCACACACGCCCCACATCTCTTGTTGGTTGATTTATTTATTCATGGCAAACAATAAACGAGGTGAGAGTTAATGCACCGTGCCTAAGTTTTTTGGGATTATTAGGTTTTCATAAGGTGACTTAGAGCACATACAATAGAGCTGAGTCAGCTGGCTATAACAAATAAACTATATTCTTGAGAAAATAGGCACCAATGCTTATTTGTAGAAGGTAGACGCTTAATTGTGTAAGGTCTAAGCCCGATTCCATACACTGCTGACCGGATGCATCTAAGCTTAAAATCGTTGGAGTCGCCTCCATTCGAGGCCATCTACACGCATTTTTTCAATTGAAATAATCTTCTGGCCCTACCTGTCATCCTGTTGATTGAAGTTTGTATGTTGATCTGGTCAAGAGATGAATATATATTTTAACTTGTGGTGGGGTAAATGTTAGAGGCTGCAGCAAATATTAGTATACACTACGGGTCTTTTAGACAAGTTTACAGGCATATGGGGTGTTGTTAGAGGCAGTGCTGCCTCCAAACACTGGGGGTGCTCTCAACCGTGACATGTTTATCATCACATGTTCATACTTGAAGGTGCATTAAATCAACAGATGCAAGGATCGACAGGAAACTCATGGCATACTTGCATTTGTAAACACAAGTTTTTGAGAAAATCGTGCTATGATGTGTTGTGTCAACTCGTACAACAAGGAGGAGTTTGATTACTAGTACGCCCTCTCCCTTGCCCATGTGCGCGGTGGCTCGCAGACGAGGAGAAGCTTTTTCTTACAACAAGAAGCTCTCCCTCCCCCACGCGATGGACATGCAGCAGTTGATTCGGTACTGTAGAAGTAGTACTAACATTGTTTGACTTCTCGAAGAGGCGAAGAGCCAAGCGCAACCCGAATGTGGCAGTTGTGAACGCTCGCATGATAGTCGTATGTGTAGGGGAAGGGCGTGATGTGGCAGCTTTGTGACAATTATTTTCTAGTATTGTTGTTTGCATCCAATATGTGCCACCGTCGGATGCAGATCTTACGGTTATACTCCATCCATTCCCAAATATTTGGCTTTCTAGACATTTCAAATGGAATACAACATACAGATGTATGTAGACATATTTTAGACTGTAGATTCGCTCATTTTGCTTGGTATGTAGTCACTTGTTGAAATCTCTAGAAACACAAATATTTGGGAACGGAGGGAGTAGTTATCTTACGAAAATCAAATATTCCCAAAAAAAACCCGACCACCTTTCTTGTTTCTGTTGTTTTAATGCCTTGAGACATACTACTACCTCCTTCCTGGTTTATTGGTCCCTGTTGTATTTTGTGCCCAATTTTGACCATAAATTTAACTAACAAATTGTTTGTGCGTGTCAAAAAAAATATCATTGAAAACTATGCTCAAGTACAAATCCTGTGATATAATTTTTGTTAACATGCATTAACATTTTGTTAATTAAATCGCTGGTCAAAGTTTGGCACAAAGTACAAAGGGGACTAGTAAACCACGATGGAGGTACCGCATGAAGTGGTCAGTTCATTGCATGCAATCGTATTAATTAGCAAATAAATATATATTTCTCTCGTTTCCTCTCCACCTTGGCCGCAGTGCACAATGAAGTAGTCTCTTTTTGACACGCATTTACATTGATGTGGCTTGAAACATTGAATGCCAACGAGGGGCGGGTAGCGGTTCCCGAAACGTTGAACGATCAATAGTGCATCCTCATTCAATTGGCATGCAGAGGGAATTAATAGGAGGAGCAGAATGGAGCCATCACGATGTTAATGCAACGCAGTTTGGATTCTCATATAAAAGTGCCCCACCACTCCAATCCATCTACTCCTAGTCTCTGCGCAACACTGCTCACTCCAATCCAAGACCAAGGCAAGTGACCAAAAGCCACAACCACCCATGGCAAAAGCCACAAGCACCCATGGTGTCGATGGACACGAGCGGTAGCCGGCTGTGCCAGATCATCCAAGACGCAGGCCCGCGGCCCTGCACCGCGCAGCATTTCCAAATGGTGCTGGCGATCTACAGCGTCATAGCCCTCGTCGACGCCGGCTTCGTCTCTCGCATGGATGAGATGATTGTCCGCTCCATCCACAAGTTCACCGCCATCAAGAACCGTGCGTACGACCTTGCCTTTGATAGAGGCAAAGGTGTCCCGTCTTCCAATGAGATGGTGGCTATCGTTTTTGGTGGGGTAGATTTTGACGATCCGACTACGATCATGCGAGGACATCGTGCCTTAGCAATCGCTAAACCAACTCGGAGAGGTTATTGACCACGCCGGAGCACGATCAACCTAACCACGAGGGTCTATTTCCTGCAAGCAAATGAAGAACACGCAAGAAACTAAGATTGCAATCTGGATATTGCGAATATAAGAGGAAAGCTTTATTGATCATGGTGGGCTTCTGTGACGTCTTTGTCTGGTCGTTGAACACAAATGAAGTACGTGAAGTTGCAGCTATGGCGAACTTTAATATAAATAAAACCCAAAGTCTAAATGACGCCCTAAGGGCTGTATATATGTAGGAAGATGGGGGGGGGGATTTCATGGCCCTTGGAGGTGGGGTCCGAAACCAACCCTAACTGTTGTTTCCCCACACATACGGACTCTAAAAACAACCTATACTCAAGTATTTCGAAATTACATGGGCCTGGCCCAATAATAAGGTGACGCAGTACCTATAGTAGCCACTGGACTAAATTTATGAAGTGGCATCTTGTATATTTCGTCCAAGGCTTCACGCACTCATTATGGTGGCTTCAAAGTCCTAAAATCATCACTTGTAACTCCGTTCTTCTTCCCCTTGCGCATGCCATCATCTCCATGCTTGATCTTGCTCCAATGTTCATCCTTCTTGCCGAAGCTAGGCCCTTCATTTGTAAGCAAGACTGATGTATCCAATTTAGGCAGCATCATATTCTCATGAACATTAGAATCATTACTAAGAAAAGAAAGTACCTGGTAATTTAATTGGCGTGCGCGAGCTCTAGTAATTTGTCCTGTATATGCATCAGTTGGGGCCGTGGGTGTAACCTTGTTAGTGATGTCCTCATCAGCCGTACTCCTCCAGCCCGCGCGCCTAGGCTCCTCGTTGCCTGCCACCCTCATCGGCCACCATGGTGACGAACTCTTTCAAGCACTGGTGGGCCTACAGCTGCTGGAGGTCACGACGAAGAATGTGCACCTCGAGGTCGCACTCGCAACGTAGCGCCTCGCCATGCAAGAAACCAGCGACCTAGACATCAACGTCTACGAGGAAATCGTCTCCATAGGCCACTACAAGGCAAGGGAGGACAGCAAGACATTGGCCTTCTTCGACCGGCTGGAATCTTTGGACGCCATTGTTCAGAAGCACGTGGATGTGGCCACGAAAGCCGCTGCTACTTAGCCGCTGTTCGGTGGCCGGTGCCCTGAGTCGAGGAGGAGGAGGTCGTGGATGGATGCATCTTACTTCTTGCCTCCTGTAACCAGCACCGCATCGCCTCATGTCCTTAATGTGTTAGTGTATGGCATTATTATTCAGTCATAAATGACATGTGTGATCCCTTGCTTTTATTATGTGGCGTTAATTATATGTAGTACACATATGAGTGTATGACGTATCACTGTCTTCGTCCTGGTTTACTACCTATGTCCTGGTTTACTAGTACCTTCGCAAATCCCCACCCCGCGCACCGCGCGTCGCCTGAGTTAGAATAAGGAGAGAGAGACAAGGGAGAAGAGTACCACTAGTTGGGTGTGTGCGATTTCATAGTACATAATTTCCCCGTATTTTTCCTCCTATATGTACTCCTAGGCTATTTCCATGTGCTTCTTTTCGCCGACACGTGGGACATATAGCATCTGGGTCATAGTGCATGCATGACTCGGAGCATATGCAACCATGCCGGCGTACTTTACATTTCAGACCTGACGAATTACATGCAAAGCCCCTGCAGAAGAATAAATAAATTACCATATGCAAACCCGATTGTTTTCATAGAAACTGGAGCACGTTCATTAAAGTTTTGACATAACATATTGAAAAAAATGTCCAGACCTACACCAGTCTATGGGCCTCTCTGATTCGCTGGATACTGAAAACACGGGAATGGTGAAAGTAGATGGCGATGAACCGAGAGGAGGACGTAAGTTGTTTTTATGGCCATATCAGCACATTGTTTTCTATGGCTATGCCCTGGTAGTTCACTTGGATGTCGTGTTTCGCATCGCTCGTGATAATGACTATTATGAGCCGTCATATCACAAGACCCCATCTTTCTAGCAGTAACGAGCCGTCCAATCACACAGCCTTGCCTTTCTAGCAGCAAGTTGAATCCGATAGTCCCTCACCCTCCTCTCTGTCAAACAGGTTAGGCGAAACTACCGTGCGTACTCCCTAGGAAAAGCCCCACCCTCGACTTTTAAATACTCCTACTCCCTCCATTGCTAAATATTTGTCTTTCTAGACATTTCAAAAGGACTATAACATACAGATGTATGTAGACATATTTTAGAGTGTAGATTAACTTATCTTGCTTCGTATGTAGTCACTTGTTGAAATCTCTAGAAAGACAAATATTTAAGAACGGAGGGAGGAAAATTTTGTATCGATGAATTGCGCCATGGATAAGAAAACCAAAAGAAAAAGGTGGTATAGTATATGTAAACAAATATAGTTCAAGTTCTAGCTAGCGATTCGGAATTTAAACCGTGCATGTTTTTTTATAGTACAGTACAGTACAAAGTGTGATGTCCAAGTAGTCATGTTAAACAGAGAGTTTCTTTTCTTTAATACCATGTACAAAAATTTAAATGCTTGTTCTGGAGAGAAAATGATAATTACTCTACTACATACATAGGTAGGAGCCTGAGCGCTTGCTTTTCTAGGGTTGCTCTCTTCATTCTGTCATCCTCTCCAGATCTAAACAAATCAGCAAGAGCGACATTTTCTCTCAGCTCACCGCTGGTCACACATCCGACTGGATCCCTTTGGCCGATGTGTGTAGGGGGACTGGGTGCATCGTTCACGCGGTCCTCGGCAGCGAGGGAGGAAACCCACAGCTGCCGGCGGGTCCTGATACTCTGCCTATGTCGTTCTCTCCAACACAGCGCCGGCTCGGGAGGTCCTCAGACCCCTTCTTCCTCCTAGCCGTATTGTGCGCAGATCCGACCTGCTGCTGCCGACATCCCGACGACCCTCAGGTATAAGTTCTTCAAAAGCGGCCTTGCTCTACTGCCCTAGCTCCCCACGTGTCTGCATGTGCATCTTTTTCTACTTCAATCAGCTCTTCCAAAGCCACCTAAATTTTTAGTATTATTAGAGGTAAAGCTACTTCATGCAGTCGAATCTAGGACTTGGTTCAAACAACGAAGAGAGGGGGTTAATTCGTAGCATGAATCTAGGACTTGATTTAAAGAGGAAATAACAAGGGGGGTAGTAGAGACCGGATACCCAACCAATCTCTTGGTTGAAAAGGGAAATAAAGGGAAAACGTTGTACAAACTAGATAAGGAACAAATCTATTATTGGTTGAAAAAAGGATAGAAAGTGGTGGCGGGTGGACAAGTCAACAGAGTATGTCCATGATTACATTTGTTGTTCTCGCATAGTAAAAGTTCTCCAGGATTAGATTTGCTGCCCTCACAGAGTAAGAACAAACTCGGCATCACCACTTTATGCCTCCTTGTAGGTACATTGTGTTAATCTAAGGGCGCATGTAAAATGAAGCGATCACACTGTTACCTTAAGGACATGTCTAACCAGTGTTATTGTTAATCTAATGCCTCTAGTGATATGATGCAATTAAACTATGTTACAAATGGTACTCTTGCTATTTTCCCCAGTGTGATAAGTAAGTTGCTTCTTTACGCTGCTGAGTGTCCTGGTGTCCCCATGGTCCCTGTAAGTGCATCTAGTGCCCCTTAGTGATTTTGGTGTATTGAATACTTGTAGGTTAAGGGACTAATGTGTTTATGAGTGTACACTGGTCTATAAGTCTATGAGGAGTTTGATATTTAGAGAGAAAGTCGACCCCTAAAAATGAATTCTTCGACTGAAGACTTTGGATTTCTGAAGACTTTCTGAAGACTTTGAAAGTGAAGAAATTGGTGTGACCTTGAAGACTTGGTACTCATTTGAGGAACATGAAGCGTGAAGACTTTTGTTTTCGTAGTTTCATTTTCTCTTTCTTAAGTCATAGGAAACACCGTATTGTTAAAGGGGGTCGAGGAAATACTAAGGAAAATTTTCCATATGATGCTCAACTCAACATCCTACACCTACCAATCCCTTCAAGTGAAGCCATTGGAAATCTCATACAGTTTAGTCATATTCTTCAGTGACAAAGACGAAGTTCTTCTGGTCTCTGAGGAATTTGTTCTGACTCAGGAGTTAGGAATTCGCCAGGGCGGATTGCCTACACAGTGAGGAACATGATAGCCCTGAGGAATTTGATACTCAAATTTCGGACCATTGTTGTGCTACGCGCGAGCTGTCCCAAAATATCTACCCACCTAACGGTCATATTATTGAAGGGCATTTATGTCTTATCATGTCGGGCTGCTCCCTAGGCTATAAATAGCCCCCCCCCTACAACCACTAGCTGGTTGGATGCTCCGAGAGAAACTGACACTTGTCATTTGAGAGCATCCCATCCTCCGAGGACTTTGAGCGAAAATCATTGAGTGAGGAAAACCCAAACCCAAACACCTACAACCCCAAAGTGATTGAGCTTGTTACCTTTGAAGACTGTGCTTCTTCCAGACGGTTAGGCGTCATGGTCTAGAGCATCCAAGAGGAATTGTGGATTGCCGAGTGACCGAGTTTGTGAAGGTTTGGAAGTCACCTGAAGACATACCACGAGTGATTGGGCGAGGTCTGTGTGACCTTAGCTCAAGGAGAATACGGTGAGGACTGTGTTTCTGGGACTGGGTGTCCTCAGGTTTAAATACCTAGCCACTCCAACTAGACGTACAACTGAGACAACAGTTGGAACTGGTCTACCAAATCATTGTCTTCACCAAGCTTACTGATTCTATTTACTCAACTCTTTCATTTCCTCATAACTGTGGTGTGTGCTTGTTCATATCTGTTTGAAGACTTTGACTGAAGACTTTCTCAATTTGCTCAGTTCAATTTCTTCAGTCTGTTTGTCTTCATCCTGTGTTTACGCTTTCCGTACTTTGTGCTTGTCTTCATTTCATCATGATGACCATGCTTGTGTTCTGCTATGTTTACTTTTGAGTACTTATTCCGCTGCAGGTAGTTCTTCGCTAAGGAATTTCCTCAGCCACAAATTCCTCAGTGAAGAATTCATAAATATCGTCTATTCAACCCCCTCTAGTCGATATAACGCACTTTCAATTGGTATCAAAGCAAGGTACTCCCTTGTTATGTGTGATTTTGGTTTAACCGCCTGGAGTTTTAGTTATGTCGACCATAGGAATGAGGACCGTGTCATGCCCCATCTTTGACGGTTACGAGTATCCCAAGTGGAAGGCCATGATGAAGAAGCGTCTCATGGTGATGAACAGTGAGCTGTGGACCGTCACCGAGATTGGTCTTACCAATCTGTGCAAGATGGCAGAAGCAGATGACATTCGCAAGTTCACCCTTCTCAACCTCACAGCAAAGGACGTCATCTGCTCATGTCTGTCTCAAAATCAGTTCAGGAACATCATGCATCTCGATCATGCGAAGCTTATCCGGGACTGTCTCTCTGAGGTCTATGAAGGTCTACAAACCCGTCATGATCCTTGGTTTGAGGAGTTCAAGGAATCTCTCAAAGCGATGACATTCGAACCAGAATTATCATCTTCTACACCATGGCTTATGGCAAATGGTGCTAAGGTAATTGAATGCTATCTATCTGAATCCAGTGATGATGAATCTGGTGATGAATTTGGACCCAGCTATGTCAAACTTGCTTCCCTTGCCACTAAACAACAAAGAGCTTTGGAAAAAGTTCAATACATGCTAAATAAGAGCGATGATATGTTGGGTGAAGAACTGGATCAGTCGAAAGCTTTGGCTGAGAGTCTTCAGAAACTTCAGACTATATTTGACACCCTTCAAAGTCATCATAACACTCTCTTATCTGATCATGAGAAGCTTTCTTATGAATTTCTTCAAAGAAAGCAAGATCTTGAAATGCTAAGAGTGAGTTATGAAGATGTTCAGAAGGAGCGCGATTCATTACTTGCTCAACAAATCAGCTCTTCTCAGGAAGAATTTGTTCCTCCATGCTTGAAATGCAGTGAACGTGAATCTGCTAATTCTTCACCTGAATGTTCAAATGCTTCTAATGCTACAAATTCTTCAACTGTCTCTGCTATCACTAATTCCTCATCTGAGGACATTGCTAGTATCACTGATGATGCAGGGCAGAATGAATTGTACATGACATGCATGTACAAAAGCCTCAAAGGGCATCAGACTCTTTGTGATATGCTTAAAACAGATCCTCAATAGGAACCCTAGGTTAGAGGGTATTGCCTTTAAGAGGAAACTTAATGCTGATGGGACATATCGGAAGCCTGAGCAATACCCCAAAACCTCATGGGTTGCTGCAAAGGGACCTCCAGTTGATCCATCCAATTTATCTGGCTTTACATGTGAATCTCCTCATTCTTCTGATGAGTCATTTGACTCCAACTATAAACTGTTAAAAAATCAGAATGGTGAAGTATTTGCTAAATATGTTGGCACTAACTGCAGGAACGGTTCCCCTATGAAGAAAATCTGGGTTCCCAAAAGGTGCCTTGAAAGTCTTCAAGTGAGTGTCCTCATGACACCACCTGTGAAGAATAGGAACCCCAGATCAAATTCTCCATATGGACCAAATTCTTCACATGGATCCAAGTCCTCATACGGACCAAATTCCTCACGTGGATCAAATTCCTCAAAAGGATCAAAGTCCTCATACGAATATCATCGTGCTAACAACTCTGTTTCGCAGGGAAGAGCTAAGGGCTATGAATATGAGCATTATTCTTCTAACCATTATGTTCATAAGTCCTCGAAGAATTTCTCTGCTTATTCATGTGCTTATCCTAACTCCTATTATGTGAAACGAAATGGGTTGGCTTCTATGCCACCTTTCTCGTATGGAGCTCGCAGAGTGATGAACTCTTTGCCACCCCTTCAGATGTGGGTGGTGAAGAAAATGAACTAATCTCTTCTGCAGGGTCAGGTCTCCAGACGTGCTCAAACGTCTGAAGAATTTGCTGGAGACCTGAAAAGTGCCTGAAAGGACGCATGCTAATCATGAAGAAATGAACTCTGATTTCTCATGTCACCATACTACTTTATCTGTTGCATTGCTTGATGAAATTGATCTGATGAATTGATGTCATGTTCTTCACTAATGAAGTATATGAGTTCGTAAGCTGCACTAATTCATCTGCAGGATGATCAACCCAAAGCCACTGAGTGGGTCCTCGATAGTGGATGTACAAATCACATGACTGGTGACAAGAATCTATTGATAGATGATCCCTTATCTCCATCTCATCTGAAGCATATCATCTTCGCTGAAAGGCAAAAGTCAGGTATTGTGTCTAGGTAAGGTTGCGATATCAAAGGATCGACACATGGACAAAGTCATGCTTGTCGAGTCCTTAGGATACAACCTCATGTCTGTCTCAATGCTTTGCGATCTTGATATGGTTGTAGTCTTTGGCAAGTATCGTTGTGTTGTGATCATGGAATCTGACAATTCCAAAGTCTTTGAAGGCTTTAGGAGAGGAGACTTGTATATTGTTGATTTCTCTATAGGACCTCAACCAGCTGTGTGTCTACTTGCAAAACCTTCAGAAGGCTGGCTATGGCATCGACGACTTGGTCATGCAGGCATGAGGAATTTGCACACGCTTACGAAGAAGAAGCACGTCATTGGCATTGAGAATGTCAAATTCCTCAAGGATCACTTATGCGGAGCCTGTGAAGCTGGAAAGATGACAAAGGCCAAGCATCCAGCGAAGACTATCATGACTACTACTCGACCATTTGAATTGCTTCACATGGATATCTTCGGTCCTAACCATTATTCTGCAGTTTCAAATGATGCATCTCAATATGGCTTTGTTATTGTTGATGATTACTCTCGATACACATGGGTACACATTGTTACTTACAAACATGAAGTGCAGGAAGTCTTCAAACGATTTTCCTCGAGGGCTTCAACCAACTTTGGTGTGAAGATCAAGCACATCGAAGTGACAATGGAACTGAGTTCAAGAATTCTGGTCTTGATGACTATCTTGATGAACTTGGTATTACTCATGAGTTATCTGCTCCTTATACTCCTCAGCAGAATGGCGTCGTGGAGCGCAAGAACATGACTCTTGCTGAGATGGCTCGCACTATGCTTGATGAATACAAAACACCTCGTCGTTTCCGGATTGATGCAATTGATACTGCGTGCCACATCATCAACAGAGTATATCTTCACAAATTCTTCAAGAAGACTGCCTATGAACTCCTCACTGACAAGAAACCCAATGTGAGTTATTTCAATGTCTTCGGTGCTAAATGTTGGATTAGAGATCCCCATCACAACTCAAAATTTGCACCGAAAGCACATGAAGGGTTTATGCTTGGTTACGGAAAGGACTCGCACACCTACAGAGTCTTCAACAACGTTCTTCACAAGGTTGTTGAAACTGTAGATGTGCGGTTCGATGAAACTAATGGCTCGCAAAGAGAGCACCTACCTTCTGTGATAGATGAACCGGCACCTGAGGAAACTATCAAGTTCAAGGCTACTGAGGATGTCATTCCAACCGAAGAATCTGCTGAAGAATTCAATCCAGAACGTGAAGAACGTTGAGGTAATGCACCTGAAGAAAATGCTGAAGAAAATGGTGCTGAAGAAAATGCTGATCAAATTCCTCGACAACAACCAGCTCATCCTCGTGTTGCGAACGAAGTGCAGATTGAGAAAATCATCGATGATATTGAAGCACCAGGTCCACTCACACGCTCAAGAGCTTCACATTTATCTAACTTTTGTGGGCACTTTGCTTTTGTCTCTATCACACAGCCCACTAAGGTAGATGAAGCATTTATGGAGCCTGAGTGGATTCAAGCTATGCAAGAAGAATTACATCAATTCGAGCTCAACAACGTCTGGGAACTGGTCAAATGTCCAGATCCTCGCAAGCACAATATCATTGGCACAAAGTGGATCTACCGCAACAAGCAAGATGAAAATGGCCTTGTAGTAAGGAATAAGGCACGGCTTGTAGCTCAAGGCTACACACAGGTTGAAGGAATTGATTTCAATGAAACTTTTGCACCTGTTGCTAGACTTTAGGCTATTCGCATATTACTTGCTTATGCTAACCATCATGATATCACTCTATCAAATGGATGTGAAAAGTGCATTCCTCAATGGTAAGCTTGAGGAAGAAGTATATGTTGCTCAACCCCCAGGTTTTGAAGATCCAAAGAATCCTGACAAAGTCTTCAAACTCAATAAGGCCCTCTATGGCCTCAAGCAGGCCCCTCGGGCGTGGTATGATACTTTGAAGGAATTCCTCATGAAGAAAGGCTTCAAACCCGGTTCACTTGATCCTACTCTTTTCACTAAATCTTATGATGGTGAATTATTTGTGTGCCAAATATATGTTGATGATTTTATCTTTGGCTATACTGACCAACATTATAGTGATGAATTTGCCTATATGATGAGTGAAGAATATCAAATGTCTATGATGGGAGAACTGAAATTCTTCTTAGGTCTTCAAATTCGTCAACAACGGAATGGCATATTCATATCTCAGGAGAAATACCTCAAGGATGTACTGAGGAAATTCGGCATGCAAGATTGCAAAGGCGTCAAAATTCCTATGCCCACAAATGGCCATCTGTGCACTGATGAAAATGGTATTGACTTTGATCATAAGGTATACCGCTCCATGATTGGTTCTTTATTGTACTCATGTATAATGCTTAGTGTTTGCATGTGTGCCCGATTTCAAGCTACACCGAAGGAATCTCACCATCAGGCTATGAAACATATTCTTCGATATCTAGCTCACACACCAACACTTGGATTATGGTACCCCAAGGGCTCGGCTTTTGATCTCATTGGATATTCAGACTCTGACTATGCTGGTGATCGTGTGGACCACAAGTCAACATCTGGTACATGTCATTTCCTTGCAAGATTTTTGGTCTGTTGGTCTTCGAAGAAACAGAACTGCGTATCACTTAGAATCTTCGAATGTTCTTTGAATAGGACACTTGTCCTAATACTTATGCAAAATTGATGACTTAGATGTGCAACACATGAAGAAATGTTTTTCTTCAATCAATGAAGAATAACACTCTAAGTGTGAAGAAATTAACTAAGAATTTGATTCTCAGAACCCTATGACAATTGTACGCGGTGTCTGAAATCATCATTCGTATACGGTGGGTCACGCCACCACCAAAGTTGAAAATCTTCAATTTGAGTTTTTTTTGTTTTGAAATTCCTCAGTTGTTCATGGTCTTCAACTTTCCATTCTCTTCACATTTTCCGTCATTTTTCTTCATTGGCCATATATATATGAGTTTATGTCCTCTACATCATTCATTTATTGCTAATTCTTCAAGCTGTTTTTCCTGCTAAGTGAATGTGATCGGACCATTCCCTCTATGCTAAACTCAACCCATTCTATTCACAAATTCTTCATGTGTGTTCTATTTGAAACTCGTTCAAAATCTTCAATGTGTCCTTGTCAGCTGAAGAATTTGCGAACGCAACGTTAAAACTTATCTTATCCAAAAAATTTGGTTTTGCCGCTCAAATCGTTCTGCATCCCACGATAATACTTATCTATTCACCCACGATCTCCACTTCTCAGTATGTGGGTGACACATGTCAAGCGAATGAGAAGGGTCAGGGGCACGTTCGTCTAATTTCTTCGGGCGAACAGTTTTTCACAGTGGCTATAAATACCTCTCCCCTTCCTCACTTGTCTTTTACTCCGCTCAATCTCTCTCCCGCTCGAGCTTCTCAAACCCTAGCGCCGCCGCTACTTCATCGTCGCCGGTGAGGAAGAGCTTCACTGCCTCGACCTCATCGCCGTCGTACTTGCGTCGGCCGCGGATTTCTTCACTCCGTCACCGCCGTAGCTGTCTTCCTCAGCCAAGTTAGGGCATGGAAGATCTGCACTGACGAACTTCACATCTTCACTTCCTAGTTCATCGTGTTCTTCGTCTAGGGTAATTAAAAGTTACTTTTACTGCTCTCTTTGATTCAAATGATTTCTACAAAATCCTCAAAGGTGTTTTCTTCAAATCTTGACACACTAAACACCTCACATGTCATCTGTTCTTGATTCATTTCTCTAAGCTATGTTTTTCTTCAAGATTCCTCAATTGTGTGGATTCTAAATCTATACAACTCTGGAACCTAAGACAAAGAACGCTTAGTGAAATTCTTCAAGACTCATCTCGTCAATTTCCTCATACTTGTTCTTTTTACAAAACCTTTTGAGAACGCATATGACCTCTCCAAATTCCTCGCAACTATACTCTGTTCACATGTACTCATGTACAATGCTGAATCACTAGGTTCTCATCAACTTAACTCATTTGAAGCGTTTCTCGGAGGAAAGTTGCATACTTCTTCAGAGAATTCCATCGTTCAAATTCCTCATCTGAAGAAAATGGCTGATGGAAAGAAGCCACAAAAGGGAGGAAAGAAGCCTGAGGTTAATACTACTTTTGAAATCCCTGATGACATATATGCGGACTACTGCACTCCTGATGAGGCCAATTTTGGAAAAGAGGACAAAAATCAACGCAAGGTGCGCATACAGATGGATAGAGAGGAGATGGGCAAGAGAGTGGAGGGAGTACAGTGTAATGCCCAGGATGGGACTATACCTCCTACGTGTCGAGGCACGACTTAAAGGTATAAGCCCATTCTAGAATGATCTCAAGTTTGGTATCTTTGCACGACTCATGTAAAAGAGGGATTAAATTGCAAAAGGAGATAGTTGGCTTACACTCGCCACTTCACACAATACATTACATAAGCAACACATCATTCAAAACATCACAACCCGACTACGGGCGAAGATCCAAAAGAAAGATACCAAAAACAACATAAAGCCACAGGTCTGAATCGCCCCTAGTAGAAACAACTACTGATCGTCGAAAACGTCACAAGCATACGGCCACTCTCATCATCGAGCTCCCAGTGAAGTACTTGAACCAACTCCTGCATCATTCTCGGCTGAACCTGCATCTGGTGTTGTAGTATCTGTGAGCCACGAGGACTCAGCAATCCCATAACCATGGGTATCAAGACTAGCAAAGCTTTATGGGTAGGAAGAGGTAAAGTGGTGAGGTTGCAGCAGCGGCTAAGCATAATATGGTGGCTAACTTACGAGTACAAGAGTAAGATGAGCATCTACGCAAACGGTCGCAACTAGTAGTGATCGCTAAAGATCCTGAACTACATACGAGTCAAACATAACCCCACCGTGTTCTCTTCTCAAAGTGAAAAGAGACAGTCACGGTTACTCACGCAGTTGTGTGTTTTACATCAGATCCTCTGACAAGTTTTCTACAACCGGACATTAACAAATTCCAATCTGCCACATAACCGCGGGCACGGCTTTCGAAAGATCATAACCCTGCAGGGGTGTCCCAACTTAGCCCATCACAAGCTCTCATGATTAGCTGAAGTGATAAATATAATATCGTCACCCCTTATCTTAGGGAAAATCCGATCAGGCTCGGCATCCCGGTGCACAAGACATTTCGACAATGGTAAAACAAGTCCAGCAAGACCTCCCGGTGTGTCGACACCCTGATAGTAGCCGCGCGTATCTCGTCTCAGGCCACAACCGGATGGGCGATCCTACGAGTAAAACCAATCCTCAAGTTTCCTCGTGGTGGCCCCGCATAACCCCCGTTTGGGACCAACACCATCAGCACTGGCCCCCCTGCAATGTAGAAAGAATCCTCGGGTAGCGCTAACTCCTTATGCAAATTCAATTAATTAATTAAGTTGTTATTATGAGCAAATTAAAACCAATGTTGGGCCTTGCTGGAGGAGTTTTATTCAAAGACGAACTGTCAAGGGTTCCCCATCCACCCATCGTGTAAGGAACGCAAAATCAAGGAACATAATGCCGGTTTATCGGCGCCTAAGGTGGCATGAGTGGAACAAAACACCGAGCAAAAGGCCAAGCCTTCCACCCATGCCCAGTATATAGGTGTGTTAATAATAATTATAGATATTGTGATATACCAACAACAAGTTCCCTCCTGGAACGAACTTCATCTTCACCTGCAACTAACAACGCTATAAGAGGGGCTGAGCAAGCGGGTAACATAGCCAAACAGTTGTTTTGCTAGGAAGGTGTCAAAGGTTAGAGGTTCCATGGCAACAAGGAGAGGCTGACATAAAAGATGGGTAGCGCGACATGTAACGATAGCATCGAGACAACTAAGCATGGCAATGGTAGTAAAGGTATCCAAGGGTATGATCATCTTGCATGGGATTCCGCAAGGAAGAAGAACGGATCCATGAAGTAGACGGAGCAACATAGTCGAGCGAATCCTCACAACTCCGGAACGAAACCGAAGCTAATAGGAGAATCAACCGGAAAGAAGCAAACAACACGGTAAACACACATATCATAACGATGGCATGATGCACAAACAAGCATGATGCATGTCCGGTTTAAATATGCATGTCATGGCAATGTGCACAAACAAAACTACAAGTTAAGTGGAGCTCAATATGCAACGAGTTGCATATTGACGAAACACCACATTTTGTTTATTTAATTGACTCTCGTTTATTTACAAGACAAGATTAAATGTTTTTTAATATGGCAAGAGGTGAAGCAAAAACAAACTACCTATTTAGACATTTTAAATGAGGTCGGAATGACAAACAACAATTCCGGGAAAATCCCCATATACATGTTTAGCAATTTTAAGCAACAACAATTCACACATTTTAATGTTGTTAACATGATGCGGATGACATGACCAAGTTTTACGCAATTTATTAAAAGTTGACATGAAGATGATAAGGAGTATTTGTCACCGTGGTGGAAGGAAAGGGTGCCACGGCAACGATCCGAAAATGATGCAACGGCAACATCTCGGTTCTGGTAACTCGGTGAGAGACCGGAGCAAAAGATGACGGAGAGTGAGTCCAACAAGATGAAAAGGTGGGGTGATCACGTCATCGGGTTCCCACGAGTCGGCGATGAGGCAACCGAGGAGCACGACAAAAGACGATACGGGCACGGAGCACACAAGAGAAACATTTCATACAACACATGCATTCCACGGGTCATCGTCTCGGGGTTATACCTTCGGAACGAGCATTCGTTCTCGGAGGGGTTCGAGTTCGTAGTGGAAGTAGTGGTACACGGGTCGTAGAGGAAGTAGTTGTTCTCGTTTCCGAAGAGGTTCTTGTCGCGGCATCGGACGTTTTCGGGGCAACGGTAGTGGTACACGATTTTTCGGCGACGGTCATCGTACACGTTCCGTAGGGGTACTTGTCGCAACGCCATGTGTAGTCGAACTTGGGCATCGGAGAGGAACTTGACGCATCATCGTGGTACTTGGGGTCTCTGTGCACTTGGTGCAATCCACGACAACGGTGCTTGACGGTCCGGTCCGTAGATGAACTTGTATTATGTAGATGTTCGGGTCATTGGAAGGGGTACTTGGCGAAACCCTGTAATCGTACATTGGTCCTTGGCAAAACAACAACACAGGCAACACAAAAACACAGCACACGGCAGCAGCAAGGGGACGACGAGGCCATGGTAGCGGCATGACCGGCGGAAGCAGCAGCAGGTCTTGGCGCACCGGTGGCCGGAGCAGAGGCAATGGCTCGGGCTGGAGGAGATGAGGCGGAGCCGCTGCTGGACGAGAGATGGGGCGAGGCGAGGAGGAGAACGGAGGGAGGAGCGCAGGGAGCCTGGGCGCGCAGCTCCTGGAGAGGAGGGAGCGCGGGCGCTGCGGCGTCCGGCGCGGCTCCTGGCCGGCCCGCGGGCGGCGCTGGATGTGGACTTGGCGCGGTGGCGCGTGGGGCGAGCTGGAGGACGGGCGCGGCTTCTTCGAGGGGCGATGGAGGAGGCTGGAGAGGAGGGGCGCGGGGCCATGGCGCGGAGGAGGCGAGGCCGCGGCCTTGGCGACGCGAGGAGTAGAAGGAGGCGCTGGGCGCTCGAGGGAGATCCAGGGAGCGAGCGGGTTCGGGGGATCGAGCGATGTGATCGAGGGAAACAGGGTCTGGCGGCGCGAGGGAGGAAAAGGGAGAGGAGCGAGGAGGCTGCGGTCGCTGGACCCTGGAGCTAGGGTTAGGAGGCGGCCGGGCCGTGGAGGCCAGATGGGCCGCGGGGACGGATGGGCGGCGGCTGGGAGGTGGCTGTTGGGCCAGCTGCGGCTGAGGGCTTCTCTCTCCCTCTCAAATAAATAAATTAATAAAACAAAACCTAAAAGAGCAGGAAAAGAAGGAGATGGTAGAGGTGGAATCTGGGCATGGGGATAATTCCCTGGACTCACAAAAATGTGAGGAATATAAATAAAATTGTTTGAAGATTTTTGGAAGATGAAAATTCAAAACGCATTTGAATAAAAGCCAAATTGTTTGACTTTAGAAAACCCTTTAGATGGAATCCAAAAGGGCTCGAATTTGAGGATGGGGCTCGACAAAAGGGAAAAGAATTATAGACAAGGTTTAGGAAGCAAGAAATTGAGAAAGAAAAGGCATGGGGAATATATGCAAGTGTGTTGCGGTTAATTCCAAACAATGGAATATTTTATAATATAGCTCCCTAATATTAGGAGGATATGTTATAAAGAGAAGTCACTCTTCCCTCGATTTAAATGGACCGAAGGTCCACACGACTTATTTAAGTTGAGATGCAAAAATTAATGACATGATGGCATGATGACATGATGCAATGCAAAAATAAATAACACAAGCACAAAAGAAACACACTGGAGAACCCGGAATATCAGGAATCTTCTGAATCTTTTAGGACGTGGGTCTTCGGGCGTCACAACTCTCCCACACTAACAGAGGATCTCGACCCGAGATCCTAGAGATAGCACCGGGTAGAAACGAAAAAGAAGAGGTAAAACAAAGTTGCTTCTTTGACAGACGAGTGAAACCAAAGAACCTTGAGAGGTTGAACAATCTTGAATAAAGAATACAACGGAGATGAACGAAGTTGAGAGCACTCCGGTAAAAAGGAGGAACAAGGAACATTATGAGAACCTTGTAGGTTGAAAGACATGAAACAAGAGCTCACGAATGACGAAAGAATTTCAAAACCACTCCGGTTAACCAAGATTGAGAAGGAATAAGAACAAAATAATTTGGACAGCACTCCGTTTGAAAATGGAAGGAATTAACAAGAACTTGAGGAGATGGTAATATACTTGATGAGATGAACAGCATATTGCTTCCGAAACAATTGAAAGAATGACACAAGGGGTAAGAAGGATTTCAGACAGTACTCCGGTTGAAAAGAGAGGCAAACTTGATGAGATGAGAGAATTAGAATGGAGAATACAACACTCCGGTTAAATGATAAGCAAGGGAAAGAACATGATCTCGATAAAACGAGATGATGGTTTGGAGAGAGCAACATAACAATGCCTCCGGAATGAAAGAATAGCATATAGATCGTTGGAAAGAAAAGAACGGAGAAGAAGATGACAACCTCTCTCAAAATTGAATTTGAAAAAGCATCCTTACGAAGAAGGGTTGAATGGGGTCGATGGAAAAATCAACAACGAAAACGAATAAGCTTGATGTGGGCTTATGGAAAACATCTTAAAACTATGAGGTGACAACCAGCCACTAACGGAAAAACATTTGATTGGATTGAGATCAACAAGGAGACGATAAACTTATCTCACCGGAATGATAAATGAAGAACTTGGGTCATTCATAAGCACCATAATTAGCAACAATCCTTAGGGAAAGCTTTTAGGTGAAATACAACCCAAGATTACTCCAACGAATAAATTGAAGGGTTGGAAAGATCTCCTGAACAAGGAAAATGATGGTTTAAATATCTCATTCCTGACAACTCCTGAATCATAAAACATGAAGGAATTGAAAAAATGACATAACACCATCTGCAAAGATAAGGTAGAACGGATTGCAATTGGAATGCATGATGAAGAATGCTTGAGCTCCAACAAGAATCTTGATGAAGACTACGAGGATGAATTAATCTTGATGAACCACCATGAAGAACTCCGGTAATGAAAGCATGAGAAGTGAAAGATGAAAAGAATAAGATTCAAGGCCTGCGATGAATTAGATGGAGCTTTGAAATGATAATTGAAATAACTTGGAGCTCCGGAAAACCAGATGAACAACTTAGAACTGAGAATATGATATGATGAACAAGCTCCAGACAAAAGAATTAAATCACCTTGAAGGAATAAGAATAAGAATTATGTCATGCATCTCCTTCACCAATTTAAATTGATGACAACCAAAGGATTTGGCATACTACTTATTCTCGTTGCAAAGAATTAAAGAGAGATCTAGCACAAGCTTGGATAAATATTCAACGAACAACCGGTAGGATTATGAAAAGAACAAATGAATTGATACGAAAACAAGGAAGAGTAAACTTGAATGAACCACCCTAAGAATATGGAGACGAACGAAGAGGCATCAATGAAGAATATTTGGAGAACGAAGTTGAAAACTGAGAACGAAGAATCTTCTGAAATGATGGCCTTCGGAGGATCACAAAGAAAAGAATTCATGAAATGCTTCGGATGGTTATGAAAAGAATTCCCCACAATCGGAACAATAATGAGGATGGAATGAAGCTAAAACCACGAATCTTGAAGGAAAGACCAAGATTTAAGAGAAACTCTTCTCTGGTCTTCAAATGTGAGAAGACGATGAGATACACCACCATGAATTGTATAGGCACTCCGTAATGAATAATTAAAAGGTTGAACCAATGATGAAAAAGAATTTGAAAGCGATCTTGGAGAAGGCATGTGACTGATGGAAATCATTCTTACGTCACACTTTGAAAAGAATTCTCCAAAAAAAAAGAGTCAGGTAAGATCCTGGGAGAAGGCCTGTGGGTTAGGGCCCACTCAAAGAAAATCACCGTTGGAAAGATTGCTTAATAGATATTGCACCGGTTGAATAGCATGGCTTGAGTAAGATGACAATCCTCAAAAATAGTTTGAACGGATTAAGAATGGAATTATGAATCTTCAGCACTCCGGATATGAATAGCAAGAGAAGAATGATTAATTGGTGCACCGGAATAAGAAAGCATTGTGAAAAGAGGAAAAGGATAAGATCAACACCGAAATCTTGAATTACATCCACCGGCAGAATTTGAGAACAAAAGAATGATGAACTTGAAGCTCTTGAGCATCTTCACGATAAATCACCGGATAAGAAAATTGAAGGAAAAGAATGAAGAAATGTCACATGAATAAAATGGATACTTGATTTAGAATTTCTGACTCCGAGAAGAAGAAGGGTGGGAGGGTGGGGAAAACAAAGGCAACTTGGGACGAATGAAACATACACCGTTGAGAAAAGACTGAGAGTTGAACTTGCAGATGATGAAAGGATCGGATTAACTTGAAGCAAAGCACGCCGGTTGAGAAGAATTTAACATGACCATCTTGATGATAAAGAAGGACTAGCACTCCCATAGAAATATGAGAACACCGATTAGGAAGGTATGGAATCAACATTTGACATCGAAGCAACTCAAATACCAGAATCAAAACGAAAACAAAGGATAGACATGTTGCAACATAATCTTCACAATATCATCCGATCAGAGAATTGAACGAATGAATTCCGCAGGTACATCAACTTGTCGAGAAGCCACTTGGAAGAACAAAAGGTAAACAAAACAACAAGGAGCAGATAGAACAAATACAAGATAGAAGCTTCGTTCGACATATTCGTGCTGAAAGCTCATGGAGCGTGTTACAAAAGGGTTTTGCAATCCCCGGATCAACATAGCCAAGGACCCTTTAAGATGCAACTCCCGATCGGAACAAGCCCATAAAACCACTTCACTCAATGTAGAACCCCAAACTTCATATCATGCACTCGTTGGAAGAATGCCTAGAACTACTAGATGAACCCACCTATTAATTTCCGAAAGTTTCCAGTTATGCAATCAGGTGTTGGGGATACAGGGGAAGCACCGCGCACTCAACTCTAATCCTACATCCAGCTATATCCATCCTTCAACTCATAACCAGTTATTTCCGGAAACCGTTTACCTCGGACCTTCGAAACGCATCTACTATACAAGCTATGGCAATACTCTCGAACTACCTCCCCAGTACTGGGTGATGTCGGGGTTATCTTGCCACTAACCGCATAGGAGAGTTTTCGATGTCGGCCGTCTTAAGTATTCTAGAACTGATGCTATATATTTGTGACGACAACACCTCGGAGCTCAACTCCCCGGGACACTGCCACAACCCCTAATGTCAGGAGGCATCGAGAACAATGTTCTCGTCACAAAGACATCGGAACAATCCAAACAATACTCGCGAGATCCTAAAAAAAATTTGGTGCATTTTTTAGAGTAGAAGAGATAAGAGCAATCGTCAGGAGTCCTCACCAGAGTGAAAAGAGATGAGGAGCAAAAGAAATCCTACTCTCCGATATATATATAGGACTCAAAACATTTTAAAGAGTGTGCCTAGACACAACCGTCAACGATTCGATCAATCAGTGGGGGCTTCTAGGTCGGAGAAGGCTCTGAATACCAACTTGTAATGCCTAGGATGGGACTATACCTCCTACGTGTCGAGGCACGACTTAAAGTTATAAGCCCATTCTGGAATGATCTCAAGTTTGGTATCTTTGCACGACTCATGTAAAAGAGGGATTAAATTGCAAAAGGAGATAGTTGGCTTACACTCGCCACTTCACACAATACATTACATAAGCAAGACATCATTCAAAACATCACAACCCGACTACGGGCAAAGATCCAAAAGAAAGATACCAAAAACAACATAAAGCCACAGGTCTGAATCGCCCCTAGTAGAAACCACTACTGATCGTCGAAAACGTCACAAGCATATGGCCACTCTCATCATCGAGCTCCCAGTGAAGTACTTGAACCAACTCCTGCATCATTCTCGGCTGAACCTGCATCTGGTGTTGTAGTATTTGTGAGCCACGAGGACTCAGCAATCCAATAACCATGGGTATCAAGACTAGCAAAGCTTTATGGGTAGGAAAAGGTAAAGTGGTGAGGTTGCAGCAGCGGCTAAGCATAATATGGTGGCTAACTTACGAGTACAAGAGTAAGATGAGCATCTACGTAAACGGTCGCAACTAGTAGTGATCGCTAAAGATCCTGAACTACATACGAGTCAAACATAACCCCACCGTGTTCTCTTCTCAAAGTGAAAAGAGACAGTCACGGTTTCTCACGCAGTTGTGTGTTTTACATCGGATCCTCTGACAAGTTTTCTACAACCGGACATTAACAAATTCCAATCTGCCACATAACCGCGGGCACGGCTTTCGAAGGATCATAACCCTGTAGGGGTGTCCCAACTTAGCCCATCACAAGCTCTCACGATTAGCTGAAGTGATAAATATAATATCATCACCCCTTATCTTAGGGAAAATCCGATCAGGCTCGGCATCCCGGTGCACGAGACATTTCGACAATGGTAAAACAAGTCCAGCAAGACCTCCCGGTGTGTCGACACCCTGATAGTAGCCGCGCGTATCTCGTCTCAGGCCACAACCGGATGGGCGATCCTACGAGTAAAACCAATCCTCGAGTTTCCCCGTGGTGGCCCCGCATAACCCCCGTTTGGGACCAACACCATCAGCACTGGCCCCCCCTGCTATGTAGAAAGAATCCTCGGGTAGCGCTAACTCCCTATGCAAATTTAATTAATTAATTAAGTTGTTATTATGAGAAAATTAAAACCAATGTTGGGCCTTGCTGGAGGAGTTTTATTCAAAGACGAACTGTCAAGGGGTCCCCATCCACCCATCGTGTAAGGAACGCAAAATCAAGGAACATAATGCCGGTTTATCGGCGCCTAAGGTGGCATGAGTGGAACAAAACACCGAACAAAAGGCCAAGCCTTCCACCCATGCCTAGTATATAGGTGTGTTAATAATAATTATAGATATTGTGATATACCAACAACAAGTTCCCTCTTGGAACGAACTTCATCTTCACCTGCAACTAACAACGCTATAAGAGGGGCCGAGCAAGCGGGTAACATAGCCAAACAGTGGTTTTGCTAGGAAGGTGTCAAAGGTTAGAGGTTTCATGGCAACAAGGAGAGGCTGACATAAAAGATGGGTAGCCCGACATGTAACGATAGCATCGAGACAACTAAGCATGGCAATGGTAGTAAAGGTATCCAACGGTATGATCATCTTCCCTGGGATTCCGCAAGGAAGAAGAACGGATCCATGAAGTAGACGGAGCAACATAGTCGAGCGAATCCTCACAACTCCGGAACGAAACCGAAGCTAACAGGAGAAGCAACCGGAAAGAAGCAAACAACACGGTAAACACACATATCATAACGATGGCATGATGCACAAACAAGCATGATGCATGTCCGGTTTAAATATGCATGTCATGGCAATGTGCACAAACAAAACTACAAGTTAAGTGGAGCTCAATATGCAACGAGTTGCATATTGACGAAACACCACATTTTATTTATTTAATTGACTCTCGTTTATTTACAAGACAAGATTAAATGTTTTTTAACATGGCAAGAGGTGAAGCAAAAACAAACTACCTATTTAGACATTTTAAATGAGGTCGGAATGACAAACAACAATTCCGAGAAAATCCCCATATACATGTTTAGCAATTTTAAGCAACAACAATTCACACATTTTAATGTTGTTAACATGATGCGGATGACATGACCAAGTTTTACGCAATTTATTAAAAGTTGACATGAAGATGATAAGGAGTATTTGTCACCGTGGTGGAAGGAAAGGGTGCCACGGCAACGATCCGAAAATGATGCAACGCCAACATCTCAGTTCCGGTAACTCGGTGAGAGACCGGAGCAAAAGATGATGGAGAGTGAGTCGAACAAGATGAAAAGGTGGGGTGATCCCGTCACCGGGTTCCCACGAGTCGGCGACGAGGCAACCGAGGAGCACGACAAAAGACGATACGGGCACGGAGCACACAAGAGAAACATTTCATACAACACATGCATTCCACGGGTCATCGTCTCGGGGTTATACCTTCGGAACGAGCGTTCGTTCTCGGAGGGGTTCGAGTTCGTAGTGGAAGTAGTGGTACACGGGTCGTAGAGGAAGTAGTTGTTCTCGTTTCCGAAGAGGTACTTGTCGCGGCATCGGACGTTTTCGGGGCGACGGTAGTGGTACACGGTTCTTCGGCGACGGTCGTCGTACACGTTCCGTAGGGGTACTTGTCGCAACGCCATGTGTAGTCGAACTTGGGCATCGGAGAGGAACTTGACGCATCGTCGTGGTACTTGGGGTCTCCGTGCACTTGGCGCAATCCACGACAACGGTGCTTGACGGTCCGGTCCGTAGATGAACTTGTATTATGTAGATGTTCGGGTCGTTGGAAGGGGTACTTGGCGAAACCCTGTAATCGTACACTGGTCCTTAGCAAAACAACAACACAGGCAACACAAAAACACAGCACACGGCAGTAGCAAGGGGGCGACGAGGCCATGGCAGCGGCATGACTGGCGGAAGCAGCTGCAGGTCTTGGCGCACCGGTGGCCGGAGCAGAGGCCATGGCTCGGGCTGGAGGAGACGAGGCGGAGCCGCTGCTGGAAGAGAGATGGGGCGAGGCGAGGAGGAGAGCGGAGGGAGGCGCGCAGGGAGCCTGGGCGCGCAGCTTCTGGAGAGGAGGGAGCGCGGGCGCTGCGGCGTCCGGCGCGGCTCCTGGCCGGCCCGTGGGCGGCGCTGGACGTGGACTTGGCGCGGTGGCGCGCGGGGCGAGCGGGAGGACGGGTGCGGCTTCTTCGAGGGGCGATGGAGGAGGCTGGAGAGGAGGGGCGCGGGGCCATGGCGCGGGGGAGACGAGGCCGCGGCCTTGGCGACGCGAGGAGGAGAAGGAGGCGCTGGGCGCTCGAGGGAGATCGAGGGAGCGAGCGGGTTCGGGGGATCGAGCGATGCGATCGAGGGAAACGGGGTCTGGCGGCTCGAGGGAGGAAAAGGGAGAGGAGCGAGGAGGCTGCGGTGGCTGGACCCTGGAGCTAGGGTTAGGAGGCGGCCGGGCCGTGGAGGCCAGATGGGCCGCGGGGACGGATGGGCGGTGATACGGTGTATCCTTTGGACATCACCATGTCAAGAGTCTGCTTGGGAAGTGACACGTGTGACCTCTATTTCTCATACATAAAGGTGAATCATCTCCTTTACACGTGTTCACTTGACCCCTTCGAGGATGGTATACTACTTGACACTCCACTCGTGTGCATGCATAGGTATTGTCGGAGCTTCACGGACGACGACGAGGAGTGCAAGCGCCGAGGAACACCTACACCATCCGCGAGGGAAGCTTGGAAGAGAAGACGGAAGAAGACGGAGCGGCTGAAGTTACAGCCGCCGGACATCCGGCGCCAGCCCGGACATCCGGCGCCAGCCCGGACATCCGGCGTCCAGCCCGGACATCCGGCGCTTCAGCAGAGGCCGGACATCCGGCATCACCCCGGAAATCCGGCAAGGGCAACAGAAGCACCCGAAGAACGGCCATCGCCAGGCCGGACATCCGGCCCGTGCCCGGACATCCGGCCCCCAGCCCGGACATCCGGCGCCTGCCTGCGCGCAGAGTCGGGCCAGAGGCCCATGTATCCTCTCCCACTTACCCCTTCATGTACTAGACTATATATACTCCTCCACCTCCACCATTTTAGGGTTAGCAATGGTTTAGCTCATATGAGAGATAGAGCTTTGCTCATCCATCCCGGATCTACTCCACGAGAGAGACCGCGGCCCCTCTACGGAGAAGATCCACCTTGGATTCAAGACCCCTAGCGGGAAGATCCTTCACGGATTCAAGACCTCCTCTTGGAGATGAACTTTACCTTGTATCTTTCCCTTTGTTGTTCATGTACCGTGTGATCTTGTGTGTTTGATTGTCTAGTGGATGTGTGATTGGACTTGTTCTTGTGTGTTTCCTCTCGTGTTTCCCCCCGTTTCCCTTCGTGTTCTTCGTGTTCATCGTGGGATCCCCTCCATTTCGTGAAAGATCTGCTGATTAGGGTTCCACCCTGTATCATATGGTATCATGTGCCACGGTTTCTCACGAATTTGGAGCCTCCCCACAATTTTCTAGCCTTGTTTTGTTGTGTTCTTCCCCAAATTCGAAAATTCCCCACCAAAAATAGCCCCAAAAATTTTTGTGATCTGTTGGGTAGATGATGTTTTGTTGATTTTGATCCGTGGATTTGCTTGGTTTCAAGTGGATCTAGCATTTCCCCAAGTTTCCCCATCTTTCCTCCACAAAATCCCTCAAATTTTGAGCCCCAAATCATCAATTTCCGCCCACAATTCGAAAAGTTCGTCCCGATTCAGATCTGGAAACTTCGGGCCGGACATCCGGGCCACTGGCCGGACATCCGGGCCATCGGGCCGGACATCCGGCTCCTGGAGTGAAAAATCCCGCGCGGTTCTGGACATCAGGCCCCGGAAATCCGGCCCCGGCCCCGGATGTCCGACCCCTGGGAATTTCAGCCACCCGTGTTTCACCGTTTTGTCCATAACTAATTCATCCGAACTCCGATTTCGACGTTCTTGAGCTCGTTTTGAAGCTCTTGACATCCCCCATAACACAAAAATACCACCATAATCATTTGACTCCATCATATTTTGTGGATTTTGGCATCTTTGCCTAGGGCTTCCACCACATCATCCGCTATACCACCACCGACTTCCGCAACCTAACCATTTTGTCCCCCATAGCATTTGTGGTTGCTTGAGTAGTGATTTGAGTCTCCTAAGGTGTTTAGGCTACTTAGGGACCATTGCTTCTTCATCAACCACCACCACCACTTCCGCATAGCCTAGTCCACCATACATAGCCAACCCAACTTAACCAAATTTTTGTTCAAGCTTGTTTGAGTTGTGGCTTGTGTCTCCTAAGGTGTTTCGGCTACTTAGGGACCGTGACTTCAACTCCGACATCGTGTATAGCCCATCATTCCACTTCCGCAACCACCACGGCATTGCCGCTACCACCATTTGATATTTGTCCTTGAGATTTTGAGTTGTGGTTTTTCCGTTTCCTAAGGTGTTTCGGCTAATTAGGAACGGGTCTACATCAAGAGCACCACCTCTCATCATCGACACGAACGGTAACCTCGACGACATCTTTGTATATTCCCCTTGCAATTGCATTGTTAACCCCTAGCCCATTTTGCGTCACTTGCCTATCGAGACTAGCCTTTGAGTATTGCCGGCAACGTTACTTGTGCACATTAGTGATCATCGATCCGCCCTTCCATTGTATACATACCATATCATCTTGGTATCATCATATCATTCCTTGTGTCACAAGATTGTTCCCGCATATACACAATTGCTATCTTGGTTTGTGCATCGTGGCCATATACAAAAAAAAGAATAAGCTTTTAAGCAAAAGAGCCACAAAGAAGCTTGTAAGCAAGAGCCATAGCATCGCATCATATGATATCATATCCGATCATCTTGGATCAACAACGGAACATCATACACATAGCATACTTGGGATAGAAAGTTCATACATTTGCATCTTATAGGTTGTGCACAAGTGTCGTATCCGCCTATAGAGCAATCGTGCTAGCGTCTCTCTTGAGTTGTGCAACACGAGCGTTTTCCGTGGACTCCACATTTTGTGCTCATTCCTTGGTTGCACGACCCCATCTATCTATCCGTGTGTGTGTTTCCGTGTGCCACATATTGCTATTGGTCTACTTGTTTCACTTGCGAATTTGTGAATCTCTTTCAACATTATTGACTCTTTCTAACATTTTGCATCAAATTTTTGTGCCACTATCCTCACCGAGCCACTCGATAAGCTTTACTTGCTAGGTGTGAGTGAACAAGTCCGGTACCAATTCCACTATTCTTTCATTTCACATTGAGTGAAACGGGATACATCCTCAACATTCGGAAAAGGTAACTTGGTATTGTTTATCTCATCTCCTACTCACCTTTGCTCGAGTCTTGTGATGGATAGGAAAAGCATTTCATCTACTTCGGTCTACAACAACAACGATAAGTTCGATGCCATGACGAACAACTTGTGTGCCAACATGAATGCTCAAATGAAGGAGCTCAAAGCCCTCATCAAGAACCGCAAGAGGTCTCCCTCATCTTCGAGAAGACGCTCAAGTGCACATCCTTCCGAGCTACCATCTCCGGCAAGATCTCATCGGCATCGACACCATCAACGACAAGAACGTGAAGGTCATGAGCTCAACACCAACAACCGCTCAACGACTTCACCATGTACCTTGGCATCTTCGCCAAGCGACTTCAAGGCATCTTCGCCTTTGGATATGCGGCATCTTCGCCCACAAGAACCCCAAGCTTATGCTCAAGAGAAGCTCCCCAAGCTCAAGTCCGCGACTTCCATGAGCTACAACGACCTCGACAACGACCATGAGATTCCTTTCTATGGGACTCAAGACCCCGAGGAGTATCTCGAGTGGGAGCGCAAGATGGACGACTACCTCAAGCTCCACCAAGTTCCCTACGAAGATCAAGTGAAGTGCGCCACAAGAAACTTCCACGACAACGCGTCAACATGTTGGCTTCACACACCTTCGACGAGCTTCAACGTGAATTGGCCCAAGACGAAGAGAGCTTTGCGGCGAGTGTTCGTGCCTCCCACCTACACGGAACAACTTCTACGCCAACTGGAGAACACCATTCAAGGATCCAAGTCCATGGACAAGTACTTCAAGGAGATGAAGATGGCCTTGCAACGAGCCGGCGTGGACGACCCCATTTCAATGAAGCTCCACTTCATGATGGGATTGCACAATGACGTCTACAAGACTATCTTCTTCGAGAACTACAAGTCCCTCGACGACAACTACATTGGTGCTCTCAAGGCGGAACAAGAACTTATGAAGGCCAAGGCTTCTCCACCGCAAGCACACTTCTCGAAGACCAAGCTCCAAGATGGCGAGCATGAGGCTAGTACCACCATGATGTCCAAGCCCGACGAGCTCCAAGACGACGTTCCCAAGTTCGACTTCATCGCCATCCCTCTTTGTGGCATTGATGATGCCGAGTCTACTTCGACTCTTTTTCAAGACGGTGCGGCGACGACTATGACTACGGAGCCATTCGAGGACCACGCTTTGGAGGCGAACGACATGGTGACGAGCAAGGTTGACGCTTCCATCTTTGGAGGCGAGAGTGATGATGTGCCATCTTCGGCCTTCATCCACGACGACAATGAGGAGATGGTTGAGCATGGGATTTTCCCTTCGACCACGGCGACGTATGATGACTTGAGTGACTTGTGCCACCATATTGAGAGTGAGAGTGAGTTCACCACTAGCCCCATATATGATGAGCTGCCCCAATTCCCATGTGAGGAGAGCCACAACCCCCACCACTTGAGTCAGATGAGTGACTCCACCATATGCGAGCTTGAGTGCACCTACCTTGAGGGAGTGAGTGAGCCACCACATAGAGAGAGTGAGATAGTTGATAGGTCATGTGAGGCCACTTTCAACACTAACGACTTGACCTCTACCTCTATTGTGTCTTCTCATTCGGTGCTAGGTCCCACATTTGATGACGCGCCGATCCTCGACGACTTCGTCCTTCCATTGGACAAGACGATGGCCATGGTGGAATATGATGCACCCCCCACATGGTTCCATCAAGTTGATGATGATGACCACCATTTGGTCTTTCCCACCTCACCTACACCACATGAGTGGAATGAAAAAGGTAACAAAGGTGAAGGTGATGCTCTCGTCCCACTAGTGGACTATGTTGACATTGATTGCTTGCATGATGTTGATCCACCTATTTCCATGCTTCATGCTAGTATGATTGCCCCATGCGATGATTTACCCATTTATGATGAGTTTGATGATTGCCATGTGGAGTCTATTAGTTGTGATGCCATGTTGCATAGGATTTCATGTGATAATTCTCTCGGTCACATCATGTTTGACAATCCGCTTGACTTGTCATATGCTATGCATGAGATCAATCATATGTCATATTTGCAATCTCTTCATAGTAACTATGCATATGCTATTAAGATAAACCCAATTTGCACATATGGCATAGATGACAAGCCCATGGTTATTGGCATTTGTTTTTCTTGTGATGATATTGACATGCTTCCTTTGCATCATATCCACCATATGCCATGCCATGATTGCCTAGCTTCCGACATGCATTGTTTTGGATGTTGTTCCACTTCTCCATATTATGCTTTCGATATTGCTCATGAGGAGACCCCCATAGTTTCCTCATACATTTTAGGAGATTTTGGTCCATCCTATCCTTTGCATGATCCCCATACTTGTATGCTCAATTTGCATCCACATCATGCTATACACAATAACTATTCCTTCATGATGGATGACATGTTCTTATACCATGCATCAAATTTCTTTGAGAGATGCTTATCTTGTGCTCACTCTAACGTGCACATACACATCATGATGGATGATGTGTACATTTACCACGCGCACAATTTCTTTGGTTTGTGTCTCTTTTGTGTAGGTACCCATCCATATTCGTCAACTTCACAAACGCACGAGTTGACGAAAAGAGCTCTAGAGAGCAACGATGACTTGGGATATCGTGGATTGTCTTTCCCACCGCTCCTTTTGCGCAAACACTTTGCGCATTCCTTCTACATGGCACTCACATGGTTATGGGTTATTGTCCATTATATCTCTTATGCCCACCTTGCCATGTTCACTTCGCATGATATGCTCATTTATATGCCTTTGCCATGCATTCGTGACCCATGCTTTGCATTACACTTGATGATTCATTCTCATACTTGGAAGTGTATTTGCAAGCTTGGCGGAGATATTGCTTGTTATTGCCATGATTCCTTTGCACACCATGCCTATTATGATGCTTTGACCTTGATTTGTGATCGTGCTTGCGATATGTCATGTGCATTGCCTATATCCACTATTTGCTCACATGACATGATTGCCATGCCTTCTCCTAGTGTGTTGCATCTTCGCTCCACTAGTTTGCACAACTTGATCACCATGCTTGCTTCATGTAATGCATCACCCATGATTCATACTTGCTCCTTTCATGCGGTTGATGACAACCATTGCCATGCTTTGCACATGATTGATATTGCTTGTTTTAGTCTTGCCAATGAGATTGCCACCATAGCATTCTCTCATTTATTTGGAGATTTTGACATCATTCTTGTGAAGCATGCTTGTCTTACCTCTTTGCACCATATGCCTAGTGCCATGAATATAGCCATTGTTGCATCATCTTATTCATGCACTTTTGCTCCTAATGGTTATGTGCAAGAGAAGAGAACCATCATGATGGATGATGTGTTTATCTACCATGCGCATACATTCTTTGTTTTGTTCTGTGCATGTGTAGGATACTTGGACTTCGTGTCGACTTCCACTTCACGTGAGTTGACCATTCGAGCTCTTGAGAGTGAACCACCTTTGTTCACGACGCTTCTACATCTCACTTGCTTGTGCTTCGGCATTGTGAAGGACGCACAAGGACACACTTTCAAGGTGATATCCTTCTCATTCGAGACACCCAAAACCATGAGCATGGATATTGTGGATCACACTACTTGTGTTGCTTGCACCATGATACTTATTTGTCATCTTGGACCCCTTGATTGCACACATGTTAGAGATCTCGCTTCAACTTGTCATTGTCACATTGCCATGCTTCATGATATATATGCCTTGTGTGTTGCATCCGACTTGTGGATTACGTGCTCCTATCATATGCTTGGTTGCAACAATATCATCTCTTCACATATGCCATGCCACATTGCTTGTCACATGATTGACTTGTTTGCCTCACACATGATGAACAATTGCTATTTCTATTGTGTTGAGTGCCACTCGATTTTCACTACACCCTATGCACGTTATGCTTGGATTGTCTTGCATTTGACTCATGTGTTTAGACACTTCATTTTAGTGGGTGTTGTGAATGATTCCTATGCCTACCATAGACCTTTCATTGAGTGCTTTATGCATGCTTGCTACGACTTTGAGGTAGATGCTTACTCTCTTGTCACACATATGTGCATCTCTACCTCACATTTACTTGCTTGCTTCCATGATGTTCTTGATTGTGCTCAACTTATATGCTTATTTGCCATGCCACACTTCTTCGTCACACCTTATTCTATGCTTGATGACAACACTTGTTTGGTGAACCACCTCTTGAATGCTTGGTTTTGCACTAACGCTAACCACATTTGTTTTTCCAAGTGTTTGTTGTCCTTGCTCCTTTTGAAGGAATCACTAGATGGTGAGACATTGGAGAGCGCCCATTTCAAGCTTCAAGATGATGAGCACTTCGTGATGGTCCACATCTACACGACGACGCCATCTCTTTCCCATGGTGATTTGGTTTTCGATCCGAGGTCGGATCTTTTCCAAGGGGGAGGGGATGATACGGTGTATCCTTTGGACATCACCATGTCAAGAGTCTGCTTGGGAAGTGACACGTGTGACCTCTATTTCTCATACATAAAGGTGAATCATCTCCTTTACACGTGTTCACTTGACCCCTTCGAGGATGGTATACTACTTGACACTCCACTCGTGTGCATGCATAGGTATTGTCGGAGCTTCACGGACGACGACGAGGAGTGCAAGCGCCGAGGAACACCTACACCATCCGCGAGGGAAGCTTGGAAGAGAAGACGGAAGAAGACGGAGCGGCTGAAGTTACAGCCGCCGGACATCCGGCGCCAGCCCGGACATCCGGCGTCCAGCCCGGACATCCGGCGCTTCAGCAGAGGCCGGACATCCGGCATCACCCCGGAAATCCGGCAAGGGCAACAGAAGCACCCGAAGAACGGCCATCGCCAGGCCGGACATCCGGCCCGTGCCCGGACATCCGGCCTCCCATGAACGGCCGGACATCCGGCCCCCAGCGCGGACATCCGGCGCCTGCCTGCGCGCAGAGTCGGGCCAGAGGCCCATGTATCCTCTCCCACTTACCCCTTCGTATACTAGACTATATATACTCCTCCACCTCCACCATTTTAGGGTTAGCAATGGTTTAGCTCATATGAGAGATAGAGCTTTGCTCATCCATCCCGGATCTACTCCACGAGAGAGACCGCGGCCCCTCTACGGAGAAGATCCACCTTGGATTCAAGACCCCTAGCGGGAAGATCCTTCACGGATTCAAGACCTCCTCTTGGAGATGAACTTTACCTTGTATCTTTCCCTTTGTTGTTCATGTACCGTGTGATCTTGTGTGTTTGATTGTCTAGTGGATGTGTGATTGGACTTGTTCTTGTGTGTTTCCTCTCGTGTTTTCCCCCGTTTCCCTTTGTGTTCTTCGTGTTCATCGTGGGATCCCCTCCATTTCGTGAAAGATCTGCTGATTAGGGTTCCACCCTGTATCAGGCGGCGGCTGGGAGGTGGCTGTTGGGCCAGCTGCGGCTGAGGGCTTCTCTCTCCCTCTCAAATAAATAAATAAATGAAACAAAACCTAAAAGAGAAGGAAAAGAAGGAGATGGTAGAGGTGGAATCTGGGCATGGGGATAATTCCCTGGACTCACAAAAATGTGAGGAATATAAATAAAATTGTTTGAAGATTTTTGGAAGATGAAAATTCAAAACGCATTTGAATAAAAGCCAAATTGTTTGACTTTAGAAAACCCTTTAGATGGAATCCAAAAGGGCTCGAATTTGAGGATGGGGTTCGACAAACGGGAAAAGAATTATAGACAAGGTTTAGGAAGCAAGAAATTGAGAAAGAAAAGGCATGGGGAATATATGCAAGTGTGTTGCGGTTAATTCCAAACAATGGAATATTCTATAATATAGCTCCCTAATATTAGGAGGATATGTTATAAAGAGAAGTCACTCTTCCCTCGATTTAAATGGACCGAAGGTCCACACGACTTATTTAAGTTGAGATGCAAAAATTAATGACATGATGGCATGATGACATGATGCAATGCAAAAATAAATAACACAAGCACAAAAGAAACACACGGGAGAACCCGGAATATCAAGAATCTTCTAAATCTTCAAGGACGTGGGTCTTCGGGCGTCACAACTCTCCCACACTAATAGAGGATCTCAACCCGAGATCCTAGAGATAGCACGAGGTAGAAACGAAAAAGAAGAGGTAAAACAAAGTTGCTTCTTTGACACACGAGTGAAACCAAAGAACCTTGAGAGGTTGAACAATCTTGAATAAAGAATACAACGGAGATGAACGAAGTTGAGAGCACTCCGGTAAAAAGGAGGAACAAGGAACATTATGAGAACCTTGTAGGTTGAAAGACATGAAACAAGAGCTCACGGATGACGAAAGAATTTCAAAACCACTCCGGTTAACCAAGATTGAGAAGGAATAAGAACAAAATAATTTGGACAGCACTCCGTCTGAAAATGGAAGGAATTAACAAGAACTTGAGGAGATGGTAATATACTTGATGAGATGAACAACATATTGCGTCCGAAACAATTGAAAGAATGACACAAGGGGTAAGAAGGATTTCAGACAGCACTCCGGTTGAAAAGAGAGGCAAACTTGATGAGATGAGAGAATTAGAATGGAGAATACAACGCTCCGGTTAAATGATAAGCAAGGGAAAGAACATGATCTCGATAAAACGAGATGATGGTTTGGAGAGAGCAACATAACAATGCCTCCGGAATGAAAGAATAGCATATAGATCGTTGGAAAGAAAAGAACGGAGAAGAACATGACAACCTCTCTCAAAATTGAATTTGAAAAAGCATCCTTACGAAGAAGGGTTGAATGGGGTCGATGGAAAAATCAACAACGAAAACGAATAAGCTTGATGTGGGCTTATGGAAAACATCTCAAAAGTATGAGGTGACAACCAGCCACTAACGGAAAAACATTTGATTGGATTGAGATCAACAAGGAGACGATAAACTTATCTCACCGGAATGATAAATGAAGAACTTGGGTCATTCATAAGCACCATAATTAGCAACAATCCTCAGGGAAAGCTTTTCGGTGAAATACAACCCAAGATTACTCCAACGAATAAATTGAAGGGTTGGAAAGATCTCCTGAACAAGGAAATTGATGGTTTAAATATCTCATTCCTGACAACTCGTGAATCATAAAACATGAAGGAATTGACAAAATGACATAACACCATCTGCAAAGATAAGGTAGAACGGATTGCAATTGGAATGCATGACGAAGAATGCTTGAGCTCCAACAAGAATCTTGATGAAGACTACGAGGATGAATTAATCTTGATGAACCACCATGAAGAACTCCGGTAAAGAAAGCATGAGAAGTGAAAGATGAAAAGAATAAGATTCAAGGCCTGCGATGAATTGGATGGAGCTTTGAAATGATAATTGAAATAACTTGGAGCTCCGGAAAACCAGATGAACAACTTAGAACCGAGAATATGATATGATGAACAAGCTCCAGACAAAAGAATTAAATCACCTTGAAGGAATAAGAATAAGAATTATGTCATGCATCTCCTTCACCAATTTAAATTGATGACAACCAAAAGATTTGGCATACTACTTATTCTCGTTGCAAATAATTAAAGAGAGATCTAGCACAAGCTTGGATAAATATTCAACGAACCACCGGTAGGATTATGAAAAGAACAAATGAATTGATACGAAAATAAGGAAGAGTAAACTTTAATGAACCACCGTAAGAATATGGAGACGAACGAAGAGGCATCAATGAAGAATATTTGGAGAACGAAGTTGAAAACTAAGAACGAAGAATCTTCTGAAATGATGGCCTTCGGAGGATCACAAAGAAAAGAATTCATGAAATGCTTCGGATGGTTATGAAAAGAATTCCCCACAATCGGAACAATAATGAGGATGGCATGAAGATAGAACCACGAATCTTGAAGGAAAGACCAAGATTTAAGAGAAACTCTTCTCTGGTCTTCAAATGTGAGAAGACGATGAGATACACCACCATGAATTGTATAGGCACTCCGTAATGAAGAATTAAAAGGTTGAACCAATGATGAAAAAGAATTTGAAAGCAATCTTGGAGAAGGCATGTGACTGATGGAAATCATTCTTACGTCACACTTTGAAAAGAATTCTCCGAAAAAAGAAGAGTCAGGTAAGATCCTGGGAAAAGACCTGTGGGTTAGGGCCCACTCAAAGAAAATCACCGTTGGAAAAGATTGCTTAATAGATATTGCACCGGTTGAATAGCATGGCTTGAGTAAGATGACAATCCTCAAAAATAGTTTGAACGGATTAAGAATGGAATTATGAATCTTCAGCACTCCGGATATGAATAGCAAGAGGAGAATGATTAATTGGTGCACCGGAATAAGAAAGCATTGTGAAAAGAGGAAAAGGATAAGATCAACACCGAAATCTTGAATTACATCCACCGGCAGAATTTGAGAACAAAAGAATGATGAACTTGAAGCTCTTGAGCATCTTCACGATAAATCACCAGATAAGAACATTGAAGGAAAAGAATGAAGAAAAGTCACATGAATAAAATGGATACTTGATTTAGAATTTCTGACTCCGAGAAGAAGAAGGGTGGGAGGGTGGGGAAAACAAAGGCAACTTGGGATGAATGAAACATACACCGTTGAGAAAAGACTGAGAGTTGAACTTGCAGATGATGAAAGGATCGGATTAACTTGAAGCAAAGCACGCCGGTTAAGAAGAATTTAACATGACCATCTTGATGATAAATAAGGACTAGCACTCCCATAGAAATATGAGAACACCGATTAGGAAGGTATGGAATCAACATTTGACATCGAAGCAACTCGAATACCAGAATCAAAACGAAAACAAAGGATAGACATGTTGCAACATAATCTTCAAAATATCATCCGAACAGAGAATTGAACGAATGAATTCCGCAGGTACATCAAATTGTCGAGAAGCCACTTGGAAGAACAAAAGGTAAACAAAACAACAAGGAGCAGATAGAACAAATACAAGATAGAAGCTTCGTTCGACATATTCGTGCTGAAAGCTCATGGAACGTGTTACAAAAGGGTTTTGCAATCCCCGGATCAGCATAGCCAAGGACCCTTTAAGATGCAACTCCCGATCGGAACAAGCCCATAAAACCACTTCACTCAATGTAGAACCCCAAACTTCATATCATGCACTCGTTGGAAGAATGCCTAGAACTACTAGATGAACCCACCTATTAATTTCCGAAAGTTTCCAGTTATGCAATCAGGTGTTGGGGATACAGGGGAAGCACCGCGCACTCAACTCTAATCCTACATCCAGCTGTATCCATCCTTCAACACATAACCAGTTATTTCCGGAAACCGTTTACCTCGGACCTTCGAAACGCATCTACTATAAAAGCTATGGCAATACTCTCGAACTACCTCCCTAGTACTGGGTGATGTCGGGGTTATCTTTCCACTAACCGCATAGGAGAGTTTTCGATGTCGGCCGTCTTAAGTATTCTAGAACTGATGCGATATATTTGTGACGACAACACCTCGGAGCTCAACTCCCCGGGACACTGCCACAACCCCTAATGTCAGGAGGCATCGAGAACAATGTTCTCGTCACAAAGACATCGGAACAATCCAAACAATACTCGCGAGATCCTAAAAAATTTTGGTGCATTTTTGAGAGTAGAAGAGATAAGAGCAATCGTCAGGAGTCCTCACGAGAGTGAAAAGAGATGAGGAGCAAAAGAAATCCTACTGTCCGATATATATATATATGACTCAAAACATTTTAAAGTGTGTGCCTAGACTCAACCGTCAACGATTCGATCAATCAGTGGGGGCTTCTAGGTCGGAGAAGGCTCTGAATAGCAACTTTTAATGCCCAGGATGGGACTATACCTCCTACGTGTTGAGGCACGACTTAAAGGTATAAGCCCATTCTGGAATGATCTCAAGTTTCGTATATTTGCATGACTCATGTAAAAGAGGGATTAAATTGCAAAAGGAGATAGTTGGCTTACACTCGCCACTTCACACAATACATTACATAAGCAAGACATCATTCAAAACATCACAACCCGACTACGGGCGAAGATCCAAAAGAAAGATACCAAAAACAACATAAAGCCACAGGTCTGAATCGCCCCTAGTAGAAACCACTACTGATCGTCGAAAACGTCACAAGCATACGGCCACTCTCATCATCGAGCTCCTAGTGAATTACTTGAACCAACTCCTGCATCATTCTCGGCTGAACCTGCATCTGGTGTTGTAGTATCTGTGAGCCACGAGGACTCAGCAATCCCATAACCATGGGTATCAAGACTAGCAAAGTTTTATGGGTAGGAAGAGGTAAAGTGGTGAGGTTGCAGCAGCGGCTAAGCATAATATGGTGGCTAACTTACGAGTACAAGAGTAAGATGAGCATCTACGCAAACGGTCGAAACTAGTAGTGATCGCTAAAGATCCTGAACTACATACGAGTCAAACATAACCCCCGTGTTCTCTTCTCAAAGTGAAAAGAGACAGTCACGGTTACTCACGCAGTTGTGTGTTTTTCATCGAATCCTCTGACAAGTTTTCTACAACCGGACATTAACAAATTCCAATCTGCCACATAACCGCGGGCACGGCTTTCGAAAGATCATAACCCTGCAGGGGTGTCCCAACTTAGCCCATCACAAGCTCTCACGATTAGGTGAATTGATAAAAAATAATGTCATCACCCCTTATCTTAGGGAAAATCCAATCAGGCTCGGCATCCCGGTGCACGAGACATTTTGACAATGGTAAAACAAGTCCAGCAAGACCTCCCGGTGTGTCGACACCCTGATAGTAGCCGCGCGTATCTCGTCTCAGGCCACAACCGGATGGGCGATCCTACGAGTAAAACCAATCCTCGAGTTTCCCCATGGTGGCCTCGCATAACCCCCGTTTGGGACCAACACCATTAGCACTGGCCCCCCTGCTATGTAGAAAGAATCCTCGGGTAGCGCTAACTCCCTATGCAAATTTAATTAATTAATTAAGTTGTTATTATGAGAAAATTAAAACCAATGTTGGGCCTTGCTGGAGGAGTTTTATTCAAAGACGAACTGTCAAGGGGTCCCCATCCACCCATCGTGTAAGGAACGCAAAATGAAGGAACATAATGCCGGTTTATCGGCGCCTAAGGTGGCATGAGTGGAACAAAACACCGAGCAAAAGGCCAAGCGTTCCACCCATGCCCAGTATATAGGTGTGTTAATAATAATTATAGATATTGTGATATACCAACAACAAGTTCCCTCCTGGAACGAACTTCATCTTCACCTCCAACTAACAACGCTATAAGAGGGGCTGAGCAAGCAGGTAACATAGCCAAACAGTGGTTTTGCTAGGAAGGTGTCAAAGGTTAGAGATTTCATGGCAACAAGGAGAGGCTGACATAAAAGATGGGTAGCACGACATGTAACGATAGCATCGAGACAACTAAGCATGGCAATGGTAGTAAAGGTATCCAAGGGTATGATCATCTTCCCTGGGATTCCGCAAGGAAGAAGAACGGATCCATGAAGTAGACGGAGGAACATAGTCGAGCGAATCCTCAGAACTCCGGAGCGAAACCGAAGCTAACAGGAGAAGCAACCGGAAAGAAGGAAACAACACGGTGAACACACATATCATAACGATGGCATGATGCACAAACAAGCATGATGCATGTCCGGTTTAAATATGCATGTCATGGCAATGTGCACAAACAAAACTACAAGTTAAGTGGAGCTCAATATGCAACGAGTTGCATATTGACGAAACACCACATTTTATTTATTTAATTGACTCTCATTTATTTACAAGACAAGATTAAATGTTTTTAACATGGCAAGAGGTGAAGCAAAAAGAAACTACCTATTTAGACATTTTCAATGAGGTCGGAATGACAAACAACAATTCCGGAAAATTCCCCATATACATGTTTAGCAATTTTAAGCAACAACAATTCACACATTTTAATGTTGTTAACATGATGCGGATGACATGACCAAGTTTTACGCAATTTATTAAAAGTTGACATGAAGATGATAAGGAGTATTTGTCACTGTGATGGAAGGAAAGGGTGCCACGGCAACGATCCGAAAATGATGCAACGCCAACATCTCGGTTCCGGTAACACGGTGAGAGACCGGAGCAAAAGATGACGGAGAGTGAGTCGAACAAGATGAAAAGGTGGGGTGATCCCGTCACCAGGTTCCCACGAGTCGGCGACGAGGCAACCGAGGAGCACGACAAAAGACGATACGGGCACGGAGCACACAAGAGAAACATTTCATACAACACATGCATTCCACGGGTCATCGTCTCGGGGTTATACCTTCGGAACGAGCGTTCGTTCTCGGAGGGGTTCGAGTTCGTAGTGGAAGTAGTGGTACACGGGTCGTAGAGGAAGTAGTTGTTCTCGTTTCCGAAGAGGTACTTGTCGCGGCATCGGACGTTTTCGGGGCGACGGTAGTGGTACACGGTTCTTCGGCGACGGTCGTCGTACACGTTCCGTAGGGGTACTTGTCGCAACGCCATGTGTAGTCGAACTTGGGCATCGGAGAGGAACTTGACGCATCGTCATGGTACTTGGGGTCTCCGTGCACTTGGCGCAATCCACGACAACGGTGCTTGACGGTCCGGTCCGTAGATGAACTTGTATTATGTAGATGTTCGGGTCGTTGGAAGGGGTACTTGGCGAAACCCTGTAATCGTACACTGGTCCTTGGCAAAACAACAGCACAGGCAACACAAAAACACAGCACACGGCAGTAGCAAGGGGGCGACGAGGCCATGGCAGCGGCATGACCGGCGGAAGCAGCAGCAGGTCTTGGCGCACCGGTGGCCGGAGCAGAGGCCATGGCTCGGGCTGGAGGAGACGAGGCGGAGCCGCTGCTGGACGAGAGATGGGGCGAGGCAAGGAGGAGAACGGAGGGAGGCGCGCAGGGAGCCTGGGCGCGCAGCTCCTGGAGAGGAGGGAGCGCGGGCGCTGCGGCGTCCGGCGCGGCTCCTGGCCGGCCCGCGGGCGGCGCTGGATGTGGACTTGGCGCGGTGGCGCGCGGGGCGAGCTGGAGGACGGGCGCGGCTTCTTCGAGGGGCGATGGAGGAGGCTGGAGAGGAGGGGCGCGGGGCCATGGCGCGGAGGAGGCGAAACCGCGGCCTTGGCGACGCGAGGAGGAGAAGGAGGCGCTGGGCGCTCAAGGGAGATCGAGGGAGCGAGCGGGTTCGGGGGATCGAGCGATGCGATCGAGGGAAACGGGGTCTGGCGGCGCGAGGGAGGAAAAGGGAGAGGAGCGAGGAGGCTGCGGTCGCTGGACCCTGGAGCTAGGGTTAGGAGGCGGCCGGGCCGTGGAGGCCAGATGGGCCACGGGGACGGATGGGCTGTGGCTGGGAGGTGGCTGTTGGGCCAGCTACGGCTGAGGGCTTCTCTCTCCCTCTCAAATAAATAAATAAAAAAACAAAACCTAAAAGAGAACGAAAAGAAGGAGATGGTAGAGGTGGAATCTGGGCATGGGGATAATTCCCTGGACGCACAAAAATGTGAGGAATATAAATAAAATTGTTTGAAGATTTTTGGAAGATGAAAATTCAAAACGCATTTGAATAAAAGCCAAATTGTTTGACTTTAGAAAACCCTTTAGATGGAATCCAAAAGGGCTCGAATTTGAGGATGGGGCTCGACAGACGGGAAAAGAATTATAGACAAGGTTTAGGAAGCAAGAAATTGAGAAAGAAAAGGCATGGGGAATATATGCAAGTGTGTTGCGGTTAATTCCACACAATGGAATATTTTATAATATAGCTCCCGAATATTAGGAGGATATGTTATAAAGAGAAGTCACTCTTCCCTCGATTTAAATGGACCGAAGGTCCACACGACTTATTTAAGTTGAGATGCAAAAATTAATGACATGATGGCATGATGACATGATGCAATGCAAAAATAAATAACACAAGCACAAAAGAAACACACGGGAGAACCCGGAACATCAGGAATCTTCTGAATCTTCTAGGACGTCGGTCTTCGGGCGTCACAACTCTCCCACACTAACAGAGGATCTCGACCCGAGATCCTAGAGATAGCACCGGGTAAAAACGAAAAAGAAGAGGTAAAACAAAGTTGCTTCTTTGACAGACGAGTGAAACCAAATAACCTTGAGAGGTTGAACAATCTTGAATAAAGAATACAACGGAGATGAACGAAGTTGAGAGCACTCCGGTAAAAAGGAGGAACAAGGAACATTATGAGAACCTTGTAGGTTGAAAGACATGAAACAAGAGCTCACGGATGACGAAAGAATTTCAAAACCACTCCGGTTAACCAAGATTGAGAAGGAATAAGAACGAAATAATTTGGACAACACTCCGTCTGAAAATGGAAGGAATTAACAAGAACTTGAGGAGATGGTAATATACTTGATGAGATGAACATCATATTGCCTCCGAAACAATTGAAAGAATGACACAAGGGGTACGAAGGATTTCAGACGGCATTCTGGTTGAAAAGGGAGGCAAACTTGATGAGATGAGAGAATTAGAATGGAGAATACAACACTCCGGTTAAATGATAAGCAAGGGAAAGAACATGATCTCAATAAAAGGAGATGATGGTTTGGAGAGAGCAACATAACAATGCCTCCGGAATGAAAGAATAGCATATAGATCATTGGAAAGAAAAGAACGGAGAAGAACATGACAACCTCTCTCAAAATTGAATTTGAAAAAGCATCCTTACGAAGAAGGGCTGAATGGGGTCGATGGAAAAATCAACAACGAAAACGAATAAGCTTGATGTGGGCTTATGGAAAACCTCTCAAAACTATGAGGTGACAACCAGCCACTAACGGAAAAACATTTGATTGGATTGAGATCAACAAGGAGACGATAAAATTATCTCACCGGAATGATAAATGAAGAACTTGGGTCATTCATAAGCACCATAATTAGCAACAATCCTCAGGGAAAGCTTTTAGGTGAAATACAACCCAAGATTACTCCAACGAATAAATTGAAGGGTTGGAAAGATCTCCTGAACAAGGAAAATGATGGTTTAAATATCTCATTCCTGACAACTCGTGAATCATAAAACATGAAGGAATTGACAAAATGACATAACACCATCTGCAAAGATAAGGTAGAACGGATTGCAATTGGAATGCATGATGAAGAATGCTTGAGCTCCAACAAGAATCTTGATGAAGACTACGAGGATGAATTAATCTTGATGAACCACCATGAAGAACTCCGGTAATGAAAGCATGAGAAGTGAAAGATGAAAAGAATAAGATTCAAGGCCTGCGATGAATTAGATGGAGCTTTGAAATGATAATTGAAATAACTTGGAGCTCCGGAAAACCAGATGAACAACTTAGAACCGAGAATATGATATGATGAACAAGCTCCAGACAAAAGAATTAAATCACCTTGAAGGAATAAGAATAAGAATTATGTCATGCATCTCCTTCACCAATTTAAATTGATGACAACCAAAGGATTTGGCATACTACTTATTCTCGTTGCAAATAATTAAAGAGAGATCTAGCACAAGCTTGGATAAATATTCAACGAACCACCGGTAGGATTATGAAAAGAACAAATGAATTGATACGAAAACAAGGAAGAGTAAACTTGAATGAACCACCGTAAGAATATGGAGACGAACGAAGATGCATCAATGAAGAATATTTGGAGAACGAAGTTGAAAACTAAGAACGAAGAATCTTCTGAAATGATGGCCTTCGGAGGATCACAAAGTAAATAATTCATGAAATGCTTCGGATGGTTATGAAAAGAATTCCCCACTATCGGCACAATAATGAGGATGGCATGAAGATAGAACCACGAATCTTGAAGGAAAGACCAAGATTTAAGAGAAACTCTTCTCTGGTCTTCAAATGTGAGAAGACGATGAGATACACCACCATGAATTGTATAGGCACTCCGTAATGAAGAATTAAAAGGTTGAACCAATGATGAAAAATAATTTGAAAGCGATCTTGGAGAAGGCATGTGACTGATGGAAATCATTCTTGCGTCACACTTTGAAAAGAATTCTCCGGAAAAAGAAGAGTCAGGTAAGATCCTGGGAAAAGACCTGTGGGTTAGGGCCCACTCAAAGAAAATCACCATGGGAAAAGATTGCTTAATAGATATTGCACCGGTTGAATAGCATGGCTTGAGTAAGATGACAATCCTCAAAAATAGTTTGAACGGATTAAGAATGGAATTATGAATCTTCAGCACTCCGGATATGAATAGCAAGAGGAGAATGATTAATTGGTGCACCGAAATAAGAAAGCATTGTGAAAAGAGGAAAAGGATAAGATCAACACCGAAATCTTGAATTACATCCACCGGCAGAATTTGAGAACAAAAGAATGATGAACTTGAAGCTCTAGAGCATCTTCACGATAAATCACCGGATAAGAACATTGAAGGAAAAGAATGAAGAAATGTCACATGAATAAAATGGATACTTGATTTAGAATTTCTGACTCCGAGAAGAAGAAGGGTGGGAGGGTGGGGAAAACAAAGGCAACTTGGGATGAATGAAACATACACCGTTGAGAAAAGACTGAGAGTTGAACTTGCAGATGATGAAAGGATCGGATTAACTTGAAGCAAAGCACGCCGGTTGAGAAGAATTTAACATGACCATCTTGATGATAAAGAAGGACTAGCACTCCCATAGAAATATGAGAACACCGGTTAGGAAGGTATGGAATCAACATTTGACGTCGAAGCAACTCGAATACCAGAATCAAAATGAAAACAAAGGATAGACATGTTGCAACATAATCTTCACAATATCATCCGAACAGAGAATTGAACGAATGAATTCCGCAGGTACATCAACTTGTCGAGAAGCCACTTGGAAGAACAAAAGGTAAACAAAACAACAAGGAGCAGATAGAACAAATACAAGATAGAAGCTTCGTTCGACATATTCGTGCTGAAAGCTCATGGAACGTGTTACAAAAGGGTTTTGCAATCCCCGGATCAGCATAGCCAAGGACCCTTTAAGATGCAACTCCTGATCGGAACAAGCCCATAAAACCACTTCACTCAATGTAGAACCCCAAACTTCATATCATGCACTCGTTGGAAGAATGCCTAGAACTACTAGATGAACCCACCTATTAATTTCCTAAAGTTTCCAGTTATGCTATCAGGTGTTGGGGATACAGGGGAAGCACCGCGCACTCAACTCTAATCCTACATCCAGCTGTATCCATCCTTCAACACATAACCAATTATTTCCGGAAACCGTTTACCTCGGACCTTCGAAATGCATCTACTATACAAGCTATGGCAATACTCTCGAACTACCTCCCCAGTACTGGGTGATGTCGGGGTTATCTTGGCACTAACCGCATAGGAGAGTTTTCGATGTCGGCCGTCTTAAGTATTCTAGAACTGATGCGATATATTTGTGACGACAACACCTCGGAGCTCAACTCTCCGGGACACTGCCACAACCCCTAATGTCAGGAGGCATCGAGAACAATGTTCTCGTCACAAAGACATCGGAACAATCCAAACAATACTCGCGAGATCCTAAAAAAAAATTTGGTGCATTTTTGAGAGTAGAAGAGATAAGAGCAATCGTCAGGAGTCCTCACCAGAGTGAAAAGAGATGAGGAGCAAAATAAATCCTACTCTCCGATATATATATGTAGGACTCAAAACATTTTAAAGTGTGTGCCTAGACTCAACCGTCAATGATTCGATCAATCAATGGGGGCTTCTAGGTCGGAGAAGGCTCTGAATACCAACTTGTAATGCCCAGGATGGGACTATACCTCCTACGTGTCGAGGCACGACTTGAAAGTATAAGCCCATTCTGGAATGATCTCAAGTTTGGTATCTTTGCACGACTCATGTAAAAGAGGGATTAAATTGCAAAAGGAGATAGTTGGCTTACACTCGCCACTTCACACAATACATTACATAAGCAAGACATCATTCAAAACATCACAACCCGACTACGGGCGAAGATCCAAAAGAAAGATACCAAAAACAACATAAAGCCACAGGTCTGAATCGCCCCTAGTAGAAACCACTACTGATCGTCGAAAATGTCACAAGCACACTCTCATCATCGAGCTCCTAGTGAAGTACTTGAACCAACTCCTGCATCATTCTCGGCTGAACATGCATCTGGTGTTGTAGTATCTGTGAGCCACGAGGACTCAGCAATCCCATAACCATGGGTATCAAGACTAGCAAAGCTTTATGGGTACGAAGAGGTAAAGTGGTGAGGTTGCAGCAGCGGCTAAGCATAATATGGTGGCTAACTTACGAGTACAAGAGTAAGATGAGCATCTACGCAAACAGTCGCAACTAGTAGTGATCGCTAAATATCCTGAACTACATACGAGTCAAACATAACCCCACCGTGTTCTCTTCTCAAAGTGAAAAGAGACAGTCACGGTTACTCACGCAGTTGTGTGTTTTACATCGGATCCTCTGACAAGTTTTCTACAACCGGACATTAACAAATTCCAATCTGCCACATAACCGCGGGCACGGCTTTCGGAAGATCATAACCCTGCAGGGGTGTCCCAACTTAGCCCATCACAAGCTCTCACGATTAGCTGAAGTGATAAATATAATATCATCACCCCTTATCTTAGGGAAAATCCGACCAGGCTCGGCATCCCGGTGCACAAGACATTTCGACAATGGTAAAACAAGTCCAGCAAAACCTCCCAGTGTGTCGACACCCTGATAGTAGCCGCGCGTATCTCGTCTCAGGCCACAACCAGATGGGCGATCCTACGAGTAAAACCAATCCTCGAGTTTCCCCGTGGTGGCCCCGCATAACCCCCGTTTGGGACCAACACCATCAGCACTGGCCCCCCTGCTATGTAGAAAGAATACTCGGGTAGCGCTAACTCCCTATGCAAATTTAATTAATTAATTAAGTTGTTATTATGAGCAAATTAAAACCAATGTTGGGCCTTGCTGGAGGAGTTTTATTCAAAGACGAACTGTCAAGGGGTCCCCATCCACCCATCGTGTAAGGAACGCAAGATCAAGGAACATAATGCCGGTTTATCGGCGCCTAAGATGGCATGAGTGGAACAAAACACCAAGCAAAAGGCCAAGCCTTCCACCCATGCCCAGTATATAGGTGTGTTAATAATAATTATAGATATCGTGATATACCAACAACAAGTTCCCTCCTGGAACGAACTTCATCTTCACCTGCAACTAACAACACTATAAGAGGGGCTGAGCAAGCGGGTAACATAGCCAAACAGTGGTTTTGCTAGGAAGGTGTCAAAGGTTAGAGGTTTCATGGCAACAAGGAGAGGCTGACATAAAAGATGGGTAGCGCGACATGTAACGATAGCATCGAGACAACTAAGCATGGCAATGGTAGTAAAGGTATCCAAGGGTATGATCATCTTCCCTAGGATTCCGCAAGGAAGAAGAACGGATCCATGAAGTAGACGGAGCAACATAGTCGAGCGAATCCTCACAACTCCGGAACGAAACCGAAGCTAACAGGAGAAGCAACCGGAAAGAAGCAAACAACACGGTAAACACACATATCATAACGATGGCATGATGCACAAACAAACATGATGCATGTCCGGTTTAAATATGCATGTCATGGCAATGTGCATAAACAAAACTACAAGTTAAGTGGAGCTCAATATGCAGCGAGTTGCATATTGACGAAACACCACATTTTATTTATTTAATTGACTCTCGTTTATTTACAAGACAAGATTAAATGTTTTTTAACATGGCAATAGGTGAAGCAAAAAGAAACTACCTATTTAGACATTTTAAATGAGGTCGGAATGACAAACAACAATTCCGGGAAAATCCCCAAATACATGTTTAGCAATTTTAAGCAACAACAATTCACACATTTTAATGTTGTTAACATGATGCGGATGACATGACCAAGTTTTACGCAATTTATTAAAAGTTGTCATGAAGATGATAAGGAGTATTTGTCACCGTGGTGGAAGGAAAGGGTGCCACGGCAACGATCCGAAAATGATGCAACGCCAACATCTCGGTTTCGGTAACTCGGTGAGAGACCGAAGCAAAAGATGACAGAGAGTGAGTCGAGCAAGATGAAAAGGTGCGGTGATCCCGTCACCGGGTTCCCACGAGTCGGCGATGAGGCAACCGAGGAGCACGACAAAAGACGATACGGGCACGGAGCACACAAGAGAAACATTTCATACAACACATGCATTCCACGGGTCATCGTCTCGGGGTTATACCTTCGGAACGAGCGTTCGTTCTCGGAGGGGTTCTAGTTCGTAGTGGAAGTAGTGGTACACGGGTCGTAGAGGAAGTAGTTGTTCTCGTTTCCGAAGAGGTACTTGTCGCGGCATCGGACGTTTTCGGGGCGACGGTAGTGGTACACGGTTCTTCGGCGACGGTCGTCGTACACGTTCCATAGGGGTACTTGTCGCAACGCCATGTGTAGTCAAACTTGGGCATCGGAGAGGAACTTGACGCATCGTCGTGGTACTTGGGGTCTCCGTGCACTTAGCGCAATCCACGACAACGGTGCTTGACGGTCCGGTCCGTAGATGAACTTGTATTATGTAGATGTTTGGGTCGTTGGAAGGGGTACTTGGAGAAACCCTGTAATCGTACACTGGTCCTTGGCAAAACAACAGCACAGGCAACACAAAAACACAACACACGGCAGCAACAAGGGGGCGATGAGGCCATGGCAGCGGCATGACCGGCGGAAGCAGCAGCAGGTCTTGGCGCACCGGTGGCCGGAGCAGAGGCCATGGCTCGGGCTGGAGGAGACGAGGCGGAGCCGCTGCTGGACGAGAGATGGGGCAAGGCGAGGAGGAGAACGGAGGGAGGCGTGCAGGGAGCCTGGGCGCGCCAGCTCCAGGAGAGGAGGGAGTGCGGGCGCTGCGGCGTCTGGCGCGACTCCTGGCCGGCCCGCGGGCAGCGCTGGACGTGGACTTGGCGCGGTGGCGCGCGGGGTGAGCTGGAGGACGGGCGCGGCTTCTTGGAGGGGCGATGGAGGAGGCTGGAGATGAGGGGCGCGGGGCCATGGCGCAGAGGAGGCGAGGCCGCGGCCTTGGCAACGCGAGGAGGAGAAGGAGGCGCTGGGCGCTCGAGGGAGATCGAGGGAGCGAGCGGGTTCGGGGGATCGAGCGATGCGATCGAGGGAAACGGGGTCTGGCGGCGCGAGGGAGGAAAAGGGAGAGGAGCGAGGAGGCTGCGGTCGCTGGACCCTGGAGGTAGGGTTAGGAGGCGGCCGGGCCGTGGAGGCTAGATGGGCCGCGGGGACGGATGGGCTGCGGCTGGGAGGTGGCTGTTGGGCCAGCTGCGGCTGAGGGCTTCTCTCTCCCTCTCAAATAAAAAAATAAAACAAAAACTAAAAGAGAAGGAAAAGAAGGAGATGGTAGAGGTGGAATCTGGGCATGGGGATAATTCCCTGGACTCACAAAAATGTGAGGAATATAAATAAAATTGTTTGAAGATTTTTGGAAGATGAAAATTCAAAACACATTTGAATAAAAGCCAAATTGTTTGACTTTAGAAAACCCTTTAGATGGAATCCAAAAGGGCTCGAATTTGAGGATGGGGCTCGACAAACGGGAAAAGAATTATAGACAAGGTTTAGGAAGCAAGAAATTGAGAAAGAAAAGGCATGGGCAATATATGCAAGTGTGTTGCGGTTAATTCCAAACAATGGAAAATATTATAATATAGCTCCCTAATATTAGGAGGATATGTTATAAAGAGAAGTCACTCTTCCCTCGATTTAAATGGACCGAAGGTCCACACGACTTATTTAAGTTGAGATGCAAAAATTAATGACATGATGGCATGATGACATGATGCAATGCAAAAATAAATAACACAAGCACAAAAGAAACACACGGGAGAACCCGGAACATCAGGAATCTTCTTAATCTTCTGGGACATCGGTCTTCGGGCGTCACATACAGGTATGTAACTCCCAAGTACATGAAGAAATTCACACTCAGTCCTCCATGCCCAAGACCTCCATTGGCACATGGCCAAGTAGCAGATCCCACTAGCCTCAAGCGCGGTGAGGATTATCCTGATGAATGGGCCAAGCGCCAGGCCAAGTTGGCCAGACAAGCAAAAGAAGCAGTGGGGAAATTCAACATATACTCTGCTGCTGCCACTGCTGAGGCCTCTGCTAGCAAGCCGAAGAAGGCCATGGCAAAGAAGCCTGTGCATAAGCCAAGTGCTCCACCTTCAATGCCCTCAAGGCCAAATTCCTCATCAATGCCCTCACGGCCAGATTCCTCAAAGCCCTCACGACCAACTCCTCAAACTACTGCTGCTCTCCCAAAGTCCTCATCTCCTCCGCCCAAGTCTTCGGCTGCTCCGACCAGATCCTCTGCACCAGTGCATCTCTCCACGTGCCAAAGGACTACTGGCATATCTATTGCCTCAGGAGCCTCTGCAAGTTCCTCAGCTGCTCCAAGTTCCATAGGTGGCCCCTCTCTGCTGAAGAAAAAGGCCGCTGCTGGACAAGGTCCTTGACCAAGTCCTCACAAAAAGCAGGTCGCCTTCCACATGCCCTCTGATGATGATGAGGCTGATGATGAAGAACTAGTCGAAGTCATCAGAGACAGGCAACACAGGGCCGCTAGAGCCAAAGGCACAAATGTGCTTCTGCTGTTGGATCCAAAGTTGATGCTCGACTATATTAATCTCTAGCACAAGGATCCCAACACTCCTTTGCCTGACTTCAATCTGACTCGTGGCCAGAGTCACATGCTGACCGTCTTCATGGGCGAAGAAAAGTGGAAATTTGAGAAGGCCAAGCAGACGAAGAAAGCGCAGTACAAGAAAGAGCGCTACCTGAAGAAGAATGTTGTCAATATTACAACTAATGAACTTGTGAAGATTCAGGTTGAAATCAAAGCCCTCAGTGATGAATTTGACTCATACCGTGCAGACTGGATGGGATCCAAAGTCAGATTTGTAAATTTGGCAAAAGGATTTTCTTCAAATGTTGCACCTCCAACACAAATTAAGATTCCTCAGGCTGAAGCATCTGTTTAGTCTACAGAAGAACTTGCCAGCAGCACTGAAGAAACTCAGGCTGCTGAAGAAAATGAGAAAAACAGGGTTGATGACTGCATTCCAGCCGCTGAAGAAATTGCCAGGGCAACCTCTAGTGTTGTGCCCGAAAAAAATGTCAGGACAGCTGAAGCTTCAATGGCTGTGCCTGAAGAAAATGAAGAAGTCAGGGCAACTGCAACAGTTGTGCCTGAAGAAATTCAACCACTTTCCTCTGCTCCTCCTGCGCCTACTCCAACTTCAATCCTTCCATCTGCATCAGATGTGAAGAAGACCAAGGCTGCAGAGTGTGCAGCTGTGAAGAAAAGGAAGGCATCAACTTCATCAGATTCTTCAGCCCCGAAGAAGATGAAGCCATTGACTAGCTCATTTGACAACCCAATTGATGCTGCTCCTATCTCAACCATGCCATCAAAGGACCTTGTTCCTGTTGATGAAGATTATGTGATTCCAATGGAATCAGATGAAGACATTCCCTCTGCTGCTTCCTCAGAGCAGATGGATGAAAATATTGAAGTGGATGCAATTCCTTCAACACCAATTATCTCCTCGCCTATGCCTCAGTTCACTGCTGAAGAGGCCGGCGTTGAGGAATTGGATGAACAAAATTCTGACGTGGACATTGTGAATACTACTCCATTGATGAATGATGATTTTTGGGATAGTCAGCATGCCAACTCCCCTCTGTTCACGCCATTGCAACAAATCCCTCAGTCCCCAGCACATACTGTTCCATTGGGCTCTGAAGAAACTCACCCCACTCCGTCTGTACATGAAGGCATTCTAGCCCCTAGTGCTGAAGAAACTGGTGCTGCTGAATCATTGAAGACACATACTTCCACTGAAGAGGAACCAGAAATTCCTCAGCCTGAAGAACCTGAGATTGCGATTCCTGAGGTTGTGATGCAACTGACTGACACTCCTCAACCCAAGCCAAAGGATTCATTCTCAAGGAAGCAGAAGTTCAAAACTGTTGATTTCTTCAACGAGCACGTGTTCTTCACTGATTACAACCCCTATGACTCTGCTCGCATTAGGAAGAGGCGTTTCTGGACTGCCAGCCAGGCCAATTTTTATTCCTCAGAGTTGTTCAACATAGACAAAGTCTTCAATCATGAGCACATTCCTCACGTGGATATGGAATCTCTGCCGTGCTTCGTGCCAGTCCTCAGTGTTCTTCACGACGCTGGACTGTTAACTTTCTGCACTAACATCTATGATTGGAATGAAGAACTCATTCTTCAATTCTTTGCAACGCTGCACATCACTGGAGACTCTGAAGATGTGAATTCATTGGTGCTTGACTGGATGACTGAAAATACTCACTACAAGGCACCAGCTACTAAATTGCTTCATGATTTGCCTCTCAGTCCTCCCCTTGAAGCTGCTCGTTGCATGTACCAAGAGCCTGAGCTTACAAATCACTATATGCAAGTGCTGATGAAGCCATTGAAGCCAGGTCAGGCTCCAAGAACCAAATTCCTCGTGTAGGAATTGCTATATGTGCCTCGGACTATCTATCGCATTCTGACAACAACATTGAGTCCTATCAAGGGCCACGACTCGAATGAAGAAGAAGTCGTTGGCATCATGAAGAATCTGCTATTCAATATCATTCATGGCATCCCCATCAAATTCCATGATTTCTTCATGAGGACTCTGGCCAATGTCGCAATTTCACCATTTGAGTTGAAGCCTTATGTTCCGTGGATTATGAGATTCATCAGAACAAGGTCTTCCCTCAACTACAAAGCTGATACACTAAACCATTGCAGCTACTTGCCCCCAATTGTAGTCCTCAAACGGACATTTTCGTCAGCTATGACAAGGGCAAGGCTTCTGCTGTTATTGATGAAGGCATTCGTCCATTGGATGGTCATTTTCGCAAAGCTGCATCCTACTCCACCAATGACGACTCTGCCACCCATGACTCTACCGCCAACGCACCCAAGAAAAATCCTCAAGGCACAGCTCCCAGGGTGTTGACTTATCATGAGCTTCTCCTCGGTCTTCAGTAGGCAGGTGCTCTCTTTGCGAGCCATTAGTTTCATCGAACAGCATATCTATAGTCTCAACAATCTTGTGTAGATGATTGATGAAGATTATGTAGGTGTGCGAGTCCTTTCCGTAACCAAACATAAAACCTTCATGTGCTTTCGGTGCAAATTTCAAATTGTGATGAGGATCTCTAACCTAGCATTTAGCACCGAAGACTTTGAGATAACTCACATTGGGTTTCTTGTCAGTGAGGAGTTCGTATGAAATTTTCTTGAGGAGTTTGTGAAGATATACCCTGTTGATGATGTGGTACGCAATGTTGATAGCCTCAGGTCAGAACCAAAGAGGTATCTTGTATTCATCAAGCATAGTGCGAGCCATCTCAACAAGAGTCATGTTCTTGCGCTCCACAATGCCGTTCTACCGAGGAGTGTAAGGGGTAGATAGCTCATGAGTAATACCAAGTTCATCAAGATAGTCATCAAGACCAGTGTTCTTGAACTCGGTCCCATTGTCACTCCAGATATGCTTGATCTTCACACTGAAATTCGTCGAGGCCCTTGAGGAAAATCGCTTGAAGATTTCCTGCACTTCATGCTTAAATGTGATGATATGCACCCATGTATAACGAGAATAGTCATCAACAATGCCAAAGCCATAAAGAGATGCTGCATTTGTGAATGCAGAGTAATGTGTAGGGCCGAAGAGGTCCATGTGAAGAAATTCAAAAGGACGAGTGGTAGTCACGATAGGCTTCGAGGGATGCTTAGATTTGGTCATCTTTCCAGCTTTGCAAGCCCCACAAAGATAATATTTGAGGAATTTGACACCCTCAATTCAAAGGATATGCTTCTTCTTCACAAGTGTGTGCAAGTTCCTCATGCCAGCATGACCGAGCCGTCGATTCCATAGCCATCCTTCTGAAGCTTTTGCAAGTAGACATGTGGCAGGCTGCGGTCCTGTAGAGAAATCAACAATATACAAGTGTCCTCTCCTAAAGCCTTCAAAGACTTTAGAATTGTCAGATTCTAAGACTACAACACAACGATATTTGCCAAAGACAACAACCATTTCAAGATCACAAAGCATTGAGACAGACATGAGGTTGAATCCAAGAGACTCGACAAGCATGACTTTGTCCATGTGTCGATCTTTTGAGATTGCAACCTTACCTAGACCAATACCTTGCTTTTTTCCTTTGTCAGTGTAGGTGATATGCTTCAGGTGAGATGGAGATAAAGCAGAGTCCATCAATAGGTTCTTGTCACCGATCATGTGATTTGTACATCCACTATCGAGGACCCACTCAGTAGTTTTGAGGAAGTCATCCTATAGAAGAATTAGTCCATCTTACAGCTCATATGCTTCATAGTGAAGAATATGCCATCAATTTCATCAGAATGAATTTCATCAATAAGAACAATATATGAAGAATGAGGACGTGAGAAACAAATGAATCATTTCTACATGATTAGCTTGCGTCCTTTCAAGCATTTTCCGGTCTCCACCAAATTCTTCAGATGTTTAAGTTCGTCTGGAGACCTGACATTGCATAAGAGATTAGTTCTTTTTCTTCACCACCCACATCTAGAGGGGTGGCAAAGAGTTCATCATTCTGCGAGGACCAATTGAGAATGGTGGCATTGAAGCCAGTGCACTTGGTTTCACAGGAGAGGGGTTAGAGTATGAATATGAGTAAGCAGAGAAATTCTTCGAGGACTTATGAACATAATGATTTGAAGAATAATGCACATATTCATAATTCTTATTCTTTCCCTATGAAACAGAAGGGTTAGCACGATGATGATTATATGAGGAATTTGATCCACTTGAGGAATTTGGTCCATATGAGGACTTGGATCCATATGAAGATTTTGATCCATATGAAGAATTTGATATGGGGTTCCTATTCTTCAAAGGAGGTGTCGTGAGGACATTCACTTGAAGATTTTCAAGGTGCCTCTTAGGGACCCATATTTTCTTTATAGGGGGGCCATTCCTGTAGTTAGTTCCAACATATCTAGAAAATACTTCACCATTCTGATTTTTGAATAGTTTATAGTTGGAGTCAAAAGACTCATCAGAAGAATGTGAAGATTCACAAGTAAAGCCATATAAGGTAGATGGATCTACTGGAGGTCCTTTTGTAGCAAAACATGAGGTTTTGGGATAATGCTCAGGTTTCCAATAGGTACCATCAACATTGAGTTTCCTCTCAAAGGCAATACCCTCTTTCCTAGGGTTCCTGTTCAGAATCTGCTTTTTAAGCACATCACAAAGAGTCTGATGACCTTTGAGGCTTTTGTACATGCCTGTCACATACAGTTCCTTCAACCCTGCATTTTCGTCAGTAGCATCGGTGTTTTCCTTAGTTGAGGAAATTGTCACCACCGAAACAGTTGAAGAATTTGTAACAGTAGAAGCATTTGAACTTTCAGGTGAAGAATTTGCAGTTTCATGTTCAATGCATTTAAGACAAGGTGGAATAAATTCCTCCTGAGCAGCGCTGATCTGTTGAGCAAGCAATGAATCTCATTCCTTCAAAAGATCTTATAACTCTCCCTTAGCTTCTCAAGATCTTGCTTTCTTTGAAGAAATTCATAGGAAAGCTTCTCATGATCAAATAAGAGAGTGTAATGATTATCCTAAAGGTTATCATACTTGGACTGAAGTCTCTGAATATTTTCAGTCAAGATTTTAGATCGATCAATTTCTTCACCCAACAGGTCATCACTTCTTTCTAGCAGATTTTGAACCTTATCAAAGGCTTTTTCCTGTTTTATGGCAATTTTAGCAAGTTTGGAATAGATAGGTTGGAGGTTTTCATCATATTCATCTTCACTAGAAATAGACATGGAATGGTTGAGTACCTTGGCACCTTTTGCCATGAAGCAGTAGGTGGGAGTGTAGTCATCGTTGTCGTCGTTAGCAGTGTTGGGGAAGTCTTTTTCCTCAGTGTTGAAGATGGACTTGGTGACGAATGCGGTAGCGAGAGCCAGGCTCGCCACACCATTGTTTGATTCCTCAGATTCCTTCTCTTCCTCGTTTTCTTTAGATTCAACTGAGTCCATTTCCTTGCAAATGAATACCCGAGCTTTCCTGGAACTTCTCTTCTTGTTAGAGGAAGACTTTCAAGATTTTGATGGCGAGGACTTGGAAGATTTCTTCTTTTTCTTCGAGACGTCTGAGTTCTAGTCCTTGTATTTCTTCTTCTTCGATTCCTTTGCCCACTGAGGACAACCAGTGATAAAGTGACCAGGTTTCTTGCATTTGTGGCAGGTCCTCTTCTTGGGATTGCGAGATGAAGAATCGGATCTTAAGTCATCACCTCTTGAAGATTTTACAAAGCGACCACGTCTTGAGAATTTCTGAAATTTCCCCTCGAGCATTGCTAGCTCCTGACTCAGTTCTTCATGATCGCCAAAGGTGCTATCAGATTCTTCACCTTCAGATGAGGAAACTGCCTTGGCCTTCAGTGCACGTGATCTACCATAGTTTGGACCATAGAGATCTCTTTTTTCAGCAAGTTGGAACTCATGAGTGTTTAGCCTCTCGAGCATATCAGCAGGATCGAGTGACTTGTAGTGTCCACGCTCTTGAATCATCAGTGCCAGAGTGTCGAATGAGGAGTCAAGTGATCTCAGCAGTTTCTTCACCACCTCGTGGTCTGTGATGTCTGTAGCACCAAGTTCTTGTAGCTCATTTGAGATATCAGTGAGGCGATCAAAGGTGTGCTGAACATTTTCATTGTCAAGTATCTTGAAGCAGTTGAAGAGATTGCGAAGAACATCAACTGGACAGTCACATTGAGTTGAGACTCCTTCATTGACCTTGGACAGCCTGTCCCAGATAAGCTTTGCAGTCTCCAAAGCACTCACTCTGCCATACTGCCCTTTGCTCAGATGGCCACATATGATATTCTTCACTTGTGAGTCGAGTTGCTTGAATCTCTTCACATCAGCATCGTTCACAGAAGGTGAGACGGAGGGGACACCAGTTTCCACAACGTACCATAGATCATTGTCAATTGCCTCAAGATGCATGCGCATCTTGTTCTTCCTGTAGGGGTACTCCATCCCATCAAAGGTAGGACACCCAGCCGAGACTTTGATCATACCTACAGTCGACATAACAAAAACTCCAGGCGGTTAAACAAAAATCACACAGAACAAGGGAGTACCGGCTCTGATACCAATTGAAAGTGCGTTATATCGACTAGAGGGGGGTGAATAGGTGATTTTTACAAATTTGTCACTGAGGAAATTCTAGCTGAGGAATTTCCTAAGAAACAAACTACTTAGCAGGGGAATAGATACATAGGTGCAAGCATAACAAGACAGTAGCATGGTCATCATGATGAAATGAAAACGAGCACAGAGTTCAAGTAGCATGTAAACAGGATAAGCAGGATGAGGGCTGAGGACTGAGGACTGAAGAAATTAGGTTGAGGAAATTGAGAGAGTCTTCAGTCAAAGTCTTCAAACAGTATAGATCAAGTTCATCAACACATGAACGAGTAAGTGAAAGAGTTGAGGAAATAGAACCAGTAGGCTTGATGAATACAATGATTTGTTATACTAGTTCCAACTGTTGTGACAGTTGTACGTCTGGTTAGGGCGGCTAGGTATTTAAACCTGAGGACACACAGTCCTGGACACACAGTCCAAGACACCAAGTCCTTACCGTACTCCCCTTGAGCTAAGGTCACACAGACCTCGCCCAATCACTCATTGTAAGTCTTCATAGGTGACTTCCAAACCTTCACAAACTTGCTCACCCGGCGATCCACAACTCCTCTTGGATGCTCTAGACCATAGACGCCTAACACTCTGGAAGATAACAGTCTTCAAAGGTAATAAGTGTCACCTCCACACAGGAACACTCTCTTTAGTGATGCTCAATCACTTTTGGGTTTTAGGTGTTTGGGTTTGCGGTGTTTCCTCAATTGATGATTTTCACTCAAAGTCCTCGGAGGATGGGCTGCTCTTATGACAAGTGCCAGTTTCTCTCGGAGCAGCCAACCAGCTAGTAGTTGTAGGGGGCGGCTATTTATAGGCTAGGGAGCATCCCGACATGATAATACATAAATTCCCTTACATGATATGACCGTTAGGTGGATAAGATATTTTGGAACAGCTGGCGCATAGCACAACAACTGTCGAAATTGAGCTCTCAAATTCCTCAGGGCTATCATGTTCCTCACTTGTAGGCAATCCGCACTAGCGAATTCCTAACTCCTCAGTCGGAACAAATTCCTCAGAAACCATAAGAACTTCGTCTCTGTCACTAAATAAATTGACTGAACTGTATGAGATTTCCAATGGCTTCACTCGAAAGGATTGGGTAGTGTAGGCTTTGAGTTGAGCATCACTTGGAAATATGTTTCCTTAGTTTTACCTCGACCCCCTTTAATAGTACGATGTTTCCTATGACTCAAGAAGGAGAGATGAAACTAGAAAAACAAAAGTCTTCACGCTTCATAATCCTTGCATGATTATCCAAGTCTTCAAGGTCACACCAATTTCCTCACTTTTAAAGTCTTCAAGAAAACCAAAGTCTTCAACTGAAGACATACATTTTTAGGTGTCGACTTTCATCGTAAATATCAAACTCCTCATAGACTTATAAGACATGTGTACACTCAAAAACACATTAGTCCCTTAACCTATAAGTCTTCAATACACCAAAATCACTAAGGGGCACTAGATGCACTTACAGCAACATCATCGCTTTTATGACATGGTAAAAAGGGTGCCCATTTTGAAAATCAATCCACGACAACAAATATGCTATCACTCGCCTTCTTTGTTCGAGGTAAACCCAAATTTAGTCCATAGATATATCTTCCAAGGAACACTAGGTACAAGCAAAGGCATATATAAACCATGAGGATTGAGTCGTGACTTAGCTTTTTGACGTGTAGTGCAGCGAGAAACAAAATGCTCAACATCCCGTCTCATCTTTGGCCAAAAGAAATGTGTAGAAAGTACATCCTCCGTATTATTCGTGCAAAGTGTCCAATTAATCCACCTCCACGCTCCACCTGCAACAACAAAAGACGAATGGAGCTAGCTTGAATGCATAGCTTGTTAGCACAAAACACAAATCCATCATTAACGACGAACTTGTTACATGTTCTCCCTTCTTTACAATTCCGCAATACGTCTTTGAATTCAGCATCATGCACATATTGATCTTTGATGGTCTCCAAACCAAATATTTTAAAGTCAAGTTATGAAAGCATAGTATAATGACGAGACAATGCATCAGCAATAACATTTTCTTTACCTTTCTTGTGTTTAATGATATAAGGGAAAGTCTCAATGATTTCAACCCATTTAGCATGTCTACGGTTCAATTTAGCTTGACTTTTATTATGCTTCAAAAATTCATGATCTGAATGTATAACAAATTCTTTGGGCCATAAATAATGTTGCCATGTTTCCAAATCCGAACAAGAGCATATAATTCCTTGTCATAAGTTGAATAGTTCAAACTAGGCGCACTCTATTTTTCAGAAAAGTATGCAACAGGTTTACCATCTTGTAATAACACACCTCCAAATCCAATTCCACTAACATCACATTCAAGCTCAAAAGTCTTAATTAAATCAGGAAGTTAGAGTAATGGAGCATGTGTCAACTTATCTTTCAATACTCTAAAGGGTTCTTCCTGTGCAGTACCCCAAACAAAAGGCACATCCTTCTTTGTAAGCTCATTGAGAGGTGCAGCAAGGGTGCTGAAATCTCTAACAAAACGCCTATAGAAACTAGCTAGTCCAAAAAAACTCCACACTTGTGTGACCGTTTTGGGCTGCGGTCAACTCTCAATAGCTTTAATCTTGGATTTATGAACTTCTGATAGTGGCAAAGGTGTCCCATCTTTCGATGAGATGGTGGCTATCGTTTTGGAGGAAGTCGACTTTGACGATCCAACTACGAACGTGCGAGGAAGTCGCGCCTTAGCAATCGCTAAACCAACTCCGAGAGGTTATTGACCACGCCGGAGCACGATCAACCTGACCACGAAGGTCTGTTTCCTGCAGGCAAACGAAGAACAAGCAAGAAACTGAGATTGCAATCCGGATATAGCGAATTCAAGTGGAAAGCTTTATTGATCAAGTGGGGTTCTGTGACGTCTTTCTCTGGTCATTGAACACAAACGAAGTACGCAAAGTTGCAGCTATGGCGAACTTTAATCTAAACAAAACCCAAAGTCTAAACGATGCCCTAAGGGCTGTATATGGAGAGAGAGAGAGAGAGAGAGAGAGAGGGAATTTCGTGGCCCCTTGGAGAAGGGGTTCCAAACCAACCCTAACTCTGTTTTCCCCACACATACGGACTCTAAAAACAACCTATACTCAAGTATTTTGAAATTACATGGGCCTGGCCCAATAATAAGGTGACGCGGCACCTATAATAGCCTCTGGACGAAATTTATGAAGTGGCATCTTGTATATTTCGTCCAAGGCTTCACGCACTCATTATGGTGGCTTCAAAGTCCTGAAATCATCACTTGTAACTCCGTTCTTGTTCCCCTTGCGCATGCCATCATGTCCATGCTTGATCTTGCTCCAATGTTCGTCCTTCTTGTCCAAGCTAGGCCCTTCATTTGTAAGCAAGACAAATGCATCCAATTTAGGCAGCATCATATTCTCATGAACCTTAGAATTATTACCAAGTAACGAAAGTACTTGATAATTTAATTGGCATGCGCGAGCTCTAGTAATTGGTCATGTATATGTATCAGTTGGGGTTGTCGGTGTAACCTTATTAGTGATGTCATCATCATCCTCCCCTTCTTGAATTGAAGTCGTCCTCGACGGAAGCTCATCTTGCTCACCCAAGTAAGGCTTCAAATCTACAATGTTAAGTGTGGGACTAACCCCAAAATCTGCAGGCAACTCAAGTTTATATGCATTATCATTTAATTTCTCTAACACCTTAAAAGGACCATCAGCACATGGCATTAGCTTTGACTTGCGCAAATTAGGAAACCTATCCTTATGCAAATGTAACCAAACAAGATCTCCAGGTGCAAAGACAACACGTTTTCTACCCTTATCTCCAACAAGTTTATATTTAGCATTCATGCGCTCAATATTTTCCTTAGTTAACTCATGCATTTTTAAGATCAGTTCAACACATTGTTTAGCATCAAAATTATCCTTCTCCGAAGATGGAACATGCAACAAATCAATAGGTGCACGAGGTAGGAATCCATAGACAATTTCAAAAGGGCATCTTAGTAGTAGAATGCAACGAACGATTGTATGCAAATTCAATATGGGGCAAGCATTCTTCCCACATTTTCTTGTTATTCTTGAAAATAGCCCTAAGCATAGTAGACAAAGTTCTATTGACTACTTCAGTTTGTCCATCAGTTTGGGGGTGACCAGTAGTACTAAAAAGCATTTTAGTCCCCAACTTAGCCCATAAACATCTCCAAAAGTGGCTAAGAAATTTAGTATCACGATCTGAAACTATAGTATTTGGCACACCATGCAAGCGAATAATTTCACGAAAGAACAAATCAGCAACATTAGTAACATTATCGCTTTTATGACATGGTATAAAGTGTGCCATTTTCGCGAACCTATCCACGACAACAAATATGCTATCCCTCCCCTTCTTTGTTCGAGGTAAACCCAAAGCAAAGTCCATAGATATATCTTCCCAAAGAACACTAGGGACAGGCAAAGGCATATATAAACAATGAGGATTGAGTCATGTCTTAGCTTTTTGACATGTAGTGCAGCGAGCAACAAAACTCTCAACATCCCGTCTCATCTTTGGCAAAAAGAAATGTGTAGCAAGTACGTCCTCCGTCTTCTTCACGCCAAAGTGTCCCATTAATCATCCTCCATGCGCCTCCTTCAACAACAAAAGACGAGTAGAGCTAGCTGGAATGCATAGCTTGTTAGCACAAAACACAAATCCATCATTAACGACGAACGTGTTCCATGTTCTCCCTTCTTTATAATTATGCAATACATCTTTAAATTCAGCATCATGCACATATTGATTTTTTATGGTCTCCAAACAAAATATTTTAAAGTCAATTTGTGAAAGCATAGTATAACGACGAGACAATGCATCAGCAATAACATTTTCTTTTCCCTTCTTGTGTTTAATAACATAAGGGAAAGTCTCTATGAATTCAACCCATTTAGCATGTCTATGGTTCAGTTTTGCTTGACTTTTAATGTGCTTCAAAGATTCATGATCAAGAATGTATAACAAATTCTTTGGGCCATAAATAATGTTGCCATGTTTCCAAAGTCCGAACAAGAGCATATAATTCCTTATCATAAGTAGAATAATTCAGATTAGGCCCACTCAATTTTTCAGAAAAGTATGCAACAGGTTTACCATCTTGTAATAACACACCTCCTAACCCAATTCCACTAGCATCACATTCAAGCTCAAAAGTCTTATTAAAATCAGGAAGTTGGAGTAAAGGAGCATGTGTCAACTTATCTTTCAATACTGTGAATGCTTCTTCCTATGCAGTACCCCAAACAAAAGGCACATCCTTCTTTGTAAGCTCATTGAGAGGTGCAACAATGCTGCTGAAATCTCTCACAAAACGCCTATAGAATCCAGCGAGGCCAAGGAAACTCCTCACGTGTGTGACCGTTTTGGGCTGCGGCCAACTCTCAATAGCTTCAATCTTGGCTTTATCAACCTCAATTCCCCGTGGAGTAACAACAAAGCTAAGAAAGATACTCGGTCGGTGCAAAAGGTGCACTTTCCAAGGTTACCAAACAAACGTGCATCACGTAGAGCAATAAAAATAGCACGTAAATGTTCCACATGTTCCTCCAAAGATCTGCTATAAATCAGTATATCATTAAAGTAATACCACAAATCGTCCAATGAAAGAACGTTAAACTTCATTCATTAATGTCATGAAAGTACTAGGTGCATTAGTTAACCCAAAAGGCATGACTAACCACTCATATAATACCAACTTAGTTTTAAATGTTGTTTTCCATTCATCTCCCAATTTCATACGAATTTGATGGTATCCACTACGCAAATCAAGTTTGGAGAATATTATAGAGCCACTCAATTCATCAAGCATATCATCTAGCCTAGGAATAGGATGACGATAACAAATAGTAATATTATTAATGCCTATACAATCACACACATACGCGATGTACCATCCTTTTTCGGCACTAGAATAATAGAAATAACACAAGGACTAAGGGATTCACGTATATAACCTTTGTCGAGTAGCTCCTGTACTTGACGCATAATCTATTTTGTCTCCTCTGGATTGGTACGGTATGGTGTGCGGTAGGGTAGCGATGCACCGGGAATTAAGTCAATCAGATGCTCAATCCCTCGAATAGGTGGTAATCCCGGTGGCATGTCTTGTGGAAAGATGTCCGCGAACTCCTGCAAAATGTTAGTGACAGCAGTGGCAAAGAGGAAGGCATGTCCTCGGATGAAAATAATTCCTCTTTGCACACAAAAGCATAGCAAACAGTTTTGCTGAAATCTAGATCATCAATATCAGATTTGGGGGCAAGTAAACATCCACTTTTTAATTTAATTTCACATGCAACATGAGATGATGGTGTGTTATTAGGCTTCATTTGTTGCTCAAATTCTTTTGCCACAATCTGATTTTCACTCTTATTTTGCTCATGTTTCGCTTTATTAGCTTTGTTAATATCATCTTTGAAAATGGAATCAGGAGACATAGGAAGCAAAGTAATAAGTTTATCCTTATGAACAAGAGTATACTAAATGTTTCTTCCATGGTGTACAGAATTTTTATCAAATTGCCATGGTCTACCAAGTAATAAGGAACATGCTTGCATGGGTACCGCATCACAATCAACTATTTCAGCATATGTGGAGATACTAAAATGCACACGAACAATACGTGTTACCTTAACCTGGCCGCTGTTGTTGAACCGTTGGATGTAGTAAGGATGTGGATGTAGTCTTGTGGTGAGAGATAGCTTCTCCACCATCTCCATGCTAGGCAAGTTTTTGCAGCTCCCTCCATCTATGATGACGCGAACAGAACCTTCCTTCACTACTCCCTTTGTATGGAACAAATTCTGCCTCCGCTTTTGCTCCGCTTGTGTGACCTGCACACTCACAACATATTGAGCAACTAAGTATTCATACCTGTCAGCGTCTTCAGGAGCCATGTATTGTGTCTCATTTTCAGAATCATCTCCACCGTGTTCTTCACGTGTAATAGGAGCCAAAATCTCCTCATCATAGTCACTAGCGGACTCATAAGCACCATCCTCAGTAGCAATCATGACACGCTGATATGGGCATTTGCTCGCATAGTGACCACGACCAGTGCAACGACAACATATAACATCATGTGTTGGCCCTGTGGATGCCATGGATGAAGAAGAGCACTGTGCAGGACCTGAAGGTGTACTCCTGATTGATGGTGGTGTTGCCTGTTTGCTTTTATCACGGCTAGAAGTGATGGATGAAGTAGGCGGTGGTGCAGCTGGACGTGTCGAAGTAGATAATGCACGAGGTGTCCATGATGAAGGTCGACCAGCGGAATAATTAGTTCGCGCCAAGGCATGTCGATCCTGCACTTCACGTTCAGCTTTGGAAGCAAGATGGAATAAATGAGTGATATTATTATACTCCTTATACTCTATAATTGTCTGAATCTCTCTATTTAAGCCATCCATAAAATGTGCAAGCATAGCCTCATCGTCCTCAACAATACCACATCTAATAAGGCCAGTTTGTAATTCCTGATATTATTCCTCTACATAAATTTTTCCTTGTCTTAAACGCTACAATTTCTGAAGTAATTCGCGTTGATAATATAGTGGAACCCAACGAGTACGCATAGCAGTTTTCAAAGCAGCCCAAGTAGTTGGAATATTATCCGGATATAATCTACAATATTCAGACCACCACTGTAATGCCCAGTATGAGATTATACCTCCTACGTGTCGAGGCATGACTTAAAGGTATAAGCTCATACTAGAATGATCTCAAGTATGGTATCTTTGCACGACTCATGTAAAAGAGGGATGAAATTTCAAAAGAGTAGTTGGCTTAGACTCGTCACGTCACACAATACATTACATAAGCAATCATCATCCAAATAACATCACAGTCCGTCTACGGACGAAGATCCAAATGAAAGATACCATAAATAAAGCCACAAGGTCCGAATCGCCCCTAGTAGAAGCCACTACTGATCCTCGGGATAAGACACGTAGTATCACCCGCGTTCTTCATCGAACTCCCAGTACAGCTCTGTGCCGTCACCTGTGTAGTTCACCATGGTACCTGCATCTGATGTTGTGTAGAATCTGTGAGCCATGGAGGACTCAGCAATCCCGTTCCTGGGTAGCAAAACTATCTAAGCCTTGGGTGTGGAACAAGGCTGTAGAACAAAGGTTGCAGCTGCACAAGCACTAGCTTACGTGTTTAGAGCGAGAAGAGAAGTGCCACGAGCGTCAAAGTGATCACGAAGTGATCCTATCTAAGCACGTCAAACATAACCCCACCGTGTTCACTTCCCAAACCCCTTCGGAAAATGACCGTCACGGTTACTCACGCTGGTAGTGTATTCTGAATATGGTGTCTAGTTTTCTACAATCGGATATTAACAAATTCCCATCTGCCACATAACCGCGGGCACGGCTTTCGAAAGATCAAACCCTGCAGGGGTGTCCCAACTTAGCCCATCACAAGCTCACGATCTGCGGAGTCGCAACTCCAAGGTGGGAAGACCCGAGTATTCTCGGAATCCCATGCTCAAGATATTCCAACTAAGGTAAAACTAATCCAGCAAATCCTCCCGGCGTGCCGACACCCTGATAGTAGCCGCGCGTATCTCGTCTCAGGCCACGACCGGATGGGCGATTCTACAGGTTTTTACCAGCCCTTGAGTTTCCTCGAGGTGGCCCCGCAGACTCCCCAGTTTGGACCAACACTCATTTGGAGCACTGGCCCAGGTTGTTGATTAAGAAAAGGGTTTACAACTCCCTATGCAAGTTTTAGTTGTTAGGCAAATGTAGAACCAAAGTTGGGACTTGCTGGAAAAGCTTTAGCGCTAAGCGGTTTATCGAGGGGTCCCATAACCCCAACCATGTGAGGAACGCAATATCAAGGAACATAACACCGGTTTATACGGTTCCTAGGGTGGCATGAGTGGAACAAAACACCAAGCAAGAGGCTTAGCCTTCCACCCATTACCAATATATAGATGATTTAGTTGACATATTATATAGTGTGATATCCCAACAATAACTTCAACATGAAGCAAGAATCTTCAAATCTTCTCCTGCAACTAACAATGCTATATGAAGGGATGAGCGAAGCTTACGTAGCCAAACAAAGGTTTGCTAGGTTGGGTGGTTAGACAGATTCATGGTTACAATAGGAGGCTGACAAACAAACATGGGCATCGAGGCAATAAGCTAAAGAGCGAGACATCTAGCAATAGGCAAAGATAGTAATGATATCTGGGTTAGGTCATCTTGCCTGTCGAGTCGTCGATGGGATCGTAAGACGTCTCCTCGTACTCAACCTCGGTAGGAACCTCGCACTCAGTCTCGGCTTGCGGCTCTACTCAACACAAGAACACAACATGGCACAAATCAATCAAGGTGCAATGCACAATCAACATGATGCAAGACAAGTCTATATGATGCATTTCATGGCAAGGGATGAAGCACACAAGAACAACACAAAACAACAAGTTTAAATGAGGCCGGAATCAACATATAGCAAATCCGGTAAGTCCTCATATGCATATTTTGAAATTGGTCCAGATCTGAACAAACCTTAAGTTAAAGTTGTTAAACAGAAAGTTAACATGCACCATGATGAACTACACGAAATTCTAGTCAATTTTCATATAAAGTTTGTTTAATTCGGAGCTACGGTCTAGAAGATATGAGCAAAACAAGACAAGCAAGGTAACGGTGCAAGATGCACCCAAACATCAAACAAACACACTCCAAACATGTAAACAACATGATATTATGATGCTACATGCAAAATCACACAAGTTTCATATAGGGCACGCTCAAAATGGAGCAACGGTTCAACACATACACACGAAACAAGATACAATGCAAAGCTGAAGTTAACAGCCACATAGCAACTTTGGATCAAGAGATATATACGCTACAGCACCCAAACATGATGGAAAGAAGCATGGACATTAAGTAGACCTGTTCTACAGCAAACAACTCCATTGGAGCAACTCCATAGGAGACATGGATCAATAGCAACAAGCTACACCAAATTGATCATGCTGTTAAAAACCTGACAGATATAATTTATAGCTACTTGAGACCAAGAAATAAATAAGCTACAGCAAGCCATATGTGCAAGTAAGGGAATGAATGGATAGACAAAAACTTGTACAACAAGGAATGATCATTGGCCACTCCAAAACAAGCATGGAATTGAGTGGGGCATCAAGCAAACATAGCATCAGGTTAAAACAGATTCCAGACTTGGCAGTTTTTTCACTAAGTGTAAAACAGTAACATTGGCATGGCATGTTTACAAGCTTGTTTAAGTCACCTCAAGGCATATCATGGAAAGTGGTTTGCACCACAGCAAAGACCATATGATGGTGCTTCTAAAACATATTGACATGTGACATGGGGACAAACACATCAATAGCAAAGAGCATGTCAAAACAGCATCTCATAACAAGTTTCAGCACTTAACAGCCACATGCACTTTTGCAACAAAGATTAATATGGCAATATGACACCTAACATGAATGCTACAGCGACCATCATGTAGAGCACTTCACAATGAACATTTTGACATATCATATGCTCCATTTGGATAAACATGCACCAAGTTATCATATCTCAAACATGGCATCAAATTAACAAGTAACAACAGTTTATAACAAGTAGCACTCTTGTCACGAAGATTAGGTCATCAATATGATCTCAAACAAGCATACCACAATGGAACAAAATGTAGAGCACATCACCACGATCATTTTGATATATCATATGCACAATTTGGACAAGCACACTAAAAGTTACAGCCACTCAAACATGCAACAAAATAACAAAAAATCCAGAGACTTAGTGGTTTTATACCTCACAAAAGTCAAACGTGGATGGATCCGTGCGGGATGGAGTGGATCGGTACAGAGGCGTGCGTTTGGATGGTGGAACTGGTGGATCTCGTACAGATCTGCGGATCTCGCCGGAGTTGGCGCCGGAGATGGAGGAGATGACCGGAGACGGCGGGGCGCGACCGAAGGCGGAGGTCGGCCGGAGTGGAGGAGGCTAGGGGCGTCGGCGGCGGCGCGCCCAAGGGACGGCAGAGGCCGGGGCCGGCCGAGCGGCTGCAGCAGGGGGCCCGCACCGGCGACGTGAGGCGGCAGCGCGCGAGGCGGCTGCGGGTGTTCCGGCGGCGGCAGTGGAGGTGCGCGGCGGCGGTGGTCCGGCGAGCCGGCGGCCGGCGGGGCCGCGGGCTGAGGTGGCGGTCGGTCAGGTGGCCCGACGAATTGGAGGGTCGCCACGTGGCGGCGGGGATGACGTGGCGGCCCCTGATTGGTTGGAGTGAGGTGGCAGCGGGTCGGACGTGTCTGGCGGCTGCGCGGATGTGTCCGGCGTGCGGAGGGAGAGGAAAATTAGGGTTGCACCGGGATTTCGGGGATGGGGACTGTTTTATAGTTTCTGGGAGCTAGGAAACTTCAAATGAGGAGCGGTTTTCGGCGACGCGATCACGATCCGATGACCGAGAGGATGGGAGTGGTTGTACTGGGTTTGTGGGCTGTTGTGGAGGTGGTCTTTGGCCAAAAGGAAGGGGTACTTTTAGCCCACTAGGTTAACCGTTGGAGTACCAAACGAACTCCAAACGCGATGAAACTTGACAGGCGGCCTACACGTACCAAAACAACAACACACGACATGTCTCACCCCATTCCGGGAACGATACACGGCCACAAACGAAAGAAGGACACGGGGGTGCCACGGCACGTGTGTGAGTGTCGGAACTCGAAACGGACAACGGGAAGAGACGAGTGGAACCGGGTGCAAGTGACAACACGAATGCAATGCAATGCACATGATAACATGACATGGATGAAATGCACACACGCGCGCGACAAAACGAAGAAACCCGAAATGAAAGAAGAACCCAGAATGGAATTGATGAAGTCAAAGTTCATATATTGCCATAATTGGAAAGTGTTACATCTGGGGCATTACCAACTCTCCTCTCCTACGAAAAGATCTCGTCCCGAGATCTAGGACTGGAAGAAGGAAGGGTACTCGGAACAAAGGTGATCTTCTCGTTCCCACGTAGCTTCTCTGTCGGTATGGTGTGACCACTTAACTTTCAAGAACTTGATTGACTTGTTGTGGGTCTTGCGCTCAGTTTCTTCAAGAATAGCAACAGGGTGCTCACGGTAAGACAAGTCTTGTTGAAGATCAATCTCCTCGAACGGAATGGTGCGTTCAGGTGTCTTGAAGCACTTGCGGAGTTGAGACACGTGAAACACATCATGAAAATTTGCAAAGTTGGAGGGGAGCTCAAGTTGATAGGCTAGATCGCCTCTTTTGCCAAGAATCTTCAAAGGGCCCACGTATCTAGGAGCAAGCTTTCCTTTGATACCGAATCTTTGGGTTTCTTTCGTAAGAGAAACACGGAGATAGACATGATCCCCAAAGTCGAAGGCCAAATCACGATGCTTGCCGTCATAGTAACTCTTTTGACGTGACTGAGCGGCCTTGAGATTCTCACGTATGACTTTGCACATTTCTTCGGCTTCTGAGATCAAGTCATTGCCAAGAAGTTGACATTCACCAGTCTTGGACCACTTGAGAGGGGTACGACACTTTCTGCCATAGAGGATTTCAAAAGGAGCTTTGCCGGCACTTGCTTGGAAGCTGTTGTTGTAAGAGAACTCGGCAAACGGGAGACAATCTTCCCACTTCATGCCAAAAGAGATGACACAAGCTCTGAGCATGTCTTCGAGGATCTGGTTCACTCTTTCGACTTGACCACTAGTCTGAGGGTGAAACGCAGTGCTGAAACGAATCTTAGTGCCCATGGCTGACTGAAAGGAGTCCCAGAACTTGGATGTGAACAAACTTCCACGGTCTGAGGAGATAACTTGAGGAATGCCATGCAACGACAGAATTCTGGAAGTGTACAACTTTGCCAACTGAGCTGCATTGATGGATTCTTTGACGGGAAGGAAGTGAGCTACTTTGGTTAGCTTGTCAATCACAAGAAAGATAGCATCATTCCCCTTCTTGGACTTGGGAAACCCAGTGACAAAATCCATTTCAATGTGGTCGAATTTCCACTCGGGAATAGGAAGAGGTTGGAGGAGACCGGCTGGACGTTGATGCTCTGCCTTCACTCTTCTGCAGACATCACATTCATTCACGAATTAGGCAATCTCCCTTTTCATGCGAGTCCACCAGTAAGATTGCTTGAGGTCTTGGTACATCTTGGAACTTCCGGGATGAATCGAGAGGAGGGAGTCATGTGCTTTGTTCATTATGAGCTTCCTGAGATCACCCTTGGGAACCACAATTATGTCCTCAAAGAACAAGGTGTCTTTCTCATCAACGCGATAGCACTTGTATTTGGGAGTACCCTTTGCAATACCATGTTTCAATTTCTACACCATAGCATCACTGAGTTGGGCCTCATGGATCTGATCTTCCAAGGTAGGGGCAACTTGAAGATTTGCAAGAAAGCCTTGCGGAACAACTTGGAGGTTGAGCTTCCTGAACGATTCACAAAGCTCAGGCTGGAACGGCTAGAGAAGGAGACTGTTGCAATAGGCCTTTCTGCTCAAGGCATCTGCAATGACATTGGCCTTGCCAGGTGTGTATTCGATGCTTGGATCATATTCTTGGATCATCTCAACCCAACGAGTCTGGCGAAGGTTCAGGTTAGGCTGTGTGAAGATGTCCTTCAAGCTCTTGTGATCGGTGAAGATGTCCACTTTTCTGCCCAACAGAAGGTGTCTCCACGTGATCAAGGCATGTACCACTGCTGCTAGCTCGAGATCATCTGTGGGGTAGTTCTTCTCATTCGGCTTCAATTGACGAGAAGTGTATGCCACAATCTTCTTGTCTTGCATGAGAACACCACCAAGTCCTTGTAAGGAAGCATCACAGAATACTTCATAGGGCTTGGACTCATCCGAAGGAGTAAGAAACGGAGCAGAAATGAGCTTCTCTTTGAGTGTTTTGAATGCCACATCACAATCAGGAGTCCAGTAGTACTTGACATTCTTCTGCAGCAAGTTGGAGAGAGGCTTGGAAATCTTGGAGAAGTTCTCAACGAACCTTCTACAATAGCTAGCGAGACCAAAGAAGCTTCGGAGTTGCTTGACGTTCTGCGGGGGTTCCCAGTTGACAATAGCTTCAACTTTCTCGGGGTTGACAGAAATACCCTCAGCAGAGATGATATGGCCAAGATATAAGACCTTATCCAGTCATAATTCGCATTTGGAGAACTTCGCATAGAACTTGTGTTCACGGAGTCTGTCGAGAACCAAACGGAGGTGCTTGGCATGGTCTTCTTCATTCCTGGAGAATACCAAGATGTCATCTAGATAGACGAGAACAAATTCATTGGTGTAGGGGTTTAATATGAAGTGCATCATCCTCGGGAAGGTGGGTGGAGCATTTGCGAGGCCAAAAGACATGACCGTGTATTCATAGGAGCCGTAGCTTGTTCTGAATGCTGTCTTGTGAATATCTTCTTCACGGATACGGATCTGGTGATAACCCATCCGGAGATCGAGCTTCGAGAACACCTTTGCTCCTTTGAGCTGCTCGAACAATTGGGGAGCGGTTACTTGTTCTTTATTGCCTTCTTGTTCAATGGCCGGTAATCAACGCAAAGGCGTTCCGTGCCATCCTTCTTCTTGACAAATAGAATACCACAGCCCCAAGGAGAAGTGCTAGGCCTGATTAGACCCATACGCTCTTGCTCATCGAGTTGTCTCTTCAGCTCCTTCAACTCATCACGAGAAAGCTTGTACGGACGTCGACATGCTGGCTCGGTACCGGGCTCGAGTTCAATGACGAATTCAACTTGACGATGCGGAGGCGTGCCTGGAAGCTCTTCAGGGAAAACATCTTCATATTCATTGACCACCGGAATCTGTGAAATGGCATTAATCGCGCCCTTGTCATTGAGAGAGAATAGCCTGATTGTGTTATCTCGAGAGGCAAAGATAATCACATCTTCGTCAGGATGAGTAAGCTTGACTTCCTTATTTGCACAATCAATGTGAGCATCATGCTTGGAAAGCCAATCCATCCCAAGAATAAGATCAATGTCGGAGTTGCCGAGAATAACCAGAGAAACCAGAAAGCTGTAATCACCCATATGAATAGATATATCCGGAGCATACACACTAGAAGTCATTCGCTTCCCCGGAGAAGTAACTTGCAACTTTCTGGGTAGATTTGTGGTGATAACATCGTGCTTGGATGCAAATGGATATGACATGAAAGAACATGATGCACCTGAATCAAACAAAACTTTATCAGGCTTAAGATTGACTGGAAGGTTACCAAGTATCACATCTGAAGAATTCTCTGCTTGAGCTGCATTCATCAGATTCACTCTTGCTGCCTTGGAGTTGTGCTTGACAATAGCAGTGCTGACAGGTGGAGGAGGCGGAAGGCGCCTTGGGTTGGGACACTTGTTAGCATAATGAGCCTTCTGAGTGCACTTGTTGCAAACCACTTCTGAGAGAGGACAGTGATAAGGAGCACTTGATTTCGAAGCTTGAAAGTGATTCTTGGACTGATTGCTTGGGTTGGGTGGGTGGGAGAAACCACGGCCACCAGAATGCTTGTTGTTGTTGTTGGGAGGGCGGAGCACTCGAGGAGGTGGAACCCAAAACTTCTGCTGCTTTGCAACTACTTGGGAAGAAGAGGAGGAGTTGACAGCATCTCTGATTCTCTTTTTGGAAGCTTAAACCTTGAGCTCGTGATGAGGACATGACTACCTTGGATACGACCAAAAATATTGCATACATGTATATTTGTGAGGTGATTTCTAATGCAAACTATGCAACAATTTATATATGTCATCCAGGACAAAAATACTTCACAGACTTTTGTGCCATGTCTAATTCCAGGTGTATGGGACATTTGTACGATCCACATATGAAGATAAGGGAAAAAGAGAATTTTAAGTGCTGTTCAAAAAGTTCTCTCACGTCACTTTTGGGCCAAGAGAAGATAGAGTCCAAGTCTCTCACGTTCTACATCCAGATTCGGACTGCACAGACATACCTGACTCAAAACGGCAAGAACTCCTTCATACGGACTTCGAATTGGGTGACTCTTTTTTTGTTGGAAACTAGATTTCGTACACTTTCCAACCCAATTGGATTCACCTTAAAATTCGTCTGCAGCATCGAGATATCGACGAAACAATCTGATGCTGCAGCAGAATCTGAGTCAAACTACAAGTCCAAAGGTGTTGCATCACCTCCACTTGGGCCCAAGAGTCTTGTACGACCTAGGGTTAGTTTTAGGCTGCCTTGGGACGTCGTTCCACCTCCTTGGTTGCCACCCCTTGCTCCTATATAAGTAGATCCATCTAGTAGCTTTTTCTTTGGGATTTGTTTAGTCAAAAGTTAGCCATTGCAACTTCGTGTACTTCGTTTGTGTCCAACGACCAGACCAAGACCACTTACGGATCCCCACCTTTATCAATACATCATTTATATTTGCAATATTCAGATTGCTTTATCATATTCTTGCTTGTTCTTCGATTGCATGCAGGAATAGACCTTCGTGGTCAGGCTGATCGTGCTTCTGGCATTGTCAGTAACCCTTGAAGATTGGTTTAGCGATTGCTAAGGTGTAACGTCGTGCACGTTTGTAGTCGGATCGTCAAAGTCGTCTCCACCAAATTGATAGTTATCATCTCATCGAAAGATTGGGCCCCCTCGCCTCTATCAAGTGGTATCAGTTTTCAGGTTGCTCGGTGAGAATTTCCAGTTATTCCTAGATTAGATTTATTTTCTTACCTATTGTCCAAGAAAAAGTCCAAAAAAAAGTTAGATCTATTCATCCTTTGTCCAAGCCAGTATGAGCCTTTACAATTTTCTTTTCATTGTTTGCATTATTGAATTATCGGTTGCATCGTCGTGTCGAGTTGCTGGTCTTAGTGTCTAGTTCGTTAGAGTTTCGAGTTCTATTCACATTAGTCACGTCGCCGCTGCATCGTTATCCCTTCCGCTGTCCACCACCTCATCCATCAATTTCCACCTCGTGCTACCCATCGTTCATTGTCACAATCATAGTTGAAGTCGTTCGCATCTTTGCTTGATCCAATCTGCATCTTATCTAGTTTGTCTTGGAAAGAGGGAGAAAGAAAAAAAAGACACAGAAAAAAAAAGTAAAAAAAAAAGAGGAGAGAAAGAAAAAAAAACTATGAGAAAAAAGAAAAAGAAAAAGAAGGAAAAGAAAGTTGGAGAGAGTGTTGTTGTATATTCTGCTTGGCAGTTGTTTTCATCATTATCTTTACTGCCGTTGTGATCTTCACTTATATCTTGCTGTCCAGAGCTACTTCGTATCCTTTATTGATGCTAGTTGTGCTACAACGTGACCTCATTAGTGTTCTAGGCTCGCGTCTCTAGTCCACTCTACCATAGGACCAGCACAGTACCGTTGTTGAGCGTTTATTCAACATTGCATCTCTGAATTGATTATTGCTAATCTTTTGCTACCATATATAAAGCCAACCCAACTCCACATATTTCTACACCGTGCTTACGTACGTTCACCTGGCAATCGCTTTACTCAATCTTTGGAGTTATTTGACACCGCTGGTTGCCTATCACCACCTGCTGCATGGTAAGAACATGTAAGATATTGATATTTGCTTTACTGTGAGGGCTTTACCACCACATCCTAGTAGTTCATAGGAACATTATTCTCGAATTTTGTTTCTTGTTTCCACTAATCATGACAGGTACCGAAGACAGAAGTTCTTGGACGACGGATACATCTTCACCATCACGAGACATGGGACAACACACACCAGCACATGGTCAGGTTATTTCTTTACCGTCATTTGAGGGTAGATTTAATTCTGCTATTTATCTAGTTTAGGAGCTTGAAGTAGAAAAAGTTTTTAGTCACCATCATTTTTCCGAACTTGAGAGAGTACAAGCTGCCACTAGAGTATTTACTGGTTTTGCTTCTGTTTGGTGGAGTGTGCATTGTAAGAAAAATATTGATAACTGTCGGTGTACTAAGGTAGGGGTACCTCAGTACCCCAACTTGTGCACGGGCAGTAGCAGCTTCCCGCGGCAGGGCCTACCACGTGCTTGCCGGAGACCTTTCTGCCCCATATAAAACCATTCAAAAACAAAGTATACAAGACAGAGGATCGAGGCCCCGGCAAGTGGGGCTTGCCGGGAAGGCCGTCCCAAGCTCAAGATTACCTCACTAGCACAAGACCCTGGCAAGAGGAGCTTGCCAGGAAGGCCAGAAGATTACACCTCAGAAGACATGCCTCGGCGCGACGTGCGCCCCGGCAGGGCCCGGAGAGCGACAAGCTTCAGAGCCCGACAAGCTTCCGGGCCCGGCAAGGTCAAGACCCCGGCAAGGTGCTTGCCGGGGAGAGTTACGCTGTGTGCCCGCGCTCCAGCTCATCGAACCACGCGTCGCCCTGGGGCCATTCCAGGGACGCGTGGCGGATGGCTGTGCAGCCTGGGGGACACGGTGGCACTCCACGGTGACGAGACCATCGCTGTGGCAAACAGAGACGCAAGGGCGGGCGCTTTTGGGGTCGACGGCGACGGGCATTAAATGCTCTTGTCCCCCACTGTCAAAGTAGGTGATGACCACTGTTCATGCACTGTTCATCCACTATTCCCGCACTGTTACAACTACCACCACAATTACATTTTTACCCCTTCTTCTACGTTGACACCTGTCGGTGACCCCTTGAGCTATAAAAGGAGGCCCATGCACAACGTAGAGGGGGTTCGGAACCTAGATCGCTCACTCGCTCGGTGTAACTAGTTCTTCAAGCTCCCGAGCTCCCCAACTCAATACAATCTAAGCAGGAGTAGGGTTTTACGCGTCCATCGCGGCCCGAACCTGGGTAAACTGCCCGCGTGCTCACCACGATCTGCTCTTTGTGCTCCCTCCGCTCCCTCACCGCACGAACAAGGGGCTCCGGTCCCATAGGTGCTCGTGGTGGACAGTTTCCCCCGACATCTTTGGCGCGCCAGGTAGGGGAGCGTCGAGGTTGTGCGAACCTGATCCGGCGTTCACGCGGGCGCATTCTTCCTCAACCTCTCCAGCTTCATCAGCAACTTCATCAGCAACAGCAACATGGCCCCGAAGAAGAAAGCTTCGGAGGTCGCAGGCCCGTCTGCGTATCATCCGCCGCCACCGGAGCCAACCGTGGGTGGAGGAGACGCCGTCGGAAGGGTGGTTGCCGACGAGGAAACTCGCGGCGCCACCAAATCCAAGGACAAGACGGACGACCGAGCCTCGGTCTCCGTGGACGCGCCACGTCCATCTCAGCAAACAACAACCCAGCAGCGCCATGGCACAGGAGGTGGCATCCGCTTGCTGGGCCAAGGGCAAACCGGAGGCTCGCGGGATGCTTCGGGCCATCGTCCTGGCACGAGCAAGGCGCGGTCACCGGGGCGGGACCCTGCTCCTTCTAACCCTGTTAGGAGTCCGAGCATATCCCGCTCCTCGCGCCGCTCGCCCCCGCTCCCCTCCTCTCCAGCAGAAGCGCTCGCAAGGGCGCAACTGCTCCTCGACTTCCCTCCAGCGGCAGACAAGGCCGAAGACTGGAGGGTCACCATCCAGAGCCTGATCGCCTTCGCCAACAATGACACGCCGCAGAAGCCAGCGACCTCGCGGCCACGGCAAGTCGAGAAGACGAAGGCCGACGGCGACAAGACCACCGGGGGTGCAACCACCGTGCACTGCCCGCCGCGGAAGCAGAAGACGCCTCCCCGCCGGATCAACGTCGACGACGACTCCACGGCGTCGTCGGATCCGCGGGCTCGTCGGGACCAGCGCCAGGTCCTTGACGATCGGCGACAAGAAGACGCTCGGACGACGATCGAGCGCCGCCGAGAAGCTCGGCGACAATCAGATCAGCGTGCTGGGAACGCTGTCGACACGCACGCGCCCGGTGAACCAGGCGACTTGCCATACGCGGCAGGTTGCCCTGCGTTTACCCGTGAGCTGCGGCGCGTCCAGTGGCCCAGCATGAAGAACTTCAAGCCCGACGTACCAGAGAAGTACGACGGCAAGACGCACCCCTCAGAATTCCTCAGCATTTACACCATCGCGGTGCAGGCTGCCGGGGGGCGCGACGAGAAGATACTGGCGAACTACTTCCCGCTGGTGCTTAAGCCAAACGTGCGTTCTTGGCTTAGGCACTTGCCGGAAGGCTCCATTTCTTCTTGGGCGGACCTTTGCCACCAGTTTGTTGGCGCCTTCACGGGCGGCCACAAACCCCACGGCCAGGAGAGCGATCTCCACATACTGGCCCAGAAGGAAGGAGAACCTCTGCGCAAGTACATCCAGCGCTTCAGCCGCGTGCAGCACAACATCCCCGACGTCCACCCTGCCGCGGTTATCAGCGCGTTCCACCAGAACGTGCGTAACCGCCGTATGCGTGAGGAGATGGCCATGACCAAGATACGGGATGTCAGCGAGCTCTATGCTCTAGCTGATAAGTGCGCGCGCGCCGAAGAGGGGAGGAGACTCCCCGGGGAGGATACTGGCGCAGGGGGAAGCGACAGCGACGACGCCGCCCCGGCAAAGAAGAGCCGGCGGCGAAACAAAAGAATAAAGAACAAGAAGGAAGTGCTTGCCGTCGAGAAGTCCGGCAAGGAGGCTCCCGCCAAGCAGGCACAGGCTGGCGGCTCCGGCAAGGAGCCTGCCCCTGTAGCGGCAGCCGACAAGCAGGACGGCTCCGACAAGCAATACTGCAAGATCCACCGCACAAAGGGCCACGACCTCTCCAACTGCAAACGCGTCGAGTACCTCGTCGAGCAGCAGAAAGCTGAGTACGAGCGGCGCGACAAGGAGAAGGCCCAAGGTGGCGGAGGAGAACCAAGCAAGAAGCGGCCATTCAATGGCCGGGGAGGACGCCGCGGCAAGGCCAAGCAGCGGCAAGGTGACCGACCTCCCCGGGGCCGCGACAAGGATGAAGAAGACGACGACGATGACATGGAGGATGAGGATAACAGCGAGCAGGAGTTCCAGAAGGCCACGGAGGTCCTGTGCCTCGACGGCGGCGCCTCTCTGCATACTTCCCACCGCCAACTCAAGCAGTGGGTGCGGGAAGTGAATGCAGCAGAGCCGCCCGTGGAGTCGCGCAGGCTCCTCAAATGGTCCAGCACGCCCATCATTTTTGATCTTGAGGATCACCCTGACCGCACCACTGCGGTCAGGTGCTTGCCGATGCTGGTCTCACCCACCATCCGCAACCTCAAGGTCACCAAAATGTTGGTTGACGGCGGGGCCGGGCTGAACTTGATCTCCTCAGCTGTGATCAAGAAACTCCAAATCCCAGATGGCGAGCTCGAAGAGACCGGTTCGTTCCAAGGAATAAACCCGGGAAGGAGCAAGCCCAAGGGGAAGATAACTCTGCCAGTGACCTTTGGCGGGGAGCTCAACTTCAGAACTGAGCGCATCACATTCGACGTCGCCGATATCCCAATACCATATAATGGGATACTCGGCCGTCCCGCCCTCGCCAAGTTCATGACAGCTTCCCACTACGCCTACAACGTACTCAAGATGCCGGGGCCGATAAGCGTCATCACTGTCCATGGCGACAAGAAAGATGCGCTTGTCTGCGTCGACAAGATCTACCGGGATGCAGCAGCCGCAGCAGAGAAGGACACACTTGCCGCTGAAGCTCCCGGGGGGAAGAAGACCAAGACCAAGTCCGGCAAGTGCTCTGGGGCCCACTCCGGCAACCGCACCTCTTCGGAGTGCTGCGCTGCCGTCGAGGACGTTCCATCGAGCTCCACCGGCAAGTGCAAGAAGGGAATGGCCGCTCCTCCGGCAACCAAGAAGGTGTCCGCCAAGGAGGACGGCACTGGTGGTACCTTCACCATCAGTGCCACACTTGACAGCAAATAGGAAAGCGCGCTCGTTGCCTTCCTGTGGGCGAATGTCGATGTGTTTGCCTGGCAACCATCTGACATCCCCGGTGTTCCCAGGAAGGTAATTGAGCACAAGCTTGCTGTTTGTCCTCATGCGCGGCCCGTCAAGCAAAAGGTCAGAAAGCAAGCCGTGGAGCGCCAAGAATTCATTGCCGAAGAGATCAAGAAGCTAGAAGCAGCAGGCCTAGTTAGAGGCGTGATCCATCCGACGTGGTTAGCAAACCCAGTCGTCGTGCGTAAGGCCAACGGGAAGTGGAGACTGTGTATAGACTTCACCGATGTGAATAAAGCATGTCCCAAGGATCCATTTCCCTTGCCGCGCATTGACCAGATTGTTGACTCCACTGCCGGATGTGAGATGCTCTCTTTCCTCGATGCATATTCAGGCTACCATCAGATTTTCATGGCTGAGGAAGATGAAGAGAAGACTGCATTTATCACTCCATGTGGCACTTACTGCTTCATTCGCATGCCATTTGGACTGAAGAATGCAGGCTCAACCTTTGCAAGGGTAGTATACACTGCTTTTGAGCCACAGATCCATAGAAATGTAGAGGCTTACATGGATGATATCGTGGTGAAGAGCAAGAGCAAGGATACATTGATCCAAGATTTAGAAGAGACATTCGAGAATCTGCGCAAGATCTAGCTCAAGTTGAACCCCGAGAAGTGCGTCTTTGTAGTCCCTTCCGGCAAGCTTCTCGGGTTCTTTGTGTCACAGAGGGGGATTGAAGCCAACCCCGACAAGATTAAAGCCATCGAGCAGATAGAAGCCCCGAAGCGCGTCAAGGATGTCAGGAGACTTGCAGGTTGTGTGGCTGCCCTCAGTAGGTTCATTTCAAAGTCTGCAGAGCGCGCCCTTCCTTTCTTCAAAATCTTGAAGAAGGCAGGCCCTATGAAATGGACTCCGGAAGCGGAGGCAGCGCTGCAAGACTTGAAACGGTACCTATCCTCCACTCCAATACTTGTCGCACCTAGGCCACAGGAGAAGTTGCTGCTGTACCTAGTGGCAACCAACCAGGTGGTTAGTGCTGCGTTAGTAGCGGAGAGGGAGGCCGACGAGGAGTCAGCACCACCAGCAAGCGAATCCAGCGACAAGCAGGGGGCTGCCCCGACAAGCTCTGGCCCCGACAAAGACAACTCTGCGCAGGATCAAGGAGAAGTGCGAAAGAAGATGGTGCAGCGCCCGGTGTATTTTGTAAGCTCCCTTTTACAAGGGGCCAGATCAAGATACTCTGGGGTACAGAAGTTGCTTTTCGGCCTCCTCGTGGCCTCGAGAAAGCTGCGCCATTATTTCCAAGCACATGAGATAACAGTGGTCACTCGCTTTCCGCTGAAGAGGATATTGCACAATCCAGAGGACCCAGGCAGGATCGTTGAGTGGGCACTGGAGCTGTCAAGCTTTGGTCTCAAGTTTGAGAGTACCTCAACCATACAGAGCCGAGCTTTGGCAGAATTCATAGCCGAATGGACCCCAACGCCCGATGAAGAAGTTCTAGAAACAAGTGCACCCGTACAAGAAGCGACAAGTGAATGGGTAATGTACTTTGATGGTGCCTTCTCGCTGCAAGGCGCTGGAGCCGGTGTGGTACTCATAGCACCCACCGGAGAACACCTCAAGTATGTTATCCAGATGCACTTTCCCAGAGAACAAGCGACAAACAATACTGCTGAGTATGAAGGTCTACTTGCCGGCCTCAGAATTGCAGCTGAACTTGGGATCAGGAAGCTGATTGTGCGGGGAGATTCTCAGTTGGTGGTCCGACAAGTCAACAAGAGTTACCAGAGTCCTTTGATGGAAGCTTATGTAGATGAAGTGAGGAAGCTCGAAGAACACTTTGAAGGTCTGCAAATGGAGCACGTTCCAAGAGCTCAGAATGACATTGCAGATGGCCTCTCAAAGTGTGCTGCGATGAAGTTACCTGTGGAACCAGGGACCTTCCTGCTCAAGCTGACTCAGCCATCCGTTACACCATCAATTGGACAGCCCAAGAAGAGAAAGTTGGTCTCCGGCGAGTACTTGCCGGCGGATCTTCCCGAGGCCGCCGCCAAGGTCCCCAAGATCAACGATCAGAACGCTGAGGAACAGATTGCATGGGCGCAACAGATCGTTCGTTTTCTGCAAACTGGAGAACTTCCCGACGACCCAGAAGAGATAGAGAAGATAACCAGGCAGTCAAGTATGTACCAGTTCGTGGATAACGAGCTGTACAGAAGAAGACTCAATGGTGTCAGGTTGAAGTGCATCTCCAGGGAAGATGGACAGAAGCTGTTGGCAGAAATACACGGAGGCATATGCGGCCACCACATTGGCGCAAGGGCACTTGCCGGGAAAGCTTTCCGGCAAGGGTTCTTCTGGCAAGAAGCCCTCCAAGATGCGACTGCACTAGTAACCAAGTGTGAAGCGTGCCAGTTCCATGCGAAGCAAATTCATCAGCCAGCTCAAGCTCTCCAAACAATCCCTTTGTCCTGGCCCTTCTCGGTCTGGGGGCTCGATATCCTCGGCCCTTTCCCTCGTGCTGTCGGGGGCTTTGAGTACTTGTACGTTGCAATCGACAAGTTCACAAAGTGGCCAGAAGTGGAACCAGTGAGAAAGGTGACAGCACAGTCAGCGGTCAGGTTCTTCAGGTCGATTGTTTGCCGTTTCGGGATCCCTAACAGGATCATTACCGACAACGGTACACAATTTACTAGTCGCACCTTCATGCAGTACGTCCAAGACCTTGGCGCCAAGGTCTGTTTCGCTTCTGTTGCTCACCCGAGGAGCAACGGTCAAGCGGAGAGGGCAAATGCTGAAGTGCTGCGCGGACTCAAGACAAGGACCTTTGACAGGCTGCGCAAGTGCGGAAGAAACTGGATAGAGGAGCTATCGGCGGCTCTTTGGTCAATCAGAACGACACCAAGTCGAGCCACCGGACAGACACCCTTTGCTCTGGTCTATGGAGCAGAGGCAGTTCTCCCCACGGAACTCGTATACGGATCTCATCGAGTGCTCGTTTATGATGAGCTCGAGCAAGAGCAACTGCGACAAGATGACGCATTGCTCCTCGAGGAGGAACGTCTCCAAGCTGCTGTACGAGCTGCTCGTTACCAGCAAGCCTTGCGTCGCTATCATAGCCGCAAGGTTAAGGCCAGGAGTCTCGAGGAAGGCAACCTTGTTCTTCGGCGTGTTCAGTCCGCCAAGAATTCCAACAAGTTGACGCCGAAGTGGGAAGGCCCTTATCGGGTGAGACAAGTAACAAGGCCCGGCGCTGTCCGCCTTGAGACCGAAGAAGGCTTACCGGTGAGCAACTCCTGGAACATAGAGCATCTTCGCAAGTTTCACCCATAAGGTGCGGTTGCCGTGATCCGCTCCGGCAACCACCTTTTGTACAAGCTTTGCCGCTGTTGCATGTAACCCTTTGTACAAAGCCGGACGCAGACCCCGTGCATCAGTAAAGCTTTTGTGTTTTGCGCTATTTGCCTTTTCCATGCTTTTCTTCGCTATTTGCATGCGTTATTTGGCATTTCTTGTGCAACACACGTATCCGGTAAGCATTAGCACGCCGAAAGGCCATATACTTGTTCTCCTCTTCTTTTTCCTTGCCTCTTAAGCAGAAGGAATGTTCCTCGCGCACAAGTTTGCCGGGGGGGG